>OX578285.1:53412956-53834611 GCA_951217055.1 Gerris lacustris
AAAATCATCTTCAAATTCTTTTAGGTTGTTATACTGGAAAGTATCAACTTTGTGTCTCATTGTAGATAAGTCCATAGGGTGTGTAACAATATCGGCGTAATCAGGGACTTCAACTAAATCCACAGGCTCAATGAATATTTCACCAGTGTCCCTAGATCTTAACATTTCCACTAGTTTTCTTAGAAATCCAACAAGCGGGCAAAGTTGAAGCTCCAGGCATTGTTCTTTCCTGAAAATATGAAGAAATAAAAATTAAAATTATATAGTGGTAACTGATTGTTTACAGTTATTAATTAATTAAACTAACTAATAATAATGTGCCAGTTTAAGTTAATTATTCTAATCACCTCAAATAGAACAATTAAATAAACTAATTGTTGACACTTTTTTCTCCTGTAATTGATTTAATAAATACATGTTTCATATGTTTAAATACACTTTAAACATGCTAAAAATATATGTTTAAATACATAGGCCAAGAGTGTTAGCTCAAAAAAGGCCCTTAACGGGAAAAAATTCGGGGAAAGCTGAATTTTGGTTTATGGCTTTATTTTGGTCCCCTGATGAACATACTAAGTTTTCCCCCTCGAGGGAGGTCGGCGTTGGCCGCCATTTTGAAAAAAAGGGACCAAAATTCGGTTTTTAGCAAATATCTTCGTTCTCATCGATGATACGATAAAAATAGTTATTATCAAATTTGTGACAAAAAAAGTTCGATGTCATTATATGCTTAAGTCAATAGTTTCGAAGCTATAGCGCCGCGAAGTGCGACACTTTTAGCGTATATTTACGTATTTTTACCCCTACCGGTTTTGCTTGTCATATTATTTATTGTTTCTGAGGGACAAAATATAGCGCTATAGTGTCGAAACTATTGACTTTAGCATATAATGACATCGAACCTTTTTTGTAGACAATTTAAAGCCCTACAAATTTGATGATAACTATTTTTGTCATATCATCGATAAGAACGAAGTTATTGGCCAAAAACCGAATTTTGGTCCCTTTTTTTCAAAATGGCGGCCAATGCCGACCTCCCTTGAGGGGGAAAACTTAGTATGTTCATCAGGGGACTAAAATAAAGCCATAAACCAAAATTCAGCTTTCCCTGAATTTTTTCTCGTTCAAAGTCTTTGGCGCTTGGTCTAACATTCAAACAAAAATAAATTTTAATTTTTTTTTATATAAAATGAAATTTAGGCATGTTTTCTCCCTCTAAGGCATTTAAAATAGACTTTTTCTAAACTGAAATTTTCTCCTCTTTTCAACGGTCTCTTTATTTCAGCTCCATGATTATTTTAGGAGCAGCTATCGATTTTTTAAAGTAAAATGGTTGTACCTTGAAAGTAACAATAGTACATTACGCGTCGAGTGCGGAAAGTAGCATTTTGCATGAAAGTGTGGAGTTTGCACCCGAGCGATAGCGAGGGTAGTAAAACCACACGAGCAATGCAAAATGCCGTTTTCGCACGAGTTCCGTACCGTACTTTATCTACGATTGTTAGATTTAAATAATAAATACAGAAAAAAATAAACTTGCTGTATGTAAGTTCGTATCTCTCTCTTGATAAAGATGGCATTAATTCTTGAGTTGCATTTTTTGTCGAATTAATTATTTCTGAAGGAGAATTATTCTTTACATTATCGTCAAAGTCACTTGATTCATTCATTGTTGTTCACTAAAAACTCGATATAAACAGTTACTTTAATAAAAGAACAGCAAATAGCTTTGTTAAATGTAAACAAACTCGCTAATCGTGCGTAAAGCTGAAGAATTCCTCTTCTTTACCGCGCTAGCGTGGTAAAGAAGAGGAATTCTTCAGAACTATGTGGTAAAGAAGAGGAATTCTTCAGAACTATGAGACGCGCATGCGCAATGAATACAAGTATGTAAATAATCACTTTCTACGCATCTAAACAGAGATATAATGTTTATATTTCGTATCAATCGTAGATAAAAAAAGTATTGTGCTACTGTATATATATATATTATAAAACTCGATAAATACAGACCTATGCTGCAAGGATATCCTCAGTAATTAATTGATTAGGTATTTATTATTTTAATTCTTTGTTTGTGTATACCGTTTGATTACATTTTGCATTATGTCTTCAAAATATAGGGTAGATTATCTCAACAGTTTATTAGAGAACTAAGTCTATTCTCATAGCTTAATACAGCTCATATATTTTCTTGTAGTAATAATTATTAAGATTACTTACATTTTTACAAGTTCCTTCTTAAGCTTTTCTCTCTTTCTAACTAATTCACAAAGAAGTCTAGCTCTTTCTAAATCTTGTCTTAAACTCTGCCAGTATTTCAGCTGCTTCTTCAATTCATGCTAATAACAAAAAGATATACATATTCTATTACTATGTTAAAATAATATCTGAAGGATTTATATGTTAGTACTTTTTATCAGATTCAAGGTGCTCTATAGGTATTATAATTTTTTTTTTAGAGATTCATATTCTTATTGTATCATTGTGGATAAAATTACAGTCAATCCTTAACTTTTGTGATAGAAAGGTCCCAAAAAACCGCCACAAATGTTACGCCATTAAATGTATAGGAAAAGAGGGTCACATATATGAGATACAGTAAACTACATACAATAACACCTTAAAAGCACTAAATAACACAAAAAATAGTTCAATATTTCGAGCAAATAATACTAAAACAAAAAAATTAAAAGTACGTATCCCCATGCCACTGATACACCTCTTCTTAGCTTATCTAAGGTCTCTATTTTCTTGAATATAAAGGCTTCAAGTCCAGTTCGTTTTTTACTACATTTACGAGGCATGGTTGGAGTCACACAACAGATCTTGATTAGTCATTTAAAAAAAAAATATTAAAAGTTAGAGGAAGGAAAATGTATAGACGCATAGTGCAAGGAGGTGTTTTTTTTCTTGCTTCTGTTTTTTTTAACCTTCAGGTATATGGTAAAAGTATAAAATACTAATTGTTATAATATGAGGAAAAAAGTCCCAACGTAGCTTATTAAATTACCTTACCTAGATTAAACACACCTACAAAGGGGATTGACCTGGAAGATAAGCAAATTTTCTAGGACTTAATATTTTAAACTAAATGCCAGAGTTGTCATCTAAAATGACGAAGTACTAATCTTTTTTAGGTGGATAGAAAAAGTACAATAAAGGGTGGGTTAATATTATTACGGCAAAAAAAACCAAGTATCATTAGCGGGACCAATGAAGGGGATTTACCTCGAGAGCTACGCATTTCTTTAGGATTTTTTTTTTTTTTTTAAATAAAATCAGGGGTTGTGTTATCTAGCCATATGAACAACTTAATAATACAACAAAGAATCACTTGAGACTGCAAGTGGTATCAAAAATATCCCTAGCGCATAATTAAAAAAAAAATTAAATAGGAAAATGTTACAATGTCTTGAGACTGGCTCTCATTTGTTGTGGTTTCAGGTCGTCTTGCAGATTGCTGAGTATGCTGTAGTCTTCTAAGAAGAGGTACACCATTCCTTAGCTGTCGCTTTAAAGTCCAATAGGCTATTAATCTTTGTAGAAATTGGTTCTTTTTTGATACAGAAAACAACCCTTTTATTTCTTGAATCCTGAAATAGATATAAAATGTATAAATAATAATCAAAATAAAAAAAAAATCCATTAACACTTTTTACTTTGAATTTGGAAATATAAAATACTTGCTTTTTTTAAAAATCAATCACAAGTAAAATACAAAAAATTATATATATAAAAGTAACCCTGACCCTAGAACTCCTCCCAATACATCCTCAGGCAACTAGGCGCATTCAGAGGTGGCAGATTGTGGAAAGACTATCAGATATGATAGTAAGTTGCAAAATATGCAGGGATACCTGATGAATTATAAGTTCCGGACAAAGGAGCATATTTGAGAGGAGATGGATCCGACATGGAATCCTAAAAATAATTACTTCACAACTCTAAGGTACCTTTCACACAGGCCACCATGGTGGAACCACCAAAAGGCCCCCTTAACACGAGGCCACCAGTCACACCACCAAGAGATCTGACATCGCCACCAATCAGAGTGACAAAAAAAAGAAAGAAAAAAAACTGGGTTGTTTAAAGACAAGTAATGAACTGGCTTGGTGGTGACGTTGGTTGCTCTAGTGTGAAGGGGTAGCGGTGTGCCAGGTCAACATAATTGTCAGTCAAACATACTTATCAGGAGGTATTGTCGGAAGAAGTATAAGTGGAGGAGCTGACTGAGAAGTGCTTTGACAAGGCTGGCTTGGGTAATTAATCTTAGGACGAACTCCAGCATCATGTGGTGTGTGAGTGGTACAATAGGCCATTTTTTGAACAATAACTGGATCATCTTCACTTCTGTCACCTAAAAACAAAAATAATAATAAATTAAATAATGACACACAATCACACATATATATATCCCATTTAACTTGAACTTTTCTTTTCTTTATTAAGATTTCTGTCAATTCTTTGGGGTTTCCCTCCAATTTAAAATCTGACTATAATTTTGTGGTCCCTTGGTTTCAAGGACATTATCATAATTAATATTATCACTATAGTGATAATTCATAAACTAAGTCTAATAAAAAACTCATCTAATTAAATATAAGGTTTACATTAAATTACATATTATTAAAACATTAATAATTTGAAAGAAGTTTAACTAACTACTACTATCTTCAATAGCATCCATTTTCATGAATAAGCCTTTCATCTGAGCACATGTTACATGGAAAGCAGCATAACAACTTGTCTTGTAGCATTGAATACATGCACCTACACCACGCTGCTTACATAGATAACAAGTTAATTTCCAACGAGCAGCAGGAATTGTTTCAATACAATCTATGGGTTCAAGAAAAACCTAAACAAACAAACAAAAATATTAATAATAGTTGACATTATTGAATAAACATAGTTGTGGTTATCTTTCTTTCTTGCCTTATATCCTTATACAGTGGGTACAAATAAAGTTTAAAAATTCAAACTGTTGACATTAAATTAACTGATGATATTATCATTGGATGTTAAATCACTTTCTATTACACTCAATTTCCTTGAGTTAAAATAATAATTAGGGAGCCAGCGGGCCATGTGGCTTTAGAGACTCGCCAGGTTGAAGTTGTGGGTTTGATCCTGTACCTCAGTCCTTTGATTTACATGGCTCAATAATGATTGCACCAAACTCGCTTTGGCAGTACATTGTACAGAGATAAAATGTGTGAACAAGCTAGACCATAAAAGCTCCACTGGAACTACTATGAGGCAAGTATAGGAGAGCCTCAATAAGACCTAATTCCTAGGTTCAATCAAGTGGTTTGCTCTACCCATATAGTACCTACTACAACTTACCAACACATCTAGTACCTACTACAACCTAAAATAATAATTTTTGGCCCAACATCCTATAAGCAGATGGGCTTTTTAGCTCCTAAAAAGCTTACTCAAATAGTAGTTGGGTGTAAAATAAATTAAAAGACAGAATTTTGACACACCCAACTCAAAAGATTGGCCATCACTGGACAAGAAAATTACACTTTGTTAAAGATGACCAGTATTTGAATCTTTAATAAAAATATTTTTACAAAAAAGCCATGTACAGTTATCATCCTTTGTAATTTCTTAGTTTTTATAAAAACTTTAGTCAATAATCATAAGTCCATTTTATTAATACCTAACCACTATTAGCAACTAATTTATATTTATTTCTCTTTTACTATTATTTATTTACTCTATAATTTTTAGGTACTCTTGAATGTATATTGGGGGATTTTTACTTCTTTTGTAGCAGTGGCGTACACAGGGAGGGGGGGGGGCCCAAGGGGCCCTGGCCCCCCCCCAAATTAATACATACCTAAGACCCGCCATACACTTAAAACCAAAAAAACACAGTAATGACAGATGCATTCGAATTGGCTGTTAATATTTTCCAATAAAAGGTTTTAATTAATTATTATCTTATGGTGTATATACACTTAATCACCCCCAAATAAGCTCGGCCCGGATTTGCCGATGGAATTGAATTTATTAAACACTATACCAGCCCGACTGTCGGCTGGGCCACGATTTTGCCGATGGAATTAAATTTATTCAACACTATACCGGCCCGACTGTCGGCTGGGCCCGGATTTTGCCGATGGAATTAAATTTATTAAACACTATACCGGCCCGACTGTCGGCTGGACCCGGATTTTGCCGATGGAATTAAATTTATTAAACACTATACCGGCCCAACTGTCGGCTGGGCCCGGATTTTGCCGATGGAATTAAATTTATTAAACATTATAACGGCCCGACTGTCGGCTGGGGCCGGATTTTGCCGATGGAATTGAATTTATTAAACACTATACCGGCCCGAATGTCGGCTGGGCCCGGATTTTGCCAATGGAATTAAATTTATTAAACACTATACCGGCCCGACTGTCGGCTGGGCCCGGATTTTGCCGATGGAATTAAATTTATTAAACACTATACCGGCCCGACTGTCGGCTGGGCCCGGATTTTGCCAATGAAATTAAATTTATTAAACACTATACCGGCCCGACTGTCGGCTGGACCCGGATTTTGCCGATGGAATTAAATTTATTAAACACTATACCGGCCCGACTGTCGGCTGGGCCCGGATTTTGCCGATGGAATTGAATTTATTAAACACTATACCGGGAAAATGATTGTGGATTTCAGTAGCAAATTTTTGTTTTGGACCAGGATTGTGTATAGAACGCTACGTGGGTCCTCTTGTCTATGCGGCATTCCCCTCTTGCTGACTCAGGTCGGGCTAGTGTTCGTCGATATGTAGTGGGAAAACAGAGGCAGCAATACAAATAAATCGGTTTATCATTTTGTGAAAAAACTGATTCATATTACATAGTAATAGTAAATTTAAATCTAAAAACTCAAAAAGCGTTCAGAAATCATTTGATGTAAATTTCCCATGTAATTACCCAGCGAATGAGCGAATGATTCTTTTGTTTTGCAATAGGTATTTAATTTTCTTAGAGAAGAATTCTCTTGTAGATAAAAATTTGAAATTCGTATGAGCTCCAAATCCACGTTTGCTTTTGCAGTATGGATCACGTTTTGCTTCCGAGCTTACCAAAGGAAACGGAAGATATGTGACAGTTCTGAAGAACGAACAATTTTTATGTCTCCGATTTCAAAAATTCCAAGACAGAAATCTGTTCAACATCAGGGTACAGTTTGGGTCCCGTGTCCGCCTGTCCTTTAATTTTTGCGAACCAACATATCTTAAAAGCTATTCGTCCAATTTAATTGAAATTTTGATAATAGGTCATAATTAGCCAGGTTATAACATTGCTGATCCCGTATAAGTTTCAATCTTCTGCACCTATTTATTTCTCTTCCACATTCGCACAGACATACATTTATTTACACCTATATCTTCAAAAGTACTCATCTGATTTTTATGAAATTTTAATGGTTTGTTTAAAGTAGCCCGCAGATAACCCAAGAATAATTTCAACCGTCTGCACTCTTAAAATATTGCTATATTGATACTTTATTCATGTTAAATTTACTCAATTTTCCCTCCTTTTTTAAATTAGTCAAAATTGGTTTGATTTTTACATGATTTAAAGTATCAATTTACCAAAATTTAAACAGCGCAGACAGTTAAAATTAATCTGTGAGCTTCTATCAGATAAGTTTTATAAAATCAGATGAATATTTTTGAAGATAAGGTGTAAATAAATGTATGTGTGTGCACATGTGGAAGAAAAATGGTGGCAGGTGGAGAAATGTGGTGGAGGGAAATGGAACCAGAAGATTGGACCTCATATAGGACCAACAATGGACCAACAATGGACTTTTTATATGCTAATTAACTGCCATCCGAATTTCATTAAAATCGAAAGAGTAGTTTTTAAGAATTATTCGAAATGATTGAGCGAGAGACAGACTAACAGCCCGAAACGGGATCAAAAATATCTGATAACTGGAACAGATTTCTGTCTTGGAATTATTGGAATCGGAGACATAATCGTTCTTTAGAACGATCACATCACATAGTGAGGTGTTACCTCATAGGATTTTAATTTAATTAAATATGAGGTTAGAAATTGAAATTTGAGTGTTGAAAAGGGGGAGAAATTACAATTATAATAAATTATGGGGTATGCTAAACCCGCATATAAGTTAAATTAGGTTGGGCCCCCCCCGAAAAAATTTTCTGTGTACGCTACTGTTTTGTAGTAATACGATTACATAGGGTCAGCATGTCAACTCCTGCTGTGCCATATAATATACCATGACAGACAGTCACACATTCTATCAATGTTTATGCTTACCTTATGTTTGATTTGAGCATATGAAAATAAATCACTAGATGTTAGATTCTTAAAACACTGATAAATTAACTCTTAAGAATTAATACAATAAGAATAATAAGGTACCTTGCCAAACCAAGTGTTTAAATAAGAGTGAATCAAGCGGTAGTTGAATTGGTGGGGGGGGGGGGACAGTTACAAGCATGGTGATCCCAGAGGCAAACTATTAACACGATAGATCACAATATAAAACTAATTAAAGACTTAACACACCCATTCAATTTACTATGCAGATATGAAAGCAGTGCACCACCCACCATTCAAAATTAAAAAAAAAAAAAATAATAAAAAAAAAATAGGGGTTGATAAATATTTAATTATTATTTTTTTATCACATTAAAAGAGGCAAAACTGGTTTGAAAGTGGGTAACCTGATTGTAACCTACAAATATTGTATTTTGTGAATAATATAGAAGTTATAAAATTTGAAATCTTTCCTTTACTTTTACTTATAAATATTGAAGATATTTATCAAGGGTGATGTAGGTTAATGTATAAAATACCAAACCAATTATGTGCAGCTTACAGTGTTAGCAAACCGAACTTCTGGAATCCATAAGGCACAGACAACATGAGCCCAGTGACCACGGTCAGTTTGTTTGAAAGCTCCTCCATTATTTGGACATAAAACACAATCTACAGCCCTAGATGGTGAGTTCAAGCACCTCCTAAAACAAAAATAGAATTTTTAGTGAATTTAATGAAAAAGAAAAGGATTTAAGGTTGAGAGGATTATGGTTGCTGGGGTTTAACTAGGGTGGCTATAAAAAGTTTAGTCTATAACAGGACATTAGAATTGGGGGAGGAGGGTCTAGCTACTGCAGTCCCTAGACATAAGGTACCTCAATTGGTAAATCTATACTATTTGGCCCAGCTATTTCGTACTGTCCGATTTACTTTCTTTTTTAAAAAAAATACATAAAGTGTCCCATTTTAGGGTAATGACGGAAGGTTATGGTTAGGTAAGGTAAAAAAGTACTAAACCTAACCTAAACTAACTAAAACCTTCTATAATTTTCCCTAAAATTTATTTTAAAGAATAAGATTGAATTTTTCAAGATGCTACAATCTGTTTTACTGGGATAGGAAACGTATTCAACTCATTAAGTATGGGACAAGTTTTTCATTTTACCCAGACCTGGAAAAATTTCCTATTTTTCCAAAAAACGGAACATTTTCGGAAACAGACGGGACACCTTTAAATGCTTTATCAAATCTAATAAGTTTGGACTCAGAGTTCAGGTATTCTTATCAAGTTGTATTTTAATATTCTAGTGGCAATTTGTAATGAGATTACCAGCAGGAGACTATCGTAGCCGTGTCACATATGTCAAAACACCGACATATGTGACACACTGATACTCATATCGAGTAGATGGAAAAAGTGGCCAGGCCCCCCGACCTGTAATAACCTAATCATGTGTTGATCAGGACGTAAAAAAACAGCAATTCATTTACAAGGAAACCAGATATATGATCGAAAATTGGGTTTATCTAAGGGACTACTTATCTCCCAATTTTAACCAACATAGTTATGGTTGATTTGTTCACAAATTTTCATGAACAATTAGGTGATAGAGTGAAATTCATTAATTATATTATGTTGATGATTAATTTTCATTTGGTAATAAAGATGATGAATAGGTTGTTTCACGATTCAAGTCCACAATTGAGCTGGAGTGCTACGATAAAATCAATTATATATAACAAATTATTACATACAATGCATTATAATGTATAATTATTATTATTATTATTAATTATAGATGAAAGTACTAATAAATGTAACAAATTGTAGACATTGATAGAGTTGACATTTATTCCTAATAAATATACATGAGTTAAGTGACAAAATTAAACGGACTTTCAGAGATTTCGATCGTAAAGCAATTTGCTTTAGAATAAAAAAAGTTAATAAAATTCAAAATAAATTCTTTAATAGCTCCAAAGATAAAATTCATAAGAATGATCTAAATAATATTATTTATCAAATCCCATGTGACAACTGAGAACAAATTGCTGGGCCTCCTGTTTCAAGGTTTTCCTTCTTGGAGGCTTTTGGATCTTTATATTAATTTGTTATATTCTAATTATTTATGTAAGCAAGTGTAATTTATAATTTTTTTATGTGAATTAGTAAAATGTTTTAAATAAAATAAATAAATTTAAAAAAAAAATATATTGGACATTTTTAAAAAACTTTGGAAAATATATTAAAAGCGGCATAAGGGCTAATGTAAAAATAAAAAAACCTAGAACTTAAAAATAAAAAAGACCAGTCAAGGAGTATTGCAGAAATTTTCATCATTTCAATTTATCTGGCTTGTTTCATGCTCCACAGATACTCTCAAAGTCATAAGAACACACACATACTAAGTCTTAATTATACATTAATAGGATTATAAATAATTTTAACCTGCACAGCCATTGCCCTTCAGGAATATACGGCACACCATAACAATCTTGGTGAACAGCTAAGTTGCACATATCACAAAAGAGAATGACATTTGAATTTTGACATTCCCCATCCATGCATATGCAACAAATAGCATCATCGTCAATCAGGGGCTGTATTTCTTTACTGGCAGACATCTGAAACAGAAAATTAAAATAAATAAATAAGTTAAATTAAATAGGATTGACATAAAGTTTTGAGTTAGAGCTAAAAAAAAGACAATATATCCAAGTAGAAAGGTTCAGATAAATAACATAATAGAGCACAAGGAATTGCATGCCAGAGTCCGGTATGTTCACATCAGTCCTGCTATAACATTTTTTTTTTTTTTTTTTTTTTTTTTTTTTTTTTTTTTTTTTTTTTTTTATACCAGTAATAGCTGTTAATTCCTTTTTTATTTTTAGTCTGGTGGTTTATAAATCTATTATTTAATAGATTTTAGTTCAAATAAGAAGTGCTTTCAGTTTATGGTAAATAGTTTTTAATTTAGTTATAGTGTTAATAAATTGAAAAAGTTGTTTAGACCGAGCTTGTCAAGACAGACTCTTATTACCGAGGTAACTACTCATCTTCCTCCAAAAAGTAAAAAAATCAATTTTATCTCAATACGGTCAGGAGTCAAAGAAAAAAACAACAGAAATGGAAAACATCTTCACAGAAACCCAGCAAAGTGACTATCACTGACAGGCAGGTAAAGGCACATGCTCTCTCCCTCTCCAATTCCAACTAAAGGCTTAATATGTCCAGTTCAATTTATATCGATTAGTTCAGGTGTCCTACGTAGACAGCCATTGTGCTGATGGTCAACCTAATACACTACCAATAAAACATGTATCTTTAAAACTTTAAACATATCTATAAATTATGTAGCTATGATAGTCAATGAAGAACATAAAAAAATAATAAGAAAAAAGTACAAATTAATAAGAAGAATACAATTTTATATTGCCACAAACTGTAAATAATCTCTCATCATAGAGGTTGAATTAACTAGGTATATGAAAATTAACTTATTAATAATTAAGAGAGTAGAATACCTGAAAAAAAGATTCTTTTTCTAAACGGTCCATTAGAAGCTCAAACACATCAACACTGATATTATCAAGATTCTTGCTCCTCCTGCCTTTATTAACAATGTCAAGCCAAGCCGAATCTTCCTCGTCAATATCATATTCTACTTCGGCGTCCAAGTCATCATTGTTCCTTTCTATATACCTACAATCAAGTAGTCACTGGTTAAACAAAAATAATAACAAGTCTCGGTATAGTAGAACAAATAAAATATAATTCACACAGTAAAAAAAAGGTTGTAATTTGTATCTGTATTTCCAAGCATGATGAGTCATTGTCAGAATTCAAAGAATTTCTTTATAAAACCAGCACCTGATGAGTCTTTCTATGATCTTCTACAAATTTACGCTTGACCCAAGACCCTGCATCAGGTTCTGTTATGTTCAGTATTTGTCAACTATCACTTATTAAACCTATTTTTAAGGCTATCTTTAATTTTATGTATAATAAACACTTTATATAAATGACTACTGTACTTTCATTGATACACACCTTTTTGCAATATTATTTGTCATATAAATGACTATCATTATAATGGACAGCCCGTCCATTAAGCCTGTTAGACACGAAACGGATCAAGCTCAGTTAAAGACATAAAGCAGAAGAGAGCAGATAATAATGAAAGAAAAACAGAAGTAGTGGTAAGGTGAGCTACTAAGGAAAATAATGGATCGGACCAAAGGCAAGAGACAACTGGAAAAGGACTGCAAAGATTCAACTAACACTAGCTACAAATACAACTGCCGAACACTCAGACACAATACTAAACTTCAAGAGGTATTAGAAGAATGCAATAATGTTGAAAGGAATATAATAGGGCTTAGCGAAGTGAGAAGAGACCGAGAAGTACTCATGGATAATAATGACAACAACTTAGAGGCGTACTTCAACAGCGAAGGACCTTCAGGAGGAACAGGGTTTTTAGTAAACAAGAGGAAGAAGGAGAACATACAATCATACAAGGCCTACTCACATCGTATATCCAGACTTATTTAGAAAACTAGCAATGTTACAACAAGAAGCTTAAAGCTGGAGTTAAAACAAGAAAATTAAACACTTGGAAAAAGCAGTAGAAGCAGGGAGAAGTATAAATAAATTAAGGAAAAATCAAGCTATAGGAAAGGAAAGAATAGTCGGAATAAAATACAGTCTGGGCAGATTAAAAACTGAAAGGGCACACCAAATTATATAGAAGTTGTGAAGCACGTGAAGTAACGGATAAAAGCAGACGGTTAGATGGCAAGTATAAGCAAGTACCGGAAATCATGAGCGACGAAGTGGAGTGGGCACTTAGTACAATGAAGAAAGGGTAAGGTGCGTGGGAAGGACCAGATACTTGTAGAACAGTTAAAATTAGGAGGCGAGGCACTTATTAACGCTCTAACAAGACTAGGAAACCTATGCTTGAGTTATGGTAAAATGACTGATTACAATCACAATTAATTTTGCTATTTAAGAAAGGAGACAAATATAGCATAGAGAATTATCAACCTATAAGCTTGTTGTCTACCATTTATTTATAAAATGATCATAAAAATTGTAACAAAAAGAATTTTCATAATTGGATTAGACAGCAGACAGTACTAGACGATATAGGAAAAATAGTAATGGAAAGGAAGTGAAAATGGGCTGGCCACATTGCTCGAATAAAGGATAAGAGATAGACGAAACAATTAATAGATTGGCACCAATGGCACCCAAGGGAAAAGACAAAAGGAAGACCGAGGAAAAAGTGGGATGATGAAATGAGGAAGGTATGCGGAGTGGTGGTCTCATCACAGTTGACAATTACACATGGTAAAACAACAATAGAAAAAAGAGAAAAAAAAAAAAAAATGAATATAACAAAAATATTGAAAATAAAATGAAGAATACCTGATATATCCTAGAGGTTTTGGTGGAGCCTTTGAAATGTGGTAATCTGGAATGATGGAAAAAGTAGGCTCAGGGAACTTGTTGGGCAATGTTTCTTTTTTTCTTTTGGAATCAGAAAATCCTCCGGAAGTCTACAATTACACACAGAATATTCACCAGAGCATATTACTGGGATTAAGCAGTTGTAAAGAGAATTATGATAGATATAGTTTGCTAACAAAATCCAGCATAATTACGAAGTGAAAAACTAAAAGAGAATATATTCTTGTATAATTGAGACTTTAAAAAAGGGATTGTCTCAATTCGAGTAGGTGTCAGGTGGCATATCTGTATATGCCATTAGACTCTTTGGAAACAAGGGAATGAGAGTAATGGTCACTCTTTTAACTATAGAAACATAGTTAATCAAGCAAGTCCTATTACATTTTTTCCTTGAAAAAAATAAACTTTCTTAATGATAAAAACTTAATTAAAAAATGCTTTACCACAAATATATGACCCTATATTATTCCAACATCAAATAGAATCATTGCTGTTCCTTCCCTTAGCGGACCAAAAGCTCAGTGACTTGCCACTCTAGCAATTATACCCTTTCTTTGTAAACGGTCAACTGTGACTATGTATATATTATGATAGTTTTATAATATAATTTATTATATAATATATTATATAATTTATTATATAACAGTTTTATTATATAATAAGTCTTTGGATATCTACGGATAAGCCCTAAATATTACACACTTTTTACCTATTTTTGAGAAATAAGGCGTAGAATTTAATATACCTCCCTTCTTTGCTTTAAAAACAAATCCTTTCATTTCTTTTTCTAATTACCTACACTATGCATAAATTAATATTCAAAAATAATAATAATATTTCTTTATTTTCACCTCAATATAAACATAAAACATTAAAAAAAAAAGAGAAAAAAAATGGAGGTGGGAGCTTTCAACAGCAGTAAGGTGCTAGAGTAAGAGCTCCGTCAAGACTGGTCCGAAAGATACATACAAATAATTACGGTATGATAATACATAATAACATTAAAACATTATAATGATAAAAACAAAATATAATTTTTGCAACAGAAAAAGGAAAAAGCTAATTACATTAATTTGCTAGCAACAATTATCAGTATTTTCTTATCAGCACAGCTTTAATCTTATCGATTCAGAACTTTTTCACTTACCGTAAAATCTTTCATATAATAGCAGGCTAAAATTTCAGGAAAATTAAAAATTCACAAATAATAGGCACCTGAGAAGCAATGATAATTTAATGCTTGTGCGCATTGTAAAAAAGATTTCATTTTGTTTGTTCATTGTTATTTAGGTATTTTTAAGAGAGAAAAAAAATATTAGATTTAGGTATTTATTGGTCTTTCAATGAGACACCGTAACACCTTCTATCTTACTCTTGGTAAAGAAAGAACTATTTAAATAAATAATGCAGGCAAAAACACAAAAATGAATTAATAATAACAATTATTATTATTTAAATCACAAGACTAATAGATGAGCAGTAATTTGATTAAATAATTTAGCAACTAGCATCGGTACCAACCTAATATTCTAATAATATTTAAAGAACATTCTCCTTCAAAATATTCCTATCTTTAAAAGGAATATAGTAATGCAAGTAATTACAATACTTCGTAGAAGGTGGGCGGGGCCTTTGTAGACAGCATTAAAATAAAAATAGTTCTAGGTAATCAGGCAACGAAAGTTTAAAATGATAAAATCAAAGATTTGAGTGAATTTCCAAAGAAAAAAAAACTTGTTTTAATTCTGCTTAATTTACAATAAAATGAGTTGAATTATAATTACAAACATTTGATAGTTCAACGAAAATAAGATTATTAAAATAAACACACAATAATTTTTTTAAGTGCCATCATTTGATTTGAATAAAATTTAATCAGGTATGAAGGGTAATATTTTATGTTAAAATAAACATTTAATTTTATATATTTTCTTACATGTAGATATGTAGTTTAGCAAGTAGTCCTACTATGGTTATTTTGCGATTATATACCAACAATGGCAACAAGATGAGTTGGAAAATTCATTAGGTAATTGTTTTCACTCGGGTATAATAAGCTCCCTTATTTTAGAAGAAAAAAAGAGGTAAACATTTAGTATATTATACATGAGATTTCAAGGTATGAAAGAACAAAACTTAAAACTGAATTATACTTACACTTGGATACATTAGTTCATAGTTCTGTTTAGACACTAGTGACATGGGTTCGTCGATTCCGATGTAGTAGGTTTTGTCATCTATCTCTATTTCCAGCTTAGTTTCGTCTTTTGTCGTATAGTCTTTCTGCAATTTTGATTTCTTAGAGACTGGTGATTTGCTCGATCTTTTCTTTGCTGAATATCACAGTAAATTTCATTAGAGAAATCAAAGCAAAATTTCAGGGCGTATAAAGGGAGAAGGGGGGGACCAATCACCCTATTCCTGAGGACAGGTTGGAAAAAAGTATATTTTGCATCAAAGCTTCTTTTACTCAATGGACATCACTGTTTATATTAATCTCCTAATGTTACAAAAAACATTTCAAGATACCAATAACGAGGTGAGCCTCGTATGAATGTGTAGATGCGGCTTAGAACTTAAAAAACTATTGGGTTAAAGCCAGGCAATGACGTTTTGAAATAGGGTCTTAAAAAAAGTCGTTATCCAGGTAGTAATTGTTGTTTGGTATTATAGTTTTAATAGAATAAATTACCATATGGTAGAGGGGGGGGGGGGGGTCTTTGTAGGTAAGAGGTAGGAGTCCCTAGTGTCCCAGTGTCAACAAACATTGAAGATGTGTTAAGCACAATGTTGCCTGAAATTGAAGAACAAATGCTAAATTACACGTTTATGCAAGATAGTGCCCCGTCCCATCGCTCCTTGCAAACAATTCAATACTTGCAAGAGAATTGCCCAGACATCAGGCAAAATTGTGCTAAACACATCTTCAATGTTTGTTATATTAAGTTTGTTCCAACCACTTTTCAAACTGGTTTGGAACTGTGCGACGCATGCGCATTTGGAAAAAAGCGTTCCAATGAGCCCAAACTCAAACTCTGACTGACTCCAACTGTTAATCGGCTGTTCCAACCACGCTCTGATTAAATCACGGATTAGTTTGGAACCAGTCAGAGCAGTCAGCGATCGGCGGCAGGGACTAGTAGTTTGGGATTGAGTTTGGGTGAACAGAAACGTAACCTTCCGCTCCGCTTCATTGTTTTTGTTTTGATTTCGCTCGCCTATTATTCTCCTTTCTTGCGAATCAACTCTTCTTTTTAAAATGTTTTTGTACGAATGCGACGATGAATTTTTGTGCATAAAATGGCATTTTCTAGATATTTCTGGAAAAAAAAAAAAAAAAATTGGACCTATTTCCCAAGATGGACTGTTGATACTTATTCCATTTTCAAACAAATATCGAAAGAATCCAATTTATTTCCGCAATATTTCTTTTGTTAACTGGACTAAGATTAATATTTGTTTTTTAAAACAAAAGAGCATTTAGGATTATATCACAAATCAATTCCCAACGGTCAATGTTCGCTCATACGCATTACGTCAATCACGGACTAATCCGAAACTGATTCGGAACTGGTGGTTGGAACAAACCTATTATAACACTGAGGGACTCCTACCACATACCTACAAAGAACCCCCCCCCCCCCCTCCTACCATATGGTAATTTATTCTATCAAAACTATAAGACCAAACACGATTACTACCCGGACAACTTTTTTTAAGACCCTATTTCAAACCGTCAGTGCATGCCTTTGAACCAATAGTTTTTAAAATTATAGATATGAAATTTTAAGTAGAAGAATGTAGTTTTCAGACACTGCAAACCCCTTATCTCTATCTATTACAGATGCTGAGCAATAAGTGTTCAAAAAAGTGTGTTTTTTTGGTCCACCCAGTATATTTCCTTATTAATTTGACAAATATTTAATTTAATAAATAAAAACACTATTTAAATATTAGGTACTTTTTTATTGGTCTAAATCGTCTAAAAGTTGTATTTTTAACACTTTACCACACCGGTTTCTGCATGTTTGCTATCTTCAGTGGTTAAGTACAAACTAGTTAGTAGTTTGTAATTAAACACTGAAGATTGCTTAGTTATGTATAATTACTAAGTTTCAGCTCTCTAAAACTATTATTTCTGCCCAAACTGCAAGCATATATCTGACCCACAAAATCATACTTTCATTAGACTTTTTTTGTTAACTAAGACTAAGTAGCTGGACTGAAATTTATTTACTCTGTAACAGCTGCTGAGTTATGTATAATTACAATTTTTCAGCTGTCTAAAACAATTAGTTCTGCCCAATCTGCAAGAGCATATACCTTACTTGCAAATTTCAAATTGCCCTGCAGTACAGTGAATTTTGTTACTTTGTTAATTTACTAGAGGTTGTTTAGTTATGCATATTAAGTAAAGTATAGGTGTAGAAGTGGGCCGTGAAGGGTAATAAAAAGATGTGGTTTAAAATTTTACGAAATGGCTATATTTCGCCCCACTCCGGGGCATAGACGTGCCGGTAAACGAAGGTTTGGTTACATGTTTAAAAAATTATTAGTCAAATAATAGGAGGTAACCTGAGTTTACCCCAGGTTACCTCAAGCTTCTATGTGATATTTTTTGTTTTTAATTGTTTTAATTGTTAATTGTTACTGTTTCAAATATGTTATGTTTCTTTAAACCAGTTAGTTTAGAGTTTAGTAGGAGAGTGACGTCTAAAGACGAATCTAATTATTTAGATGAATTTGGCTAATAATTTTTTAAACATGTAACCAAACCTTCTTTACCGGCACGTCTATGCCCCGGAGTGGGGCGAAATATAGCCATTTCATAAAATTTTAAACCACATCTTTTTATTACCCTTCACGGCCCACTTCTACACCTATAGTTAATATAAAAGGGACAACAAAAGGAAAAAAAAACTACATATTAAGTAAGTTTTAGCTCCCTAAAACTATTATTAATTCTGCCTGACATGCAGGAAATATCTGACCTGCATAATCATACTACGACCCGATGTACAGAATACTTTAGTAATTAGGATAAGGAGGTGGGTCAACGTTTATTAATTTAGTAGCCTCTGTTTAGTTAGTTATAACTATCAAGTTTTAGCTCTCTAAAACTTGTATTTAAGTCCAACTTGCAGAGGAATATCTGACCTGCAAAATCATACTGCAACCAGCAGTACAACTTTAGTGATAACAATAGTGAATACATTCTGACCAGCAAAATACTTTGCAGGTTGACCTGACCTGCAAATTAGTACCTCCCAGGATTAAGCTTTTAGGAAATCCATTAATAGATCATTTACAAATCTTTAGTTGACCGGTTTTTATAACAATGCTTGTGACAGGCTTTGTGTCTCAATAGAACGAGGATAATTCAAGGAAATAATTGCCTGGATGTCCTAGATATTTAACAATTAGGTAAAGAAATGACCACTTATAAATTCGGCCGAGAAAAAAAATAATACCTAAATATTAAGGTGATTTTTAAAAATTTATACAGAAACATACACCGATGAGAAAGGGACCATCTAAAGGCTTATGCATGTAATTTCGATTCGATAAAAATACTTCAAAAGTATGTTAGACGTGTTTAAAGTGACTTCTGTTGTTAGTGAAAACGTAAGTGAAATAGAGGGTAAGTACGTTCAGCAAGCTATGAGTAAGCAAGAGGAGAATATGTGAAAGCAAAGCTAGGGTTCACTCACCGTGGACTTGTTCACTTAGTTTTTCTTTCGATTGGTTCCATGATCCACTTGTAGAAGGTTTATCCGAGTGGTCGTAGTTGACAAGATGGTACTGCAGACCACACATACTCTTATATGTTTTTCCGCAGTCTTGTACGGGACAATTATAGGGAGGCTGTTTGGTGTTTCTTAGTTCACGGCAGAACTCCAGGACGTCGAAATCCAGCCCCATATCTCAGGTAGGAAAAAAACTGTGGAACAAACGGACCGACAAGATAACACGTCAAAATTAAAGCAACGACAATCGCTTGCATTACAGTTAAAACAAGTAAAAAGGCCCGTCCGTTTGTCGGGATCTGTTTAAAAAAATATAGTCAAAACAAAATCAAAATAACGATTTAAAAAACAAAACAAAAACAAGTCGTGCCACCCGAGTTCATTTGAGTGTAAGATAAGACTGCGCAGTCGTAGAGTATTGCAGGTTTCGATCGATTAAATATGTACATAATGTGGTTGCAAGACGAAGAGGCTGGATATATACGTCAGCTCTGGAAGACACCCTTCGCAGCCCCTTCTTTATCAAAGTATAAATATGGGGGAAAAAACCGTAACATACATGAATATTAAACAAGTATAAAAATTAAAACAACAGCCCCACTGATAGTGATGGTCAAGGACGGTGTACAGAGGACGCTTAAATGCGGGAAGCGAGATCAGCCCCTAATTTATCGATGATCAGCCCCTTAAATGTGTGACGTAACGAGAGACCAGAACTACCTTACCACTAAAGCAACTCCATATGCTGACTTCGTTTATTATTAATATTTTCTCCTCCCCTCTAATCCTCTCATTCATCTCCCTTATTAGGATAATAATAAAAATTTAGACAGTCCTCGAAGTAACGCGTAAGGTGGTCTGTACGCCATTTGACGGTCTTTTTTTTACAAAAACTCAATCATAGCCATGAGCGCCCTTATGAATTTTTGTAGAGGTGGGGGCCACAGGAGGGGGGGGGGGGGGAGGGGGTAGGTTTCTTGAAAGCAAAACACCTGTCTTGACTACGGTAATATATGAATTTCCTCTTTTTTCTGAGAGCTAGGGGGGGCCACGCCCCCCCCCCCCCCCCCCTGCCCATGATCATAGCTCAAAAAAAATCATTTTAACAGATGGTGTTAGGGTACTCAAACTGAAGGGGAATAAATGAAGAAGTTTTACTGAAATTTGGCAAACTATAGCACTTGCCGTTTTGGCATATTATTACAAGCTGAAACAAAAATAAATGTTAACTTTTTAAATATAATGAAATTTAGGCATAGGCTATGCTGAATTTTTCTTCCCTTTTCAACGGTATCTCTGTTTCAGTTCTATCGTCATTATTTTAGGAGCAGCGATCAATTTGTTTAGAGTAAAATGGTTGTACCTTGGAAAATAAGAAAATAAAGCCGGCTCGATTGCCGGCTGGGCCCGGATTTTTGCTGATCAAATTTAAAAGATTAACCACTATAGACTGATTGCCGATTGGGCCCGGAGTTTGTCCGTGAATTTTAAACAATAAACACTTGACGCCCAATTGCCACCTTGGCCCTGACTTTTGCCTATGGAAGTAGTACAAGAAGTGAATTAGGATTCGTATACAAGACCAGCCCGACTGCCGGCTGAGCTCGAATTGTTTACGATCAAATTAATTAAATTATACATTAAAATGAATTTGCATGCGTACCCTTGACTACTAGACGTTCGGGACACAAAAAAAAAAGTTGCCGAAGGAAATGGAATCTCACTCGGGAATCATCGGGTCCGCTCTACAGTAGTTAACTTCTACAACTTTGAACACGCACTCTTATAACCCCCTTTACTCGTACATATTTCGTTTAACAAGATAATAGGTTAAAAGAATGATTATACAATAATTTGTAAATTGCATTGTCTTTACTATCTAGTCCTCTTAAATTATTATGAACCAACATAAAGACTTAAATTAAAATAACTAATTTATCTTTTACGAAATTAATAACAATTAGATCTCACTTTTATTAGATACTTAAAGCATATTCCATTTTATGCACTACATTATTATTAATACATATTTCATATTGTCAATTATTAATATAATGTTTATGAATATAATAAATAATAAACTGAATACCCTACATATTTAACATATTATATATTATTTACATATTTAATTTAAAAAAAATAGTTATGTTGCAAAAATCAAACCAACCGCCTTCAATTAAAATAATACTCAGATTATGTATTAATTTAATAATTTTCTACGCAAATCTATTACAGTGATGTCTGGTAGAAAATCCTAACATATAATTTTTTAAATAAATTAATTGGTAAGAAATGGTTAATTTGACCACCGGTAATAATATTTATTATTATAATATTTATTAAAACCATTAAAAGAAAAGGGTCTTTAATAATAATAATAATAATAATTATGTAATGTTTATATTTAAAACTGCTGGGAATTCTTAAAATACGTGGTGTCACACCAAAGAAGATACACAATACCTATTATAAGACTATATTTCTAATTTAGTAAAAACACTGATCATGCAATAATAGTACATTACGCGTCGAGTGCGGAAAGTAGCATTTTGCATGCGAGTGTGGAGTTTGCACCCGAGCGATAGCAAGGGTAGTAAAACCACACGAGCAATGCAAAATGCCGTTTTCGCACGAGTTGCGTACCGTTCTTTATCTAAGATTGTTAGATTTAAATAATAAATACAGAAAAAAATAAACTTGCTGTATGTAAGTTCGTATCTCTCTCTTGATAAAGGGCATTAATTCTTGAGTTGTATTTTTTGCTGAATTAATTATTTCTGGAGGAGTATTATTCTCCACATTTTCGTCAAAGTCACTTGATTCACTCATTGTTTTTCACTAAAAACTCAATATAAACAGTTACTTTAATAAAAGAACAGCAAATTAGTTTTGATAAATGTAAACAAACTCGCTAATCGTGCGTAAAGCTGAAGAATTCCTCTTCTTTACCGCGCTAGCGTGGTAATGAAGAGGAATTATTCAGAACTGTGAGACGCGCATGCGCAATGACTACAAGTACGTAAATAATCATTTTCTACGCATCTAAACAAAGATATAATGTTTATATTTCGTATCAATCGTAGATAAAATATTTAAACTCGACCTTATCTACTTACAAAGCTTTGTTTTTAATGAAATTACATTTCAATTTAATTCATATTTTACTTTCGTATTTTATTTATTGCATTTTTCATTCTAGAATTATAATTACTAGTCGTGTATAATATGTGTACTTATTCCATTTCAACCACTCTTGGGTTTAAGTGATAATATATAAACAATTTAAAAATAATGAAATCATTTAATGTCTATTTTATATGTATGTTTTATACAGGTCTATGTTTAATTATTGTATTATTTTTGCTATAATAATAAAAAAAAATATGTTTTAAGTGTTATTATTATTATGAATAGTCATGATCAAAAAGGCCTTGAAAGAAATATATAGACAAAAGAGGGTTGAATGCATAGTGTAGAGGTGGGGTAAGGCCCGATCGTACTCAAGTCGTCTCTCTGCTTCGGCGACTTTTTTTTGTGTCCCGAACGTCTAGACACTTGACTGGCCCAATTGCCGCCGGCTGGGCAGACTATTATTTTGGACGACCGTGCAAATTTTCAATTTGAACCAGGATTATGTGTTGACCACGTGGATCCTCTTGTTTCTTGTACTACCCACGGTGGCTGACTCGTGTTGGTCGACATTAAGTGGGAAAACAGAGGCAAAATAAATAAATTGGTCAGGCATATTTGGACAAAACTGTATCATATTAATACTAAATTTAAAAAACTTTTACAAAACATTTGATTTTTAATTTTCCATTTAATTACCTGATGGATGGTTTATTCTGTTTTGAAATAGGTATCTAGTGTCTTAACACTAGAATGCCCAAGAAATCAGAACTATGTACTTTAAAGACGGCCACCGGTCATTTTGACCGCAGTATTTCTCTGTCTTATTTGATTTAATTTGTACATAGTTTAAACTTGCTTTATGCTTAATTAGCATTTTTGATTGAGGAGAAATAGGGAAATGTTTATATTTAATGATTATATAATATTAAATAAGTCAAATAATTAGGCAAAATCATCAATCATTTTTATAAGTATCAAAGTTGTAAGCAAAATAACAGTTATGGTGCAAATTATTTTATCTACGATTGATACGAAATATAAACATTATATCTCTGTTTAGATGCGTAGAAAGTGATTATTTACGAACTTGTATTCATTGCGCATGCGCGTCTCATAGTTCTGAAGAATTCCTCTTCTTTACCGCGCTAGCGTGGTAAAGAAGAGGAATTCTTCAGCTTTACGCACGATTAGCTAGTTTGTTTACATTTAACAAAACGAATTTGCTGTTCTTTTATTAAAGTAACTGTTTATATCGAGTTTCTAGTGAAAAACAATGAGTGAATCAAGTGACTTTGACGAAAATGTGGAGAATAATACTCCTCCAGAAATAATTAATTCGGCAAAAAATACAACTCAAGAATGAATGGCATCTTTATCAAGAGAGAGATACGAACTTACATACAGCAAGTTTATTTTTTTCTGTATTTATTATTTAAATGTAACAATCGTAGATAAAGTACGGTACGCAACTCGAGCGAAAACGGCATTTTGCATTGCTCGTGTGGTTCTACTAACCTCGCTGTCGCTCGGGTGCAAACTCCACACTCGCATGCAAAATGCTACTTTCTGCACTCGACGCGTAATGTACTATTACTAACACTATTCTAGGTAAAATGATTTACATTACACACAGTTAATTGTAATTCATTTGTATCCACACTTACATTTTACCGTTATCAAGTACCGAGTTTTGTTTTTACATTGGTTGCACTGTCTTCTTACATTAGACAATGGACTTTCTATTGGTTGTTGCACTAGCCTGGGGATTGTCTACAGTGATTAAGTATTTTATCTGCCAATTGAAAAAGATAATTCCTTCTCTGAATTCTTTGTATAAAATCCACTAGTTTATACCAGCCTAAGTCTAACACATTATATGAACTGGCCATCTTCGCGACCCAGATTTTACAGAGTACAGTCATGTCATTTGATCTAATATATCAACACCAAATTTAGTATGGTAATAATCTATTGTTTCAGGGTTTTTCTTCCCTCCTCCTTGGCTTATAGCATTTGGATGTATACTAATCATAACAAAAACACTTTTTTTTTGCCTTCATAAAGTGTTAGGGTGAAATCGGTTTCTGGGTTTTTCAAAATAATAGAATCTTAACATTTTATTTTTCTTTTGACCAAGGAATAACATAATCGTTATGCTCAATGCGCCTCTGTGCATAACTAGTTGGTCCAGCTACTTCAGTCAAAATATTTCTCCGACACAAATGCCCGAGAACTGAGAGACCTATCTCACAGAGATGGACAGTAAAACAGAAACTATTAATTTACAGTTTATCAGTAAACCACAAAACATATTATTAGAAAACGGCCTCACCCAAACTATCTACCAGCCTAAACAAAGCTATAGCATTATTTAGTTATTTTGAACTTCAAAGGAATGTCTATTAATGTATATTTTTATTAGCGGTCAGAATGACCGCATTCCGTCTTTAAAGGTATAACATATTGTAAATAATAAGTAAATAAAGATAACATTTTGAAAATTTCAGTATCGTTAAATCTTGCTGTAACAATTAAAGTCATGAAATTGCATAAATATAACTTATATTTATTTTAAATCAAATTATAATTATTATTAACAAAGGGAGACAGACAGAGAAAAATAGACTCCAGCACCGGGACTTGAACCACAGGCTCACTCTATATATGGGTCATTCTCCAAAAAAGTGCAAATTGTTGTCCAGAAGATTTTTTTTATTATCCGTCCAAGCGGAAGAGGGGGGGGGGGGACAGTTTAATTTTCAGGGCATTTAGAAGTGCAAGATGGGAGTTGAAACGTAGTTTTGCTATTTGTTTATAGGTTAGAAAAAAAATCGAAAATTTTCATTCCCTCACCTTGTCCAAAACCTGACCCCACACAGTTTAGACATCTAAAAACACATTTCTAAACATATTTTCAAGGTGTAATCGAGGTTACGCCTAAGGAGGGTCCCCAAGGTGCCAACTATAAAGTCTTCAAGAGTTTCCTTGTTATTGGGTAAGAGAAAATCAATTTAAACTGTCTGTCCCATAAATTTATATTCATTCCCTCACCTCACAAGTTTTGAATATTGGCGGGCAGTGGAAAGGGATAAAAAGACCGCAACAACACTGATTCATTTTCCTGCAGCTGATTGAATTCCTTACTTTTGTTTTCCCGCCTTTTCTTATTGTTTCGTCTCAGTACAGTGAAAAGTGTGTTTAGTGTTTAGTAGAGGCTGTGTTATTGCTGATCATTCCCTCGCCTTCAATAAAAAAGTAAATAATTGAGATTTTAATTATTTTATTTATTATTTGTATACATGTTTTATTTATTGTTTTGTAAATACAAGTATTAGGAAAGTTTTTAGAGGCGGAATACATAAAAATTTCATTCCCTCACCAATTGCTATTGATGGAATGAAATATTGGGCGAAGGAACAAATTAATTAAGATTATCTGTAAAAAAAAATATATCTTTACTATAAATATACGTAATTAGATTTCTCGATTAAAAAATTAATCATTAAAACATTCCAGAGGAACTAAAGTACCTATCAGATTCAAATTCTTGGTGGGGGAGGGGAGCTATAGTATTTTTTAAAAAACTACTACGTGCACCTATATAATCCACATAAGAATTACATTTTGATGTGCGCAGGACGCATGGTGCTAGTGGGGATTATCAAATACCCTCTTAAAGGAATGGGGGAAAGGATCTAGGGAGGTATCTGAGAAAAAATGTGTCGAGGAAAAACTTATTTTATGAGATACAAATTTATAGTGGAAAAAAACCATAACTTTGTTGTACACAATAAACACATTTTAAAAATTCTGTCACAACCAGGCACAATTTTCAAGGATAGGAAAACCATTTAAAATTCTCCTTTCCTTTGAAAGAAATAAAAGAAAAGGCATAGTAATAATAATGTAGTAAAATTATTATTATGTTGTACAGGTGGTTTATTTTATTTTTTTGATTGTGATTTTATTTAATATTAAATTTTAAGGAAACTGCAAGCTTTTTTTTAATCGAAAGTAGAGCCTATTTTAAGAATAATGGAATTTATCCCACTCAAAATTTCAAAAAAATTGATAAAATTAGTAAGTGACATCAAAATTTGGGTGCTGTCTACATGACATCGCATTGGCATGGAACCAACTTAGTATTAAGGACTAGTAAGGAGTGTCCTCATCAACTGTTTACTGTTAAAGTACTAATACATATTACATTGAAGCAATAAAAATCTTTAGTCAATCCCATGACAGTTCTCCATTGTTATGTCATGTAACAATAAATGTATAATTTGAAATGTACATTTAATTTGATCTATTATTTAACTAAATGTGTATAATACAATTTATTTTGTTTTGTTTTTGTGGTATTTTTAAATATTTTATGAACATCGGTTTGATGTTTCTATTTTAAATTTCATAATATTTTATTTATTTAATAAAACAATTAAGTTTCTTCGTTTTTTCATTACCTCTTAAATAAGTTTCTCCGGATAACTTCATTCCCACCCCACACTAATCATTTCCTCACCACATTATTCATTCCCTCACCTCCAATTTTTTTAAAAATTTCAATGCTAGTGAGCAACATAAATTCCTGCTCTGCTGGGTATAAAGAAGTGTTGGGTATGTACAGAAGAGTAGTATAAGACATATGGCTGTGATAAATTCAAACTTTATTTTTATACTATTTTGCAAATTGAAATTTGCACAATTTGAGAGAATGACCCATATTTATAGAGGCCCGTGGTTAATAATAATCCCTTTGCTAATAATAATTATAATAATCCCTTTTTAATAATAATTATAATAATCCCTTTTTAATAATAATTATAATTTGATTTAAATTAAAATTTAAACTTTCCGTAGTATGAATACTACCTAAAACTTAAAAATGAAATTTCTTATATTTATTTTGAAATATTTAAAGAAATTTGGTCTAAGCGATCAAAATAACCGATGCCGTCATTCTAGTGTTAAAGAATTCATTGTGAGAAATTCTTTTTTTCCGAATCTTCATTTTTATACTTTAGTGACATTGTTTTGTATTATTCACAAGTTATTTAGAACTCAACATATGGTGGTCAAATAGCTTAAGTTTTTACAAAGTTTTACAGACAGCCTATTTTCATTTGTTAAGTGTTATCATAGCATTTTAATTTTATTGCTGAATTCACAGTTAGAAATCAAAATTGGAGTGTTTTGAAAGGGGAGAGAAATTACATGTATTCACCATAAGAACTGCGTTTTGATTATTAACTAACCAATGATGATTAGATGCCATATCTTGTGGAGCTTTGTTCAGTGTAAGATAAAATTTCTTCCAAAAATGTTTGTCATTATTTCGCCATGCCGAGTTTAATTATAAAAAAATATAAAACATCTAGATAATTTTGCTTAGCATAAGAATTTAATAGTAGTGGTAGAAATAGACAACCCCTTATATCGCAAAGCACAGGTATAAATTATGGGGTATGCTAAATCCGAATATAGTCACTCATTGGACCCCCCTCCCCCGGAAAATATTTTATCACCATAATACTACTTGCAAAATACTTACTTTGTACTTTTATATTTACTGCTTGGTGAATACTTGCAGAGTTATCGGTGTCCAACTCAGGTAGTTTTACCCTAAAAAAATGTAGTAAAACTCAATGCACCACCCCTCGTAAAATGGTTAAAAATGGAGCTAAGAAGATAAAACCAATCTCTCTCCTGACTAAATTGGCCATTCCCAACTCTCTAGTAATTTTTTGGTGACCTATCAAAAACAGTTCTTAAGTAGTAAGTTTAGAAATTCAAATTAGAGCATATAATTAAAATAACAGCCTTAATGTACACAATATTTCTGACATTTTGATACTAATATCACTATCCTCCGGTACATACTTGCAGAGTTATCGGTGTCCAAACTCCACTAGTTCTACCCTAAAAAATTTGGAACAACTCAATGAGCCACCCCTGGTAAAATGGTTAAAAACGGCGCTACGAAGATAAAACCAGTCTCTACCCTGACTAAATCGGCCATACCCAACTCAATGGTAATGGTGATTTTTTGGTGATCTATTACAATATAGCAATTTTCATCACCAAAACCAGTTTTCCAATAGTAAGTTTTGAAATTCAAATTAGAGCCTGTAGTTAAAATAACATAACCTTAATGTACACAATATTTCTGACATTTTGATACTAATACCACTTTCCTCCGGTACATACTTGCAGAGTTATCGGTGTCTAAACTCAGCTAGTTTTACCCTAAAAAATTTGGAACAACTCAATGAGCCACCCCTGGTAAAATGGTTAAAAACGGTGCTACGAAGATAAAAACCAGTCTCTACCCTGACTAAATTGGCCATTCCCAACTCAATGAATGGTAATGGTGATTTTTTTAGTGCTCTATTACAATATAGCAATTTTTATCACCAAAACCAGTTCTTAAGTAGTAAGTTTTGAAATTAAAATTAAAGCCTATAATTAAAATAACATAGTCTTAATGCGCATTAGGGTAGTTCTACTCTGTAGCTTACTATGCACAAATGTACAAACGATATAAACACTGTTTCTTCTTCTCTTTATGAAAAAGAAAATACGATTAACAAATAAAATGAAGAGGTAAAAATTATTTGTCTATGTTTTACACGACAATTTGGGATCAAAGCAAACGAATAGATAATTTAAAAAATATATATAATAATAATAATTATAATAATATAACGAGAATTAATGTCACGGGTTGGCAGCCCCGAATCTTATAATATTGTCTGTTTTCTTAATGTAAGCGTTGGGTTCCTCTTGTTCCTCATCCTCTTCTGTTTCGGTTTCTTCTTCTTCGCTATCTTCAATACTCGATTCTAATTCGATGCCTACACCTAAAAAATGAATTGATAAATTATAACTTACACCAACACACACATATAAATATATAATATATTATAGCTGGTTTCCCATACTTTGCTTCGGAGAGTGTTATTTTTAATGATTTTTTTTTTTAATTTAACAGCCACACATATCAATAGGAAAACCCTCATCAGATTCATAAAAAAGCTTTTCAACGTAGTTTTAAAATCGATCAATAGGGAACAGATTTTCTTGCAATTTGCATATTTTACTGTAAATTTTCCAAATTTTAAAAGCAAATTGCATTTTTCAAAAATATATTGAATGAAATACTATTCTGTTCATTACATACATAATTTGTATCTTTGGTTTTTCAAAGAGAGAGAGTTATAAGCTTATGTTTATAGCAAGTTAAGTTGAGGCTAGGGAAGGATCTTTGAACTACAGTTATTAATACGAGCATGAAAGTGGTAGTTTTGTAAATCACAGAACTACAAATTTTTATTGTATTTAAATGTGAGTTTGGAGTGAGAATGGATTCAAATCAATTCTACGAGATAATCATCGTCGCTTCAAATTTGAAAACCTCAAAGAGCACGTCATCTATAATAATTATAAACTTAATGTGATTTGTTTATTTTAGCTTTAATTTTGATTTTAAAACCTTAATTTTTTTTAGTTTCAATTCTTAAAAAATAATGAGGAATTAATTTTGAATTACATTATATTTCCTTTACATGTTATTCTTTTTGTCTCAATTTTATACTTTTAAATAAACAATATATTATATTTGCATATTTCAGTGCATATTTATGAAGTATAAACACATATATACGTGCATATTTGACTAAAAGAAGTTGGTGACTACAAGTAATAGTAGATCGCAATTTACACCTATATATTTTTTTTTTTTTTTTAACTTCCAGTGGTAATTGCTAAAAAAAATTGTCTTACGAACGGGCACAACTCGAGTATTGATTTAAAGTTTAGTAAATAAGATTTTTTTAAAAAAAAAATGATATAGGGTAGAACAGGTGTAATTAGACAGCCCGGGTAAGTCAATAAAATGGAGTGGGGAAAAGCAATAAGAAATTTCCATTTTTTGACTGTCCCACGCTGTCAACGCAAAGACTCATTTGACACAAGTGTTTCATTCATTACATTCTACTCCGAATCGTAGTAACAAAAAGAGGATGAAATCAGATGATTGAACTACTATACAGGGTGTATCAATTTCAGATGGCCATAGAAAAAGGGGTATATTTAACGGTCATTTGGAGCAAAAAAGTTCATATAAGCTATAGTCCAATTCTCAACAGTGTAGGAGCTATAAGCGAAAAAAGACTGTGTTAAAAACAATCGACCTTTACCTTAAAAAACTGAAATATCTCAAAATATATTAATCTTGGAACAATGAATGAACAATCGTTGGAAAGAGCAAGAAATTTCCTATAAAATGATGTATGTTTTAGTTGAGTTGTTGCCTTTTTAGTGTGACCCAGAGCTGTTTGAAAACAAAAAAATTGATTTTTTTAAAAAATCGGAAAAACTTTGAACCCACTTATCGATATGACCCGAATGGGAGAAATGCGTACAAAGTTAGGAAAAGTTGGCGCTTTTAATAAGCTTTAAAACGATACCAAATACTTTACAATATTCCAACTCTAAGTGGGCAAACAAACCATCGTTGTAGAAAAAAACATGTCGTGCTTGCAGCTGGAGAAGGGCAAAGAAACGTGACATTATCAGCTGTGGCATCTTTGACAAAAAGATGTCGAATGTGCATTGTTCAAGGTGGCGGCCAATAAATTGAAATTTTGGTTCTCTAACTAGAAGATCTATTATTTTAAAATATACTTACCATGGTATCTCAAGGCAGAAGCTGCTCAAAATGGCCGCCACCTTGAGCAATGCACATTCGACATCTTTTTGTCCAAGACGCCACAGCTGATTAGGTTACGTTTCTTTGCCCTTCTCCAGCTGCAAGCACGACATGTTTTTTTCTACAACGATAGTTTGTTTGCCCACTTAGAGTTGGAATATTGTGATGTATTTGGTATCGTTTTAAAGCTTATTAAAAGCGCCAACTTTTCCTAACTTTGTACGCATTTCTCCCATTCAGGTCATATTGATAAGTGGGCTCAAAGTTTTTCCAATTTTTTAAAAAAATCTATTTTTTTTTATTTCAAACAGCTCTGGGTCACACTAAAAAGGCAACAACTCAACTAAAACATACATCATTTTATAGGAAATTTCTTGCTCTTTCCAACGATTGTTCATTCATTGTTCCAAGATTAATATATTTTGAGATATTTCAGTTTTTTAAGGTAAAGGTCGATTGTTTTTAACACAGTCTATTTTCGCTTATAGCTCCTACCCTGTTGAGAATTGGACTATAGCTTATATGAACTTTTTTGCTCCAAATTACCTGTAGATATACCCCTTTTTCTATGGCCATCTGAAATTGATACACCCTGTATAGTAAAAATAAAATAAAAAAAATAAAATACAACAAAAAATTAAAAAATTCAGTATATACCTGTGAAAAAAAGAACGGCTCTGGGAATGAGCCTCTCCTTCATGTAATGACCTACTTCAAAATCAAAATCGATTTCATCTTCCAATGTTTCATTAATAAAATCTTTATCATCAGGCACTGAAATCACAAATATAGAACAACACAATAAAATAGATTCATATTTTTGCCTGAATTATTCATTTATTTTACATGCTTTTATTTAACTTCACTTGTCTTAGAGCTACAGATTTTGAAAATTTGTAAACCACTTTCTGACTAACTACCTAAAAGAGAGGCAGCGTGGCCGTGTGGCTTTAGATACTTCCCACTTCTTCTCGGCCATCAATGAATGAAGGGCAGCACGAGGGTTTGATCCCGCACCTCGAACCTCTGATTTATATGGCTCAATAATGATCACACCAAACTCGATTTGGCAGTACATTGTACAAAGGTATTATGATGTTTGAAGTTGTAAGATTCTCTTTGTAAAGATTCTTTTAATCCAATAACTTGTAATTAATTAATTGACTGATTATTCTATTGCCATTTCAAGTTTCAGCATTTGGAGACAAATTAATTATTTTAAATAATGACTGATTGTTGCATACGACATTGGAAATACATCATCTGAGCAAGTTTAGAGCTTTATAGGTTGTCAGGAAATGGATCAAATTTAGGTTACAAGAATTGGAGATAAACAAAAAACAAGCAAATTAATCAATAATTAAATAATATTTCAGTAATTAATTATGTAATGACTGATTATTTAACTGTCATCAGGAAAACATAATCTGAAAAAAGTTTCAGCTTTCTAAGTAACCAGAAAGTTGGTCATATTAAGGTTCAAGATTTGGAGACAAGTGAAGTTAATATAGAGTGTAAAAGAGCTAAATAATATGCGTTGCGTGATAGTGGGAATGTTTATAAAGGCAGTGATTGGTAAAATACTCTAGAGAAAGACACAGAGTCGACCACTACATAAAAAACCACAAATAGTATTTACACAGATATAGCTAGCCACACTGCCTGGCTGAGTATGTCTGCGTGCAATACATATATATAATATACATATTACTAAATATAATAAGAAAAGGATGCTTACCTTTAGGTGGAGAGAAGAAATTAAAGAAAGAAGAGACTTTTAGAGTTTTGGTAACAATTCTGGTCATAGGTGCAGCTTTGTGTTTTTGTTTTTTCTTTATGGTTTTAATAGTAGGATTTTTTCCTTTTAACCAATTGATGACACAACCCTAAAAAATGTATAAATTACACAGAATTATTTATTTAATGTGGTTACATTGTTCTTTATTTTTATTTTAGTCATTATTATTACTAAATTTATTAATTTTTATTTTGTATAGCTTTAATTATGATAAAAAGAAACTTTTTACAATTAATGATTGTAGTTATGGCTCAAATAAGAAAAAAAAGTTATCATTATAGAAACAGACATTAGAATGACAAGAAAAAGTTTTTTAGAAATGGGGTGGTAATGGTGGGCATTCTATAATTCGAAAGGGAGTGTTTCTCCCTTCTTAATAATTCAAAATGTTTCATGTATATTTGCTTTCTTGTTAATTCAAACTTCAGTAACTTGAATTGATTAAGTTCTTAATTTATTAGATTACTTTTATCCCAAATAAATTGATATCAAAATAACCTTTCTCGATATAACGATTATTAGATGTCATGACGATTATTAGATGATATGAAATCCCCAGGATTCTAGCAGAATACTTAACTATAACTCCCATCAACCTATGTCACAAGAAAAATCAATTTTGAAATTTAATATTTTAATTTTTAATCTATTTTTTTTTTCTATTTTCTTTTACACATATGGAGGTGTGATTAAATATTAGCTGATCAATCAAAATGAAAGGAATGTTATTGTATTAAACTATACAAGTTATTTATATGTTAGCACAGTGAAAAGTTAATTGCTATATTAGTTACCTTATTACTCTTCATGATTTAAATACATTTTGGTATAAAAACCAAAGCTAACCAAAACAAGTCTAATATGAAAGTGTAAAATATATATATATATATATTTTAAGACTAACTTCAACTGACGGCCATTTTGGTCAAGCAAAAAATGTTTTATTATATACATCATTGTCAAAAATTGTATAGTTTAATAATAAACATTTTATTACTACTAAAATAAAATCATTTGCATTTTCTTTTTTTTAAATTAACAGCATACATTTTTTTAAAAAATAACATAAACTAAATTAAATGTGCTAAATATATGTGCACAGTTCATAAAATTTTAGGTTTTTTATTAAGTTAGTAAAAATAAACTGAGAAATAGATATTTATTTAAGTTGCAATAAATCACACTCTATAATTCTTTAGTTTGGAATTATCGAAAGTTGACTGTACTTAAATTTGGCCACAGGACTACATTTGTATACAAAAAAAAGTCACAATACTATGACCAAGATATCAGGTTGGAACCTTATAGAGGAGAAAGAGAGACACATTTTACACTAAAGGACAAAGATCAAATGTGTAAAGAGCCCGATCCTTCCATTTTGTGTTGAGCTGGAAGAAAACAAAATAATTCCGACACCTCAATTGTGCTTTTTTTTAATTAAAAAACAAAAAAACACTTACTTTACAATTATTAATTTCAGGACCTTCATACTCAAAAGGATCGTCTTCATCAAGAGCAAATTTTAGGTAATATGTTTTGGTTAAGATGTTATTAGAGAAGTATTCATTGGGAGCAAACACGAATTCAAGAGTAAATCCCTGAAAGTAAAACAATCCAAATTAATTAAAAAAGCTTGAAGTAGTTGCCAATAGGCAAAACTATATAAAGTGGAACCTCTATAAGTCCGTATATCTTTCCCAATTTTAAGATTTATAATAATAATCTAACCTTGGTAAGAGGAAAAGTACATAACTCAAAGTAAAAGCATATTCCCTAGAGGTTCCAACAATACTAATGTTAAGTATTAAGATAAGAATAATTATTGGTTTGACACATTTTCATAGCACTGCTAGAAACAGTTTTACATGGCCGTGATAATTGGTAAACTCTCCAGTACTATCGTGGAAACAGTACACAATGATAGCTATGGCCAGCCATGACTTGCTGAGAGAACAACCTGGATATTAGAGGGTATTCGCTGAAGCCAAAGAGATTTTATAGCGTTCTTCAACAGCAAGCAAAAGGCGAGGTCTTGCATCAATCTTTAAATCTGCAATGGTTTCCTGTCTCCTAGGAGCATTCGTAATCTTCGTTCTCCAGTGGCGGCTAATCAGTTTATTAACGTCGCTTTTAGTTAGCCATAAGCGAGGATATAGCTAACCTGATCAAGTGTATCTGTTTCTAGCACCGTTACTACATAATTAAAAATGGTCAATTTATTATTATTATTTTTTTACAAACATACAGAAAATAAAGATATAAAAGTAAAATTACCATTGGTTCAGCTTCATTCATAACAACTCTGATGTTAGTTAACTTTTTTAAGATGGGTTCATCTTGAGGATGAATTAAATCTCCAGTTAACTTTCCGCACTTTAAGACAATAAGCCAAAAGTCCTCAATCCCATTATCTTTGAAACTGCAAAAAGTATTATAAAACTAACACATTATTTAGCCAATCAAACCTTACTCCATCTCATGCATCAGAAACAAATGACAATTTTATATGAACAATTAAGACATTAAGGATTGAATTGATTAAGGCCTTTAATATTTGATGACATGAAAAAAAGATCTAGGGTTGAAGTTGCAAACTAACTATCGACTTTACATTTGATCTATATTATTTAGATAATCTTTATGATTGAATTAAAAGTCTCCTGCTAGCTGTGCAAATCCACATTGTCATTAAATGATTATTCATGTGTGTCTAAAAACCTAAAACTATTAAATTATTTAATTTTCTTGTCAAGCTTAGTTTTTTGACACATATGAATAATAATTTAATGACAATGTGGATTTGCACAGCTAGCAGGAGACTTGTAATTAAAAATCAATCATAAGGATTATCTAAATAATAAATATAAAGAAAAACAAAATTAAATCCCGGCGCTGGAGTGTATTTTTCTCTGTCTGTTTCCCATAGTTAATAATAATTATAATTAGATTTAAATTAAACTTTCCGTAGTATGAAAACTACCAAAAACTTAAAAATTGAATTTCGAATTGATTGTACAAGGTACAGGTACTAATGGAGTACTTTATAATTATAAGCATTAATTCTCGGTTTAGTTCTAATGTCATAAATATTGACTTCTAAATGTGTATGAATATTGAAAGCTTGGTTTCGGGACTAGTTATCGATTACGGCAGAGTAAAATCATTCTCCTGCGTAGCTTAGTTGGTAAGAGCATCTGTACTGGAAATACAGGAGACCCGTGGTTCATATCCTGGCGCTGGAGTGTATTTTTCTCTGTCTGTTTCCCATAGTTAATAATAATTATAATTTGATTTAAATTATTATTCATGTGTGTCTAAAAAACTAAAACTATTAAATTATTTAATTTGTTAAGAAAACATGTTAATTTAACATATTTTGATAAGAGACTCTTATCAAAAATTTGCAAAATTAACATGTTTTCTTAACAAGAAAATTAAATAATTTAATAGTTTAATTTTAGTTTTTTGACACATATGAATAATAATTTAATGACAATGTGGATTTGCACAGCTAGCAGGAGACTTGTACACCCACAAATTGCAGTAAAATGTTGCTAACAGTCCCATAAATTCAGAGCACAGGAATAAGATACTAATTGAAAATAAAAGAACACAAATATCAAAAAAAAAAAAATTCTTAACTTTTGTTCTCAAAATATTCTTACTCTAGAAACATAATTGAAAATCAAGCTTACTTTCTACTGCATGTTGGACTTTAAGTAGGTTGTCTAATTGTAAAACAGACCATTCTGTTATACCCTTATCTTAAACACCAGGTAGAAAGGACTTATAAGGCATGCTAAAACTTTTATCTACGATTGATAAGAAATATAAACATTTTATCTCTGTTCAGATGCGTAGAAAGTGATTTCGAAGTTGTATTCATTGCGCATACACGTTTCATAATTCTTACACTAGTGCGGAAATAAAGAAAAATTCTTCACCTTATCGCACGATTACCGTGATTGTTTACATTTAACAAAACTAATTTGCTGTTTGTTTAATTAAAGTAAATGTTTTTTTTTCTGTATTTATTATTAAAATCCAACAATCGTAGATAAAAACTTTTCTTTAATAATTTAGGTCCAAAATAGGGTACCGTAAAACTGGTTGACTAGTTATAAAAAAGATAGGAAAGTAGTCAGATTAGAAAAACATACTCAGTCGGGTTGGGCACTGAAAGACTGCTGTCTAAAGAATCATCATTTTCGAGCAAGTCATCATTATCAGGTGTAAATTCTCCATTAATAATTTTATTCCTCTGAAAACAAAAACACAAAATACAGAATATGTATTGGCTTACAAGACAATCACTTATGCTCAAAGTCATTTATAAATACAGTTAAAAAAATTCAGCTAAAACAATTAACAGTTTTTTAGAAAGCAGTAAAAGAAAATATAACATACATATCGTCGGCACCATGCTACAGTCTTCGCACAACTAGAATCGACGCGTTGACAGCGCGGGAAATTGAGTGACACACAGATTGGCCAACCTCTCTGGGGGAAAAAATAAAGCCACTACGAAGCCTTCTTATACTGTTATCCAGAGGGCCTCTCCCCTCCACTAGAGACATTTATCTTTGCCTAGTTGGCCCGACCTTTTGTCCGGGAAAATCTCAAGCTCTCATTGGCTCGTCCCCCTTTTTGCTAGTTTTTCCCGCGCTGTCAACGCGTCGATTCTAGTTGTGCGAAGACTGTAAACTCACGAATGTGAAACATCGAATTTATTTTTATTAGTGCATTGGATGTCCTATGATAAGATACACATACTGTCAAAATATGACACCTGTAGCTTAATTAGAAATGGCAAAACTAGAATTCATTTTCACGAATATGCATAGTTTTTATTGTTTTCCGTGCTAAAGTAATGAATATGATTATTCGTTAGTTTTCTTTACTTTCTGATTTTTTAGGAACAAGTTAAATTGTAAACTAACGAATATGCCACATTGGTTAGTTTACTTTAGTACTTTGAAGTAAAAACTTTTTGGAATTCTGTTGAAAGGTAACGAATATGCCATGTTCGTTACTTAACAACAATAAGTGTACTAGAGGAATTCATTAAAGTGCGACGTAAAGTAACGAATATGCCACATTGGTTAGTTTACTTTAGTACTTTGAAGTAAAAACTTTTTGGAATTCTGTTGTAAGGTAACGAATATGCCATGTTCATTACTATACAACAGTAAGTGTGCTTGAGGAATTCTTTAAAGTGAGAGTTAAGTAACGAATAAGATAATCGTTAATTAGTAAAAGAGTAGTGCTGACCAAATTTTATGTACGGAGTTTTTAACTAGCAAGTTTAAGAACTAAATCTGAGAATAAATGTTATTTAATGGTAAGTTACTCTACTATTAATACCCAGGCCATGCTAAAATTCTGTTTAAATCAATCCTATAGCCTCGTTTTTTTTTTTTTTTTTTTTTTTAATATTTCCTTAGAACTAAGGTAGGTAGAACTATGTTTTAGATATTTACTTCTTCAGAATGTGATTCCTTCTAGAAATCAATGCCTTCCTATTTTTCTAATTGATTCTGACCTCACTGCTTTCCTTTAAGTTTAATTAAGTATGCAATAAGAGAGATTGTAATGTAAAAAATATTAGTCATAAACAAATAGTACAAAAATAATATTTTAGTCTCATACAATGTACTTGATATAGTTTGACCTCCCAAATCTTACTCCCTGCATCACAAACCAATTGTCCGACATAGTTTGCCTTGAAAATATCGGTTAGAATAATAATATTGGAGAAATTTTTTTTTTTCACGTATTTCAGAGTCCTTGAGGGATAGTGCACCCAAATTTAGAGCCAAAATTGATTTCTCGATTTCCCCTCGGGGTATCATTTTTCTAAACATGTATGACAAAATGGTAGAAGTAGGTATTAAGATGCTAAAGCCCGCAGTGCATCATAGGAACGAGTTAGTAAAATGCAGCCTCCTGATTGGCTGTTTTGGTTATGTCCACTTTTGAAGCAAAACGTGTGTTGACTTGTCCGTATTTGAAACAAAACTACAAATATTATTGCATTTTTACCCCTTTTCTGGTCGTTTTTGATGCAAATGAACAGCAGAATCTGATGCAGCAGCCAAAAATCTATAAGAAACAATCGATGACTGAAATTCGGAAAAAATTTTGAATGTCCGTCTTTGATACTAGGCTCCTCATATTATATTACACATAGGTCAACTAGAAAATCCTAAATGAACATAATCTTCTAAACTATTCTATGCAAACCAGGTCTATCATATAAAACACTTAATTCTGGTGTTAAAAAACTTCTCAAGCTAATGCACAAATACTTTAAAAGATTGCTCCTAAGTGTCCAATTGGACACTTAAGGGTATTAAGGTGCAGAAGATATTAACATTTGCTAGTGTCCCACTAACTAAGTCTCTGATACGATTCACTAATAAGATATGATAATAGTAGTTAAGGAAAAACTCTTGAATCGAATATTTCTTTCTTACCTTATCGTGTAAGCCTACAAGACGTTCCTGCATTTTACAAGCTTTAATATGTATTTCCTCATAAAATTTTGCTTCAACATTCAAATATTCCTTCTGTAATTTTTTCAGAGCAGATACTCTTCTCTTTGTTGAATCAGGTAAGGACTAATAAAAACAAATAAAAAAATAGCATTTAAGTTTTATTAGTGATATAAACCAGAAAATTCTAAAAAAAAAAAAAAAATAATAATACTAATAAAATAAATAAATAGTCTTAAAGCTTAAGTTACAATCTAGCGCTCTCCCACCACGTAAAATTATAGACCTCACTATAATTACGTTACGTCATCTACACTTTAAACCATCATAACTAAGTAATATTTTTTTTTTTTTTTTTCGTTCTTAATTGTGACTAAATATTAGTAATTTTTACTAAACAAAATGCTTTTTTCCTAAAAAAGATACAGTAATATATACATACGACGGCAAATCTCAAATAACTTTTACCGACGGCACACAAAATACACGTTTTTGGACACTTTGGTACTTTTTATAGTCTACCGAAAGCCCAAATCTTTTAATTTTATTATGATTTGATTGTAATTCTTTCATCTTAATAGTTTTAAACATAAAATATGGAATTAAGAAATAAAAACATTATTAAAATAAGATGGACCCTTTAGGTGTGAAGAATACAAATTAAATCATTTAAATAAAGATGTTTCAACCCTTTCTTTTAAGATCATCCTCAGTCAATCTTTACATAATTTAAGTAATTCATTTTGTAATAAAATCAGTACTCTTTTGTTTTATTTTAGCCTACATTACATAAAATGGGAAGAGAAGGAGTGAACTAGACGAAAATTATTATGTTTAAATAAGTTGCAGGAACGATCTAAATTTGTAAGTCGGGGTTGTCAGTATTTATTTATCAGGGGAATTTCGCCTAACAACATGTTAGGTTTGTTCCAACCGAGCATTGTACCGTCCGCGGGATCGTCACCGGCATGCGCAGTAGATAAAAGCCGTACCCGTACCGTACACGAAACTGTTCCAACCCTGGCAGGGATCATTTGCGAACCGTTCACTGTACGGTCCCAACGATCCTCTGACAATACCATGTACTGGTTTGTATGACACGCGCCTGTACAAATATCAACAGGAAGTTTCCTTAATGTTTTTAATACAGTGCGAATAATAGTCCTAAACTCGTTCCAACCTGACATGATTTTATTACAGTACAGTGTTAGCGCATGTGTATAAAACCTGTCCTAAACGATTCCCGAACGATCCGCAGGACGATACAAAGGACGGTACAAATAGCGGGGTTGGAACAAACCTGTTGTGGAGAAATTTTGGGGTTTAATATTACACACCTAATATTCTTTTCTAAAACATTACTAATACTATGGGTATTCTGTTAAATGGAGACGGGTCGAATCAAGCTAAATTTTATTATTTAATTTTTTGTATAAAAGCATTGATAATGTCCGAAGAACGCCTAGATAGCAAGAAATAATTATCGTTGTCTAAATGATAAATTAACAAATAAAACTTACTTTAATGTGATCGGAGCGTTCCGTGACCAATTGGTTTAAACCATATTGCATGAGTTTCTGCTGCTCTAATAAATCTTTAAAATCAAAGCGCATTTGCTCTTCCTCTTGATCGCTGTTTTCCATCGTTGTATGTTTCTTCTAAACATAAAAGTAAAAAAAAAATATATATAATCACAATTTACTGAAATAAAAATAATGAGGCAGATGCCTGAAATCAAATAACATTATAACTATCTTTTTTTAAGTTTTAGGTAGTATTCATATTACGGAAAGATTAAATTTTATTATAATTATCTATAGCCTAGTCAACGAAGCACGCCAAATCTTGAGCGAAGCTGTGTTATACCTTTAACATTATCATAATTTTCAATCGTAAGGATTATATAACTGAAAACTGGAGTGATACACTAACCCCAAATATAATTACTTATATTTATATAGCTGTGTAAAACCTTTTGGCAGGTCAAGGCCTTTTACAGCCTGTTACGTCAAAGTGTTAATTATTATCATCTTTTGGGGCTTTAAATCAGAGCATATAATTTTTGGACACTCGCTGTAGTCTTGGCAAGAGTCAAAAAAGTATTGTAGACTTGGATTTACACCCTAAAGATAAGATAATGCAAAATGTTTCCATGAAATCTAAGGACTGACTGATCGGTTGCATCCTTAATTGGACTATTAGATAATATTATCTAATAGTCCAATTATATAATGAATCCAGTCTATATTATATTATAATAATAGTGTATTATAATTTTTTTACTACAGAAGACTCCGCTTAATGAGATTACTTTGGGACTCAAACAAAGTGATAACATTAACTGACTGATAATAATAAATAATGATAATAAATAATAATTAATAAACAGAAGGAAACAAAACTGTGTTTATTACGTACACAGAATGATGTGATGACATTAAAAGTATTAATTTGAATTGCGATGGACATAATTTTACATAATTTTTTTTTTGTTTTGAGGAAAAATGCTAAATAAATATTTAGGGACCTAACTAATACATAAACATATGTTTCTAAATAAATGTTCATGATCATAACGTTTCAAAGGGCTCATTCTTCGTTTAAAAAAAGAAAACAAATCATCTTCGAACTTATGTAAAATTTTGATTAAAGAATACGAATCATTGAATGGCACTCTTTTACTTGGTTAACCACCCAATTGTATTTATTTATTATTTAATCCAAGTAAAATATTCCTTTGTCCTAAAATACATTGGACTAAATGTCCCTTTGTCTTACTAGATAGTTAGTGATAGTCACTTTTAATTACATAAGTGTGATATTCCTTTGTCCCAAAGGAATAAGATTGTTTGAAGTTAAGATTATCAATTAATTTTTTAAAAAATGTCTAACACAATATGTAAACAAACGGTGGGTAACCAAGTAAAATCTTGCCACATCCGACCTAATTTACATGGTTACCCACCCAAACACCAGTGCCGCAGCTCTAGCCATTTCCCTGAAAATTATGAATAAAATCCAACTATCACAACTTTAATAACAATAAGCAGGGAATTTTCTATGCATGGTATTGGATGGGCCCGTTCCAAGCTATTTTTACCACTATAAGCAACACAATTAATTGGTTCCTTCATTATAACCCAATACCATAAAATCTATTAATACTATTAGCTGGAAATATTAAAATGCCTGGCATCGAAAGTACACATCTCTTTAGTTCTCCTTTACACCTAGGTAATCGATGTTATGTGGATTATTGAACAGTTTTGTATCCCGTGCGACCTAACTACAGTCTTCGCACAACTAGAGTCGACGCGTTGACAGCATGGGAAAAACTAGCAAAAGGGGGGACGAGCCAATGAGAGCTTGAGATTTTCCCGGACAAAAGGTCGGGCCAACTAGGCACAGATAAATGTCTCTAGTGGAAGGGAGAGGCCCTCTGGATAACAGTATAAGAAGGCTTCGTAGTGGCTTTATTTTTTCCCCCAGAGAGGTTGGCCAATCTGTGTGTCACTCAATTTCCCGCGCTGTCAACGCGTCGATTCTAGTTGTGTGAAGGCTGTAATAAGTTGGGTTCCTAGCTACCGGATCTCGGCGAGTACAGATTCATCTCCTTCACTTCCATATCCCCTTCTAATTTTTTGTTTTTGTATTTTATTTTAAACCCATTCTTTAAATTTAAAAAGTAATTAGTGTTTTGTTTATTATAGGATTGTTCCAACCACAAGTTCCAAATCAGTTTCGAATTAGTCTGAGATTGACGTAATGTGCATGAGCGATCATTACTCAGTTGGGAATTGATTGGTGATTCCGTTTTGTTGGAACGCCCGCAAGAAAGTAGAATAATAGGCGAGCGGAATCAAAACAAAAACAATGAAGCGGAAGGTTACGTTTCAGTTCACCCTAACTCAATCTCAAACTACTAGACCCTGCCGCCGATCGCTGACTGCTCTGACTGGTACCAAACCAATCCGTGATTCAATCAGAACATGGTTGAAACAGCCGACTAACAGTCAGAGTTTGAGTTAGGGCTGGTTGGAACGCCCTGTTCCTAATGCGCATGCGTCAGACAGTTTGAAACTAGTTTGAAGTGTGGTTGGAACAAACCTTATATGAATATAAACTTAGTGCTTAAGATCAAGTTTATAAAACAAAAAAAGTCATAATATAGACCTACTTGCGACTGTGCAATCCACAGAATTGTTTTGATTTACCATCATTAGTTGAAGTAAGTGAATAAAGAAAATAATTATGAATGATTAACCCTGCAGTGTACGGGTCGGGTCTGTGAGACCCAGGGTGTCACACTCATTAGCAAAACACTGATAAGGGAGGTTCGTATAGCACCATCCCCTCCTATACCTTCAAGTCAAACCTTCCTCAGTTCAGTACCACATTTTGAACAATTCACATAATTTCTTTCTGTCTATTTTTTTACCTCAAAATTACCCCTGGGTCTGTGAGACCCAACCCGTCTACTCATGTAAGTATTTTTTTATAACTCGTAACAACGTTTTATTATATATATTCATTAATAACTCTCTAGGTTTTAATTTTATTTACTTGAACTTTATTTAATATTAATTTCAGGTATTGTACAAAGTATTTATAATGACTGATTATATTCGATCGTTAATTTAGTATTTAACTTTTTGTAAAGGAAGAAAAAATATTACAATTACTCTCCTGGCAGGAATGTTATAGAATATCGGGAAATTTTTTTAAAATTTCGGGGGAAAAAAAATTCTTGGGATTAAAGCTATGCCTTCTAAACCTCAAGAGCCTAATAAAGGGGGGGGGGGATGTTAAATTTGCACTGACCACAAATCACGTTATTCTTGAAAAAAGTGCAATATATATATATATATATATATATATATATATATATATATATATATATATATATATATATATATGCTTCTAGGATTTGCTATTTATATACCAAGACTGTGGAATTGAAATTTTTTGATCGTATTAAGTTCCTATATTGATAAATGACACTTATTTTTTCAAAATTCTTTTAATTTTTTTTAATATATTTTCTTCATGTTGGACAGTAAAAATTAAAAAATCAACAGTCATAAATTTTTTTTTTTTTTTTCTAATGTAATTTTTATTGCATTCTATATTTTTTTTACTATTAAATAAAGATTATTTCTATACTAAAAAAAATAAAAATATTTAAATAATAAACCATCTTATTTTTTTTTCAAATTTTGGGTCTGACAGACCCAACCCGTGCACTGGTGTGATTTTTTTTCACCCGTGCACTGCAGGGTTAATGTGTATTTCAATAAGAAAACTGTACAGTAGAGTCTCGCTAATCCGGGTTTAACGGGACCGAACCCAGTCCGGATTAAACGGAATCAGTTTTAATGTGTATGTAGAACAAGCTTTAGTAGAGTAAAACTATTAAAATCGAGTTATTATCGTAAAAATTACTTCTATTAGTCTCCAAAACATGCTTGTACAACGTAGGTCCACTATTTAAATTAAGAGCTGTTCTGTCACCAGTCATGTCAAATATCCAATGAATTAAAATAAAATGATAATTTATTACGCAGGTGCAGGTATAGAAGGGACTTCCTGAGAAACAGGCTGAGTTCCGATATGAAATTCGAGGAGCGATAATCATTTCACAAAAAGTTGAGACATTAGACATTGTTGGTTTGGCAAAATTTCATGGAACTGGGTTGAGCCGCCGCTACATGTTTCTTAAAACCCTTCCCCATTTTTGTCACATATAATTGTACTTCCTGGAATACACTTCCTTTATATCTTCCGCCCTACATTTCTATGGAACCGAAACAGATTTATCGATGTTCTTACTTATTCTTAAATCTGTTAATTTTTAACAAAATACCGGGTATTCCTCGTGTTACACTGTTTGAATATACACCTATAAACTATACTAGGAACAATTATATACATTTTGATAGACAATAAAAGCAGAAACTCCAATTATCTTAACAATTAATAAATCTTAACAGGCCCTGGTTCCAATTTGTACATAGTTTTTGGCCCGTCCGGATTATACGGATGTCCGGACTAGCGGGGTCCGGATAAACGAGACTCTACTGTATATCATTATTTATAATTTTGTGTTTTCCGACAATAAATGGTTATTCATTTATTTATTGTACTCTAATATTACATTGTATATTATTAACAATATACTTCGACAACTATGATAACTGTTTTGTCCATTTTCTACTTAACTTTAAGGGAGAGAATAGTTGCGATATTTTTGGGCAAAATTGTTTATTATTCTAGTTTTGTGTTTGATTTTTTAAACTTATTTTAACCCCTCGCATTAAAAGAGAAAAGAACGTGCTATAGAGTTATCTTAAGAATCAAAGAAATCAATGATAGGTCATAACTTAAAACTTAATACTGCCAATGCATTTGAAATTATGTTTGAAGCATAGAATTTAATAAAGGCATAACAATGAACAACGGCGTACACTGCACTGTTTAAAAAGTTTATAGTTAAATCACAAGAAAACGTACAACAGCAAAAATTATCCTTTTAGAAGAGTAGATTTAAAGTAGAGTCCATTCGACAGAGAAATTAAAAGTAAACCTACTTGGGACATAGAAGCCGAATCGGTTCGCCACACGTGCGAATGACGACGAAACCTATCTAGTCAACCGGCCACCGTACAATAACGAGTTTACGACGGCGTTGACGGAAAACGACGAGATAACGAGTGCCGAACTTGGGCACTTCTTATAGTGAGCTATTCTAAACAATATATTTACTTACGCAGTTATAAATACTTGACGAGGTTAGTTAAACACCTCCTGCCTCGACCTCATGTAAATGTGAGACTGAAACTGAAACTGAAACCAGGCTAGCTCCGGCTCTCTACAGTGCACAGTTAGAACTAGAACCTTCAGTTAGTACATGGGGCAACCGCTTGATTGCGCTAGTAGCTTCTAATTGATGTTTATCAAATGTAACTGATATTTTAGGCTACAATTAATTGTTCATATTAGCATTAAATATTACTTTGAATATTCGTTATAACGATTATTTAAGAGTAAGCATTTGTTTAAATTTTAAATTAAAATTATGGAAGTATAGAAATTATTTTGAGCTTTATTGAAAATGAGATAATATTTTAAGGTATAATAATATCTTGAACATATTCTGCTATTAGTCATCTTGTGTATAATTATTTGAAGTTTTATTCTATTATAGTGTGTATTGTATTTTGTGAAAGATATGTTTTTCTCTTGAAAGGATTAAACCATATATCGTCAAAGCGGGTAATTTGACAGAGTAACTTCTTTCTTTTTTTTAACCCTCCAAAAATAAATTCCTGGGTATTTTTACGAATTTCTAAACTCTTAAAGACTCTAAATCACCCTACCAGGATCTCCAAATCCATTTACTTAATTCTTCAATGAACGTATCCTTGGTTTAATTTTCATTTTTAACTTAATTCATCTACTATCCCTTACTTCTGTTAGTTCTCTTCAGAATATCAAGGTTTCTTAGCTTTTGAATTACTTCTACTTTCGACTCCAAAAATTGTTCTTATTAGCGTTCATTATGAGGAAATTCTGTGTACCTGGTTGAAATCCTATACTTGCCAAGGCAGTTTCTTTATAAAACCAAATTCATTGACCCTGAGAATTAGTATGTTCAGACATACCGGCTCAAAAGTCATAAATAAGACCACCGTCATAGTAGTAGATCTTTTAAAATCAGTTACGTGAGATGGTGCAATCTGCTTTTCGACACGACTTACCGTTTAGCAGCCATAAGCCTAAATAAACTTTGAGTCCGCCATCTTTTTAACTTTTAGGAATTTTTCCTGTCGGTTCGGGCCAATTTCCGCCCTAACACAAAAAACAACAAATTTCTAGATGGTCTAGAAGTAACCAAACGAGCGAGTCAGTGGGTTGTGTCACTTAATATATATATTTATTATACTTAGTCAACCTATTTTTTTAATAATTTTTTAAAAAAAATAAAATTGTCAATAACTTTGGTTCAACTCAATATTTTTCGATGAATCCAAGCCTACAACATGCGCAACATTATTGCGCTCACCTCTGAAAAAAATTAATCGATTTCGTCAAGCCACTAGCTAGTTTTGCGCCTATAAAGTCGAACTGGTGGTGAATGGCGACATAGTAAACAAAGTATGTAATTCAATTTTTGAGATGACATTAAAAATAAATTCTATTTTTTCCAAGTTTGTTACTTAATTTTTTTATACTTATCATCTCTGAAAAATGAAAACCAACCTTGAAAAAATCAAATTAACATTTATTTTCATAGATTGTATGAATAGGAAGTAACAAAAATGACAAGCAGTGCCATCTAGTAGGGGTTGATGAACGAATTTGGTACCACCAGGGGAGCCACTAGATAGCGCCACCGTTAATGGTACCGGTTTGGCATCGAAATGGCAGGTCTATATATACTCCCTTAACTCCCCCCCCCTAGTCTTGCCGGGAACCCGGGAAGTCACGCACTAGAGAATTCGCTCGTTAAAGATACAATTGGTTTGTTCGAACTAGCATGAAATTTCCCGCTTAAGACAAGCGCGCATTTTAAATCAAACTCGCTGCGACGACTAGCTGTTGCACCATGTACTACTTAAGTGGAACTAAAGTTTCTAACGTTCTAACTGCGAACGACAGAGAGCAACCCCCCTGCAAGAACAAGAAGTATTTGTATATAACCAAGGAAAAGGTTTCATAAACAACTACAATCTCAAAAGAAAACAGCAGTTTGTAGTTACAGTACAGTCCGTGCGCGCTGATAGCACTGATAAGACTGATAACAGTCAGAATCTGAAACAAGAATTATCTACATCTTGTAAACATTCCGGTAAAGTGGTTAAGTTTTGCCTACACTTTTAGTCAGACCAATAATTTCAACCTTCCTCAGATTCTAAATTTGAATAGCCTGTAATATCCGCCGACTATTTTAGTGTTCTGTTTGAGTTGTTGTTTTATTCTTGTATTTTAACGTGCGATGGAAGCCTTGGATGAACTACAGCTGAAATACAATAAATTAGCGGCCGAATATTCTAAGGTATGTGTGCTGTGTAGCTTGATGTTGTATATTAGCGCGATAAGTTACGAGCTGTAACTTGTCCAGTAGTAATCTGTTGCTTAGGTAAATATTTACTTGCAGTCGACTGTTGTCAGTTAAGTTCACCGACGGTCCTGAAATATTGTAAAATTATAATATCATTATTTAACTTCATAAAACCACTATTACCGGCTGGCTATTCAGTGGAAAATAATACGATAGTTGTTCTAGTTTACCTCTGCCTTAAAACTCAAGATTTCACCAAGAAACGGCTAATCTTTAGAATACGGTTTCCAAACATGCACTATTTTGTCTAGTTTACACTTCGCAATTGAGTTATCTTGGTCTTTAAAGTTTATGAAGCAAAGGAATTTGGGTGTAGCAACCGCGTTCTACAGTTAAGCCAGGAATTTTATAACTTATATACTGAAGAATTTTCATGTACTTTTGTCATAATGGTGATTAGAATAGAATAACATTGTGTGTTGCGGGCTTGGTTACCATATTCTAAAGCTATTTCCAAGAAATAAAGGATAATAGCCACTTTAAGGAGGGCCTTAGAAAAGTAGCAGGGCTTCACTCAGTCGTACTAGTTTTTGAGTGCTTTTTACTTTAATAATTTTTTTTTAATGGGTTTAGTAATGTTTCTAAATTAGGTATAAATGTGAAGGAGTTAGTGAGGTACGGTCTAAAGAAAAAACTTGTTTACCAACTAGTTTCGTAAAATATATTTACATCATCAGGGTAACATTTATGAACACAATACAAGACTATAAAGAAAGTTCTATGGTAAAGTTTGGAATGTGAATAAGTGAGATTCGAGAAAACAGAAAAATCGACAATTTGATGAGATGGAGTTTCTCCAATGGTTTCACGGTTAGTTACTTAAAATTTGAATTGTAATTTTTTTGTAGTTTGTACAAGTAGGTACAAACTATACGAGGTATTTTATTTCTTAAAATATGAACATTTTAAATTAATGAAAGTAGTCTAGAGTCGCTTACTCTATTCTTCCTTCATCGCAGATTTGCTGTGGAAGAGAGTAAGTTTACCCAAGAAGGTTGTATTATTTATGGCAAGGAATCACCGCAAAAGCATGAAAAGATTATTAGAAACAATGTTTTGTAAAAGTATGTAAAATCCGCTTATTATATATTATTAATTACAGACCCATTTCATTGGAAATTTAAAATGACCTGGGTGTTTAAATTTGTTAGACATAGTACTAGGCAAGTCAGTACTATTTCCCACTCATTCCAGGTCTTCTCAAATTTTCAATGAAATAGGGGGGTACCAAACTAAAAGAGTGCCGGTATAAACTTATAATAATTAGCTAACCCTACAAATGTCTGAACTTGCTTTATATTGGCTGGTTCTCTCACTTCCATGACTGTTTTAACCTTGTCGGGGGCTTTATAGAATCCGTTTTTGTTCTATTAGATGACCTAAATATTCTACATTTCTTTCAAAAAGAGACTGATTTATCTTTGTTAATTCTCAGGTCATGATCTTTTAAACATTTAAAAACCTGTTCTAACCCAACTAACATTTCTGTGTACATAAGTCCTTTCACTATAATGTTGTCAAAGAAAAATGATACTCCAGCAATACCTAGTAAGGCCTAATTAATTACTTTATTCCATAATTGGTGCAGTCTTGATACCAAACATCAGCCTATTCACCTTGAATAAACCTCTATGAGTGGTTTTGATGGGTTCTGTCTCTTCATCCATCATGCGATGCAAATACTCAGTACTGATTTCAAATGTACAAAATTACTTTGCTCCTCCAACACTTACGTATATATTTTCTATCTTAAAAGTAGGATAGAGCTCATCTTTAATACACTCAGGGGTGTCCATCCCCCCCAAGTGTGATGGCGCACTCCCCCCCAAAACAAACCAACCCCCTAGTGGCGTATCCAGCGGCTAGGTCTAGAGGGGGGGGGGGGGGGGGGGGGGCATTCGTAATGGTAACAAGAAAAGGGAACTACTGAAAAATGTGTGCACCCCATAAAAAAAAAATCACCGCGCCCAAGCAACAACAGTTGTTTTAGAACGTATACGTTAGAAAATGTATATGCTTATGCTTACTGCAATTCAATATTTCATTGTTAGTCATGGGCGTCGTGTGCAGTTATTTATATGGGGGGGGGGATTTATGGTGGGGGGTCCGGGTTTTTTTTGAAAATAAGACCTCTCAAAACAGCGCTTTTATGCATTTCTGAGGTGAAATTGAATATGAGGATCAAATTCTACAACTTTTAAACCAGGAAAAATTCAGAAAAATCTTACAGGAAAAATTTGAAGTACATAAGGCGTAGTTTAATATAAAAAAAAATGATTCCACCCTTCTAAAGGTCCATATTGACCCTTTGGTCAGTTAACCCCACATTTCTTCATTATTTTTCTAAAAAGGGGTAAAATGACTTTATAATTTATATATAAGTATTGCACATGAGCTCTAAGCATTTATATTTAAACGATTTTTTTTTTCGATGCATTATTTCGTTTTAAAAACAAAGTTTGTAAGTATATAAAAGGCCTCCCAAATCTTAACAAAAACAACACGCCACGGCTCACGGGTCACTCACTACGTACGTTTTTTTAACTTTTGTCTGGCTAATGATGATCGCTAAAAGCTTCTATACTAAGACAAAGACTAGACAAGACCGATATTAATTTTCATAACGTGAGAATGCAGGTAGAGTTGTCTAAAATAAAAATCCTGTCAAGTACTTGCCAGCAAGTTACTAAATGGGTTTCTTCGGTCATAAAAATTCAAAAATAGAACATTTTTTCGGGGGTAAAAATAAAAGGCCGCTATTTTGGAAACGCGAAATATATTTGTTAAAAAATTTTAATACCTTTAAAATGATAATTTTGAAGAAATAAAAATGTTGGGTCTCCATAGTTGTTACGGCCGCCTTAAATTTCTAAAATTTGACTCTTCTATATTAACTCCTCCAGATTAACTCCTCAGACCAAAGTGATGTATATTTTTGCCTTATTTTTAGAATTTTTTTGCGTTTTGTTTTAATTTTTAACGGGGTAAAAAGGCCACCATTTTGGAAACGCGATATACTCGTATATTTGTAATCTAAATTTTAATTCCTTTGAAATGATACCTAACTTAAAAATTACAAAAAATATAAATTATTGTGATCAATTCGCAATTGATAGCTGATCGCAGAAATTTTAAGTGTTTAACTCTTATTTCTGTTTCTGGACAAAAAAGTTTGACTTTCAAATCTGTAGCTTCAGTATGTCGGTTGGGCTTCACGGTTTGTGTTGGGGGACTCCAAGATACGACGGAGGGACGGATGAACTACCAAACACATAAGGGTTTCTAGGAAGACCTCAAAACCCTAAAAATGAGACGCTCAGGCAAGAGCCCATTTAGTTGGCTTTGAAATAAGGGTGAGAAGGCAGAGAGAGTGAGACAAGACGACAATTTTTATCTAAACAACCCCCTCTTGAGAAACCAGTTTCTGTTTAACTCTGTGAATTACACCTACCTCCTACCTCTCCTAGAAACCAACTTTTTTCTTACTTAGAATAATTATCGCTCGCATATTTTAAAGATTATAAAGTATATTAGTTCTATAGTTATCATCAAAAACTTACGAAAGGTATGAGAGTTACTGCAAACTAGTAAACATTTTATAACTGTGATTACTGGATTTTTCCAATTTTTTTCGAATCCCCCCAAATTTTTTCAATTCCCCCCCAATTTTTTTTTCAATGGCGCAACTTGCGCCATCCATCCCCCCCGTGGACGGCCCTGAATACACTTACTAACTGTTATTTTTTAATCCACTCATAACCTCATTCTAATATTTGACCATAACCTACCGGTGTGCCCCGGTAGTACCGGTATTATAGTGTATTTTCAATTATTATTGTACAACTTTCAGTTATACCCTTATTGGCTGAACTGCAGTGTACGGTGCCCCTCCTGTTAGCTTCACCTCATAATTGATATTCCTTTGTCCAAAAGTTATTTAGACAAAGGAATATTATGTCTCCAGTGAATAGAAATGATAATATCCCTTAGTCTAAAAGAAATATTATCTTTAAAGCATATAGAAGGAATAATATCCCTTAGAGGTCGACCAAGAAGTCATGAACACGGGAAAAACTGAAAGCTTAGCTTCGTTTAAAGTCGGAACTTCCGAGTATTGCCGAAGTCTGTACAGTCGGGTGCTAAGACAATACCCATTTCTAGTTTGTACGACATGCGCGGTTATGTCAAATCTCACGAATAACAACAGGAAGGTTTCCAATCTGTTAGGTTTCCTGTTTTGTTTGTTTTTATACAGTACGAATTATAGTCACAACTATCCTAAACGATTTTTGTACGATCCACAAATCCACGGGATAATGCAAATGCAAAGGACGCTACAAATAACGGGGTTGAAACAAACCTAATACGTATTTGTTATTATAAAAATGATTGCTCTCCGTGACAATTAATCAAAATAATAAGCGAATTTCTAGTTTGTTTTCCCCCATTATATTTTTTTATAAATCAAATAACCAATAACCGTGAAACTTATCTTAGAATCTCATTATTTTTATAATGGAATTTTGAAGTTATAAAATAGATATTAATTTTATTGTAATACAAATCAACTTTTAATATTACAGGACTAGATAAAGTTTACAAACTATTTACGAACAGAAATAAAAAAGTAACAAATCATACTCAGATATAAAGAGGAAGAAAAAATAAGATTAAGAATGAAGAAAATCTTTTTAGATTTAAAGAATATTACTATGAAAAATCAATAAATAATAATATAAAGATATTATGGTATATTATTAGTGATTTCTTATCAGGTACAGTGTTGCATGTTGCAAAAAAATTTTAAAAATATTGAAGTTATCAAAAATTAAATTATTAATAACAAAAGAACAACACGTGTTTTTTGACAGTGGTCTATTTTATTAAAACCTGACTATACATGACACCAAAAAACGACACTAGCGCACTCCTCAGATTTCCATGACTTCTTGGCCTCTAGTATAAGAATAGATTTCAGGCAGGGGCACCGTACACTGTAGTTCTACCCATTTATTAATTATATTATTATTGTGAGAATCTTTAATTATCACAGGATATGGCTTTTTTTTTTAGATAATTTGATTAAATTTTAAATATAATTGTTGCGTTGGTGGAACTATAAACAAACTAGGTATGCTTATTCTTATGCATGTCTCTACAGTATTAAGAACTTCATTTCAATCCGATTTTTGGCTGTATTTCACATCATTTGAGGCATCTTCAGGCCTAAAAGAAGATTTAAAAATTTTTAATCTCACATCTACATTAACTTACACCTGTATATAACATGTTGACATAACTTTTTAACAAAACATAAAATTAATTAATAAAACATATAACATTATTCTAACCTTTATCAATTCCTCCTAAAACATAACTTTATTTATTTTCTTTCCCAGCAATTCACCTGTGCATCTGTCTATAATTACATCACATTTGTCTATTAATTTTTTTTTTATAGGAATTATAATTTGATTATTATTACCTTATTCTTTACTCCTATATATAATAGACAAATTTTTATGTAATATATATATATATTGTTTTTTGTAGTTGCGTTCCCAGATACCTGTTCTGAAAAAGGCATTTACTGACGAGCAAAGCAAAAATAATTCTCTGTGTGACGACCTTAAATCAAAAGATCAACAGCTGAGAATTGCGGAATCAGAAGCTGACTGCTTAAATTTTAGAAATCAGCAGTTGATGTGTAGGGTGACTGTTTTACAAGATGAATTAGAATCATTACAGGTAACTAATAGCATAGCTCATGCTACATTATTTTCTTAAAAGTATTGTTATCATTTTTTACATGAAAAATCAATGTTTTATATTCTTTTCTTAGCATTTCATTTTACTTTGAAACTTAATTATTTACAGGGGTTAATTATTTGCAAGAAAACTTATTAATTATTTACTTTTTTTTTTTTTATAGAATTGCTCTGGTAAAATCACTTCGTTTCTTTTCTCAAAATGTTCAATTAAATTATCTAGTAGCCTGATTTTAGGGATCTTTGATTGATAATCAAATTGATTCTTCCTTCCATGTTACTTCTGATTCTGACACCATCTTTTCATTCCTTTCCCTTCCACTTAAGAGAATTCTTCTCAACAACTGTTTAGTCTCTCTTGAATCACGGACAGGTTCACACCTTACTTACGCCTGATAAATAGTCTTTCATGACATGACCCATTGAAGGTTTTACATCTCTCTGTGCTTATGCTCAGTGTCATATTTTGAGTTAAACCCTACTGACGGAGAGCCTGTGTGGCCGTGTGGATTAAATTACTTACCACGTCTGCTTGGCCATCACGGAATCAAGGGCGTTACGAGATCGTGGGTTCGATCCCGCGCCGTGGTGCTCTGATTTGGATGGCTCACTAATGATCACAACATACTCACTTCAGCGGTACAATGTACAGAGGTATGATGTGTGAAGTGGCTGGAACTCCTCTACCACGGGGCTAGTAAAATGGGCCTAAAAGATGGCCTAATTGCTAGGTTCGACCTAGTGGTTCGTCCTACCCTTCTAGTACTAGAACTAGCCTATTTAGAGAACTATGCTAAAGTAACCTATTTAGAGAACTATGCTTAATAAAGCTAGAATACTTGGGAATAAAAGGAAATTCTCTACAATTCTTTAAATGCTATCTTACAGGAACAGAGCAATATGTTGAGTTTAATAATAGCAAGTCAAAGAAAAAGAAAACTGAGGACGGAACACCCCAAGGCTCCGTGATAGGCGGATACGCCTTCCTAATGGACGTTAATGACTTAGAACCATACATGAAGCATACAGCTCCTATAGATTTTGAAGAAGATATTGTTGCTTTTGTTGACGATACCAATCTTGTACATAGCCACCAGGAATTAAAAGAGCTGAAACAAAAAGCAGAAGAAAGATTATAGCACATAAATAAATGGTTTCAAGTAAACAACTTTAAGTTAAATAAAGAAAAAACACAGACACTCACCTTCAGTTTGAGAAAGAATGATAGTGAAGATAAACCAGTAAATGTACTGGGGATGGTTTTAGATAGCAAAATGACATGGCAGCCTCATAAGGATAAAATAACAAGTAAAATATCAAAATATCTGTTTGTATTAAGAAAGTTGAAATCTGAGTTGCCTAAGAAGACTCTTATGACAGTTTACAACGCTATGATCCAAAGCATTTTGAGCTATGGGATTGTACTCTATGGTCATACTGATCTTCAAGATCTTCTAATACTGCAGAAAAAAGCACTTAGGATAATAGTTGGAGCAAAAAGGAGAGACTCGTGTAAAGAAATATTTAAAGCAGAAAGAGTAATGACGGTCATAAATTTGTATATTTATAATTCTTTACTCTACATGAAGCTAAACATTGGAGATTTTCAAAGTAATGGAGACTTTCACACGTACAATACAAGAGGGAAAGATAAGTTGGCTGTACCACAGAGCAGACTAGCAAAACTACAAGTCGGTCACAAATCACTAGGCGTAAAAATGTTTAATAAGCTGAACAAAGAGACATCTGAGTTGCCATTTTTACAGTTTAAACAGAAAGTTAAAGAGCTTTTACATAACAATGTGTTTTATAGTGTAACGGAATTTTTGGACTCAAAAATTTAGTTAAAAATATTTGACGTATCCTAATGTTTGCGTGAGAAAACCTAATGGACTTAAAATTCTTATTCTTATTCTTATTCTTATTCTTATTCTAGGAACTTACTACTACTACAACTAAGCCCTACTGACTAACTTTTTGTGCTTCTGGTGTATAGTGTACCCACTCTACTGGCATCCTGTCAATGTTACTGATTGCGGTGGGTTTTTTATATCTTCTCTTCTCATCAACTTCAATTCCCTGCTGGGAGAGTGTTGTCAAATGGGACACAAAGCCACCTCTACCCTATATAGATAACTAATAGGGTTGGTCAATAAGTAAGGGCTCCAACACTCAAGCTTAAGCTGACAACGTCGGACGAGAGAGGTGGCAACACTACCGTGCCCTATGGCACGGTGTGGTGTGTGGGGGGGGCACTACCGTGCCCCCTCTTTCAAATGAACTATCGCTGAATCCTCTGAACCTTTTAGTTTATCAACTAGAGCTATTTGAAATGGATCTCCCGATTTCCATCCCCACCAAGTTCGGCCTCCTCAAAGTCATATGGTTTCTTACAGCAAAAGATGTTCCGCCGATTGAAATTCAAAAAACAGCTTTGCAAAGTTTATGGAGAGGGATGTATGGACTTAAAAAATGGGTTATATAGAAGATTAGAAAGCAGATAGCAATTACTCGCCATTATTATAATAAGCAATGATTGATGGTTATTAGGAATAGGCACTAAGAGTTTCCCCTTGTGTCTATGAAGTTACTGTTACCAGGAAACTCCTTCCATGAGAAGTGTGTATCAAAAAATAACTTTTTGCTATATTCCATTACTACCCACAGGCTTTGTTTGTTTTAATAATAAAACAATATGAAAGCTATCACAGCTTTTTTTTGTTCTGAACGTTTTTTAAATAAAAAAATAGGTGTGAAAATGCACATCTCTATATTAAATTTTATACGTTACTTGAAAGTGACTCTATTTGAATGGACAATATCTGAAAGTACTCTTAAATAAGCCCGGACATTAAATTCAAATATCTATCAGTCCTCTCTGAGCAGGCTGCATTTCACGAATAATGTTTAAAAAAAAAGTGTAACTCTTGTATTATGTTGTATTTATATACTTGTTTCATCTATTAACATGATTTTCTTTACCTTTTACGCACAAACCTGTCAATGAAAAATCAAGTGCCATAATATTAGTTTGTCATCAATTTTATAACTTTCCACCGATTCCTCTTTCTCTTAAAATTATCTCCTATTATTAATTTATAGTTATTATTATTATTTTTCAGAGTAATTGCAAAAAAGAATTCAAGTCAAAAAGTTTTGATGGTCCTCAGTTTTTGCATAATTTTGATGAAGAATTAAGTAAAAAGGTAGCTGAGAATGCAACCCTCACATTTACTGTAAGTTTAGATTGTTATATTTTTTTGTGGCTTTGGGGTTAAATACCTATTTTTGACAGTTCTTATTTATTTAGAACTGCCTATCCTGAAACCTATTGTTTCTATTGTTCTATATATTCAAATTTTTTATGAATGTTAATGAACGTTATCCTATGTCACCCTTATGACATATCGTGCAAATTCCACATTTCTGGGAAATTACATTTTCATGGTTATACATAATGATTTAAGCTATGTTGATGTGATGTAAGCCACATGGTATTTGGCTTATTAATCTGAAGATTTTTTTTCCCCCTCCTTCCTCCCCAAAAAAAAAAAGAATTGCACATACATGTTTTTGGTTAGGGAGACCTATATCATAAAAATAAATGTTCACCAATGATTTCCTAAAATTCCTTTTTATTTCAGTTTCCACAATTTTATTTATTACTTACTAGCTAATAAACCCAGATTATGAAAATCTGCTCATTCGTGGTTCTGAGATAAGATAATATTATGTGTATTAATCTTTTGATTTTTATTTAGAGTTATGTAGTTGTTAAATTATTTTGAATATAATTTACAGTTAAATGAGTATAAAGAAAGACACGAATTAGAAGTAAAAGCTCTAAGAGATGAAATTGATTCATTGAAACTTAATAATTTCTTCCGAGAAGGAGACTCCAGAAAATCTGAGGAGGTAAGCTACAATTTTAAAAATAACTATAGTTACATATATATATTGAACTATTTATTTGAAATTCCATTGAATATGTACAATTTATATGTTTTAAATATTTCTATTACTGATTATTGGTTAACTTGAGCTATTCCAATAATTTCCTTGTATTACCTTTTAAGGTATAATAATCCTCTAAGCAGTTCTAAGGGTAGAACTCGTTCCACGTCTCTTTTATTCATCTTTGTATTTCAAAGTTAGCCTGCAATTATATTTTCCCGCAATATATTATTTATATATTTATATACAGTAAAAACCCGGTTTAAAGTTCCAGATTTAACGTTTTTCTCAAGGCTGTGATAGTCAATTTTTAAGTATTTATTTTATTTTTATTTTGTTAGTAAAAATGTTTTTATTAGTTTCTTATTGTTGCGTCTTGTATTTTATGAATGTAATTTATTATTAATTATTAAATTTAATTAAATGACATCTGACTTTCTCTTATGGAGATAAAACTGAAAACTAAAAAAATTTTAACGGAAAATTCGACATGACAATTGGAATTTTAATTAAAGGACTGAGGATGACCTTAACAGGGTCGAAACGTCTCCTATGAAAATTTGAGTTTTATTCGTCATTACACCTTCTAGCCATCTTAAACCGCTTTGATCGTTTTTCTGCATTTAACACTAGTTTTTTTAAGTCCCGTTCAGATTTGGGTTTTACCTGCATTTATTTTATTTTATTTTTTATTTATTTATTTTTTTCACTCTTCCTGTCCCATAGGGATAAAACATTAGCATTTCACCAGGTAGAGTGGAGAAATACCAAACACTTATGTCTTATATTGTGGTTAAATAAATTAATGAAACTGGTAAATCTGACATCGCTGATGGCTCCCTCCCATTTTGGAGAGGAAGTAGGTTATTAAGTGGGTAATTTTCAATATGCCTCAAAAAGTGTTATATGTATGAGTTTAAATTCCATTGTATTGAAATAAGATTATTTATATTTATAAAATGATAATAAAGTGTGTGGTGGGGAGGCATCCTCGTATTAAAGTTAAAGCCTAGAACAGCTAGTCTTTCCCTCTTGTTTTCTTTTGATCCTCCGAGAGGTTTTTTGGAATCATCCCATTTTATAATCAAAATCAGATGAACGGTTGTGTGAGTCAACTTTTACTCTTTACCGATAATTCTGACTGCCAACCTACGATCAGAATGCACAGCAACCTAGAATCTTTTGAAATTTTCATCAGTTCTTGAAGTTGAAGGCCTTTTCACTGCAAGGTTCATTTTTAATCAAATTTCAGCCTTCTGAGAAAGCCTTAAACCAGTGGAAAAACTGGGCCAATTATTCACTGCCAAGTCGCCACTGTCCCTAAGTCTCAAACAAAACTTGGCACTCTGTTGCTCCAAATTGATGTTTTTCAGAACGCACTTAAAATAACTTACTCTACCAACTTACTCTCAACGAGTTAAAATTCGTATTCAATGCTCGTCAGATGTTAACCTTCCTGCTCTAAAGCCGCCATCGATGCTAGATAGGACACTACGCTACCAGTCTCATTACTTTGTTTTCACACCACGTAAATGGCTTTTCCACTAGATTGAATAGGTTCATCTTGAGCAAAAGAACCATTCATTATTGTGACAACTCATGGCATTTTAATTTTAAATTCTCACTTACTATTTGTATAAAAAAGTATTTATTAGTAACTTTGTTAAAAAAAGTTGTTATTAGAAAAGTAAAAGTGTGTTTTTTCAAGTTCTGTCCTAAACATAATTATTTAAGTTATACTGGTGGATCAGACTCGAAATGCCTTAATAGGAAAGATGTTTCATAATTGTAATACAAAAACTTAATTGTAACAAAAAACGTACATACACACACAAAAAATAGCTAATCAATTAAATATTTATTTTGGACCTATAGGAAATAATTTAGCCGGTAAAATAAATAAATAACCATTTATTAGAAATATGTTCACAATTTGTTTCAATAATATTCAGTACTTAATACATTTCAGATTATTTCTAAATTAGCTGATTGCTGTGGTTAATTTTTTAGTTCAGCACTTCTCATGCTAACATTCCTTATGCCAATAGTAATTAATTTATTTAGTAGCAACATAGGTATAATACATTCCTATTTCTTAAACTATATTCATTCAAGAGCATACATTCAAATACTCTGACAATTATATACTTATTTTTAGCCTAACAGCATAGTATAAAATTTTAACAACTTATAATAATTTATAACATGATATATATATATATATATATATATATATATATATATATATATATATATATATATATATATATATATATATATATATATATATTGTTTTTTAGGGAAAAATATGTAGGACACAAATAAATGAAGTCATTCTTATGTACACATAATTGAAAAAATTATAAATGTTATTATTTCTTGTTTGCAGGGATTCACTCAGACCATTGTTTCACCTCATAGCCATAAGAATATGATAGGTGAGACCATTCAAAAAGCCCTCGAAAAACAACTGTTTGAAACTCAGCAAACTTTACAAGCAACCATTGCTGAAAGAGATAGATTGAAGCAAAAACTGAAGTTGTGTGAAGAGAATTTAAAGGTAGCTTTTAAAATATTTATTTATAAATTAACACCAATTTCTCTTATTATTGGAGCCGTTACTGTGAGACAGAAAGATTAAAGAAGTGACTTTCTATAAGTTACATTTCAAAGACATTCATGCCTATTATTTTTTTAAATATTATTGTTTTATGACATTTTTTTGTCATAATGACAAAAAAAAATGAGGGGAGCTGGTTGAGTTTTAGAAAGTAGCAACATTTAGCTACCCATTTATATAGTGATGCTGGGTGAATACCGAGCGGGGGTTACCCATCCAAATCATAATCATGCCCGATGCTGCTTAACTTTATTCATAGGCCAGCCCACACTCTCCTATCCAAGCTACTGAGGCCCCCAAACTATAGACATGGCACGATTAATTATTTGAGTGAGAGAAGAAGCTCACTTGGTGATGTTGAACAGCAGTGATATCCCAGGCCTTGGGCTTGTGGCATATGGCGTTCGACGACACAATAACACTCTTGCACTTACTTTAACTAAACTTAAATTATAATTCAGTGTTTTTAATTAAAATAATAAAAGTGGTAGAGGAAGCCCGTGCGAGCAAGGTGTTAGACTAAAAGGGAAGGAAGGTAATTGTGAGGTCACAGATGGGGGTGGGAACACTACTGCTGTGGTGGCGGGCAATTAATAAATCCAAATTCCAACAGGAGTGAAGGGGAGGCATTAAGGTGTATCATGAGATGTTGAAACAGTAGAAGTAGAGAACAAAAAAATTGAGGAAAAGTACACTGATTAAAATATTGTACCAAAATTACAAAAATAAGGTATAGAATGAGAGAATGCTAGTGCTACCTATATATTTTCAAGCTTACTGCCAGTTGCCAGTCAAGTGAGTTGTAATCAAGACTTCGTCTGTCTAGCAAGGCAACCCCGCTTCCATCCGCCCGCCACCACCACTACGTACTACACAAAAAAATGTCAATGTGCGATAATAAATAAATAAATTTGTAGTAAATATTTATTTTGTCCCTCAAACGTGTTATTCACTCAAACAAGTATATTTGTCAAACAAATATCTATCATATTAGGATATATCTTATAAAATCAAATATCCATATAAATCATACATTTAAGTATAATTCCAAATTATACCCATAGAAATAGGCCCAATTTTTTCCAGTGTTATGTGTAAAAAGAAGATTGATGTTTTCCTCTAAACCCCCTGTTAAAAAAAATATTTTCATTACTAAACCAGCCGGATCGGTGCGCTTCGCACACCTTATCCGTCTAGAAGTTGGCGCTGTGTGTATATAATAATTAAAACAATATAATATATCTTTATTGTTACTTAATTTCGTATTTTAGTAAAACTAGGTTATACTATTTTTTTATGCATTTTCAATTATTCTATTTTATACTACCTTCAATTTTAGTTACAATGAGTCTATGTACCAAATTTAAGATCTCTAGGTCCACTGGAAGCTGAGATAATAGAGTGTTATTAAATCCAAGAAGGCGGTTATAATTCAATATGGCGGCCATATGTTGAAGTGAAAGTACCTTTAATTTTCTTTTTTAGCTACCATACCCCCTGTTAAACACTCTATCTATGTACCAAATTTCAAACCTCTATGTCAATGGGAAGTAGGAGAATTAGTGATGAATAATTCAAGATGGCGGCTATAATTCGGTATGGTGGCCATGTATCGAATATCGAAATCAAAATGGCCGCACTTTTCTATTTATGGTACACTCTATCTATGTACCAAATTTAAAATCTCTATGTCAATGGGAAGAAGGAGAATTAGTGATCAGTCAGTCACTGTCACTCTTGGTTTTATATTTATGGATAAACAAAATAATTCAATGACCTAATAATAACTGTTGACCTTATTTCCTCTGCTTTAGAATGGCTTTATGGATTTTAACACTGGGGAAAGTGAATCTGATGGCTTAAGTTATTCATCTATTTTGGAAGACAATCTCAAAACATCAACAATGAAGTCAGAGGTAATTCAAATTTAATACTTTGATCCTTTAGAATGTTGTGACTTAAACCCTTTTAATTCCTTAGGTGGAATTTAACTTGTGGATAGCAAGATTCCTCCTAGACCTTAAGGCGGCTTTCACACCGAAGTAGCAAGTCGCAGGATGCATGGGTCCTGGTAACACCAAATTATCTAAGGAGTCGAGGTAATTTAAGGAGCCTACACACCAAAGATTCGTGTGCGACGTGCATCTTCAGTGTGGAGGCTCTCGTTCAATTACCTCGACTCCTTAGATAATCTGGTGTAACCAGGACGCATGCATCCTGCGACTTGCTACTTCGGTGTGAAAGCCGCCTAAGAGTTATCAGGAGATACACTAATAAGTTCAGAGGATCTTGAACATATTTTGTGTCTCACTCTGTTTAACTTAACTCAGGATGAGTTAAGCCCTCAAAAAATGTCATTTTAAAGTGCTAGGGTCTTTTGCTAGTCCAACTCCTGCAGTTTTATTCGTCTACATGCCTTTTGTTTGAGTAAAATTGAGTTGGAGCACTTACAGATTAAAGAACATTGCAAGTATTAAAACCTCCTAGAGTAAACTTGATTGGTTCATTAAGCTTGTCTACTAAGGGTCAAGTTTAATTATAAGGATTGATTCGTATAGTTTTCAATCAAACTAATTAGTCATTATTAATGACTGTAAACCTACTAAAGTCAACAGGCCTGTAATAATTAACATTTTATTTGTTTAAACTTTTCATATCAATTTTTGTATTTGTGTTTGTCATATTACAGCTATAAAGTTAACTTTTAGAAGTTTTTAGGTAATAAGCTTTTTTTTTAATTTTCACTAGTCTGGGAAAAATTTGGTTTCACGTACTAACTACATTTTTGTGCACTTGTTTCTTTTTTTTAGAACCCAAATGCGGATTCTTCAGCTGGTGATGAAATTTTCTCAAGAGAACAAGCTATTAAACAATGCTATAGACTCAGGAATGAAAAATTAATTAATGAAAAAATTTTGTTTAAGAGCAAAGCAGAAACTTTAGAGGAAGAAGTAGGTTCCTTTTTATAGTTATTGTAATGAATATATGAAAATAATCCATTATTTGTATATTTAAATTTTCTACTATGAACTGTCATGGGTTAAAAGGTGACTGACCAACAGGTTTATTTAGGTAACACGTTACTTTAACTTGTCATTTTGTGGTGCTATATTTCACCTTAATGTCAGTTCTTGATTTAAACTTGCATTTCAAGACTCTCCCTGGGAGTTATACAGGGAGGATTCATTTTAGTAGCATATGTTTTTACAATTGTTTTTTCATGACAAAGTTTTTAAACTGCTAAAGATTATGTCCTAAGAAATATTACCAGCCTGAGGAAGCCCTTAGTTAGGGCGAAATATAGCTGTTTTTTAAGAAAAGGAGGAGTTTATTTATAACCCTAACCAGACCCTAAGAAAATATATGCTATATATAGTTTTCAATTATATAGCAATTTAAAAAAGGGTTCACCATCAAGAGAAAAGAAAAAAATATAAAATGTATTTCAAGACTTATTTTCTCTGTGATAAAATTAATTTTTGATGTTTTAAGTACTTTGTGATGAAGATTAAGAGCTCAAGTGAAGTAGATATCAATAGAATAATGAAAAACTGAAAAACCTCTCCATAGAATAGTGTTTATTTCACAAAACTATAGCTTTTGGCCTCTTGGCCATCATCAAAAAACCTGACGTCGAGTCACATGAAAGACAAAACACAGACCCTATCCGTCTTTCCCCCTCTGTGTAGAGGCTTTCCAGTTTTTCATTATTCTACTTTGTGATGACTTATTGTTGTTAAACAGGGTGTCCTAAGTCTAGATGTCAAAATTCAAGGAACTTATTTAGGAGGTCAAAACTGAACTTTTTTAGTCTTATAAGGATAGCTTCGGAGTGTTTTTATAATCAAGTTTTACCGATGTTTTTTATTTTATTGATTTCACATGTTTTATCTCTTGGTTGCCCAAGAGATAGAAGAAGTCAACCAGTTCTGCTACCTAGGAAGCATTATCACTACAAATGGAGGTGCTGCTGCTGAGGACATTCAGAACCGCATTAATAAAGCCAAGGGTGCATTCGCAATGCTGCGGCCTATATGGAAGTCACCGGAGCTTAGTACGAACACCAAGCTACGTATCTTTAACTCGAAAGTTAAGTCAGTACTCCTCTACAATTTACAAAAAGCCTCCAGACTTTTGTAAACAAGAGTCTGAGAAGTATCCTGCGGATATGGTGGCCGCAGGTTATCTCAAATGAAGAGTTGTGGAGGAGAACAAACCAGACACCCATAGAAATTGAGGTACGCCACAGAAAGTGGAGGTGGATTGGACATACGCTATGTCGAGAGGAGTGCAATATAGCTAGACAAGCTCTGGAATGGAATCCACAAGGCTCAAGACGCAGAGGTAGGCCAAGACATACCTGGAGGAGGAGCGTTGAAGCAGAAGGCATCGAGAGAGCAGGAAAAACCTGGTCCGAGATAAGAGTGTTAGCTGAGAATAGGATCCGCTGGCGGAAGTTCGTCGAAGCCCTATGCTCCACGTAGGAGTTAAAGGAAATAAGTCACATGTTTTGCTCATTAAAATACCTTATAACTTCAAAACCAATGAAGATGTTTGTTCAGTTGTTTTATGTCATTCAAAAAGTTCTTAAATTTAAAAAAAAAAAAATGTTCCATTTAAGTTAAAATACTAAAATTCAGGATATCAAAACACAGTTTGGATGCAGAAGAATTATTTAAGCTTGGATTTTTTAAAAAAATTTATTATGATTTTTAGTTTGACAGCATGTCAAACTCGATAATAAAAACAGTTCCGTTTAGACCTCCTAAATAGGCTCCTTGAATTTTGACAACTTGATTTGGGTCACCCTGAATAGACAATTATTTTGGATATTAAAGTAGTCTGGAAAAGAGGTAAATAAAACCAGGTGAAAGAGGTGAGAATGCCTTCTATCACTACCCAACATCAAACAGTCAGAAGAAAGTTAGGTTCTGGGGATTGTCACATCCCTAGACCCAATTAGTACGACTTTGTCCCTATGATATCCACAGGACCAGTCACTTGGTCCATTGGCACATTCTGTGGAGGGTAGAGTTTTTGCTTCTGGATGTCTTATGGCTGACCTGATGTCTGCCCTTCTTTCGTCTATTGGGCTTCCATAGTACATCCAGTTAGGATAGTTTTGGGACATATTCTGAATGCTTAAAATGTAAATTTTTAAAATAGTGAAGAGTTGTGACGTGACTTTTTTCACACGTATCAGCAGTTAAAGAATAAACCCTTATTGTTTGACCCCAATGTGAATTATAAGATTAACTTTTTGTACTAGAAATTACTACTAGTAGTACTAAAAAGTAATAGAAAAAAAGGGGATTTGAAACTGGTACCTCCAGTATGTCAGTCTGGCACTCTATCCATTAAGGGTATCCACTCTAGGATACCCTTAACTGGACATCTTATTAAGGATATCCATAGAGCATCCTTGGGATGACCCAATGAGGTATCCAAAATGGGGATGGGTTACTGAAAGTAAGATGTGGACAAGTCCATTTTAGTAAAGCAACTGACTGTGGTAAGTATAGGTAGAAGGGCTGGTTAAATTTCTTTTGTCAACCATTAAAGCTTTAAAGAAAAAGAGATTAATGCCTACCAAATCTAGGAGAAGCCAGGCAGCAGTTTAATTGATTTTATTTCCTTATAATTCCAGATTAAAAGAATAAACTTTAGTACCTAAACACCTTTTAATATTAAATTGTATAGTTAGTGATATTTGGCTGTTATTTTTTATGTGTAAATGTTAACGGTTTAAATCAACTATTTTAGTGTAAATGTTTGCTAAATCGTTTGGAAGATGAAGTGCTTATGAAAAAGTCTTTGGAAGATTTGTTAGACCAAGAGAAGCAAAGTGGTATCAGTACCAAGGAGGAACTCAGCACAACAGCAGAAAATTATGAAATACAATTAAGTACGATGTCAGACCATTTAGCTGGCTTAAACGACATTATCGAAGATCAAAAAAGTCAACTATACTCTCTTCAAACTGAATTACAAAAGGTAAACCCTTCTTGTATAAAAAGTATAGAGTTAAACTAAATAGTACATTACGCGTCGAGTGCGGAAAGTAGCATTTTGCATGCGAGTGTGGAGTTTGCACCCGAGCGACAGCGAGGGTAGTAAAACCACACAAGCAATGCAAAATGCCGTTTTCGCACGAGTTGCGTACCGTACTTTATCTACGATTGTTAGATTTAAATAATAAATACAGAAAAAAATAAACTTGCTGTATGTAAGTTCGTATCTCTTCTCTTGATAAAGATGCATTAATCTTGAGTTGTATTTTTTGCCGAATTAATTATTTCTGGAGGAGTATTATTCTCTACATTTTCGTCAAAGCCACTTGATTCATTCATTATTTTTCACTAAAAACTCGATATAAACAGTTACTTAAATAAAATAATAGCAAATTAGTTTTGTTAAATGTAAACAAACTCGCTAATCGTGCGTAAAGCTGAAGAATTCCTCTTCTTTACCGCGCTAGCGTGGTAAAGAAGAGGAATTGTTCTGAACTATGAGACGCGCATGCGCAGTGAATACAAGTACGTAAATAACCACTTTCTACGCATCTAAACAGAGATATAATGTTTATATTTCGTATCAATCGTAGATAAAATGTATTTTCTCTCTCTGTCCCATTTCTATCATTTTTTATATAGCGATTTTTCCCCCCCATTTCTACCATTTTATATAGCGATATGTAGAGTCTCACTAATCCAAACCCCACTAGTCCAGATGAACCTCAATAATCTTCTAATAATGTGCAATCAATAAACTTTAAATTTTCATCAATAAGATGCTGTTTTTTTTATCATAAATCAATTTATGGGTTTAAAAAGTCGACCTACATTAATACTTAACAATAATTTTCCCAATAAAAACATCGATTTTGATAGTTTTACCCAGCTAAAATTTGTCTTACTTCAATCTTTATACAGAAGGAGATTCACTGTTGTTTTTCTGAAAAGAAAGAGTGAATCAGATGTATTAGACTGCTTGATTTCAGTCAGTTATTGTTAATAACCTATATCTCAAACTTAATTTTTATTTCAACTAATTTAGATTGTGCTTATCAAATAATCCGAATTGTGTGAGTATTCTTTTTTACTGCTATTAGCCTCGAGCTCCTACTCTTCAATCTCCTACTCCTTTTAATTTATTCACCTTTCTTCCATTAAGTTATACTTCTCTAAAGGTCTATTCACACATATCTATCAGGTCACTGTTCCAAATCAGAACTATCTCTGTTCAGTGTCAGTCAAAATCATGGCACTTTTCACATCAGTTTTTTTTTTTTTTTCTATTCATCAGTAATTTCTTCTGTAAAGTGTCATGTATATATTTTTGTGATGGAGTTTTCAGAGAAGTAAATGTCTGTCATTGCATTAATTATGGATGAAGGTATCTCTAATAAGGTACAGAGTCAATTTGCTAAGTTTCTCCTCAATTGGAGGATTGAAAGAGGGTTAATTAGCCCTCCAAAGATTTTAACTGCACCCAGTTGCACAGAAACAAACGTAATTGAAACAAATGTAAAGGATTTAATTAGTGCCTATATACTTCACATTGATAAATCGTACAGTAATAGGTACATAAGTACACATTCAATTAATTTTTCATGACCCATTTTTAAAATGAAAAGATACTCAGAACACTTCAGTCAAAACAAAAATTTATCGTTGAAGAGAAATTTGATTTTGACTGTTTGGAGACGGGACTGATGGGTCTGATCCAGAACAGCGCCGGCTCAGTGTAGACAGTCCCATTTAACTTTTAAGAAAACATATTTTTTGTGACTGATACTTCTGACTGAACGGAGACGTGCCGTGACTGATGGTGTGAATAGACCTTTACCCTCAAGCGTGGGTTCTACTCTTCTATCTTCTACTCCTTTCAATTTATTATACCTGTCTTTCATAAGTAAGTCATACTGCTCTTTGATTATTTGTTGCTCCCCATGATTCTTAATTAAATGGTAGTTGAAGATCTTAAAGTTGTTTTTATTTCCTTTAATGTCATTTCAGGGATATTAAGTGATCTTGAATATTAAGTGCAATCTTCTTTTGGCTTTTAAATAGACTTATTTTAAAAAATTTGATTTTCTACACATTTCACTTTTTTTTAATAAACATGTATTAATTTTTTTGTTTCAGCATGCAACTTGTAAAATAAAGAAATGATTTGATAGTTGTTAGCGGGAAGAAGAAAATACTTTGATAATTTTTCTTTTCTGCAGCTTTAAAAAAAATATAAATTCCAAATTTATTGTGATGTGTAAATAAATGCCTGTGCCTGTGTTGAAATGTATTAAAAATTTGTTTCTATCGATTTTAAAGAGCCATATTGAAATTATAATTTATTAGCTTATTATATTTCTTATCTTAATGTAAATATGTTCCGAATTGTGCGATTATCTATTAAATATTTAATTATTGATTATATAATGAAGTTTTATGTTAGTTAGAAGTTATCAATACAAATGATTATAGATACCAGTATATGAATTTGGTTGTCAGAATGTTTAATCCATGAACCTTCCATATTGTTACAATAATAATACATAATTCATATATCATATTATAAACTTTATGGGAATGCACCTGGACTTGCTGTAAAGAACCAATTACTGTTAGCTGATTCACAAATGCATCATTACACCCCTACAGATTAAAGTAATGTTTTTTTTGCTGCCTGAGCGACCTTAAAGATAAAGTACAAAGCAGTAAGACCACATAGACCAAGGTGCAAACCCAGTTTAGTTATGTATGCCAAGATACCAGTGTATGAATTTGGTTGTCAGAATGTTTAATCCATGAACCTTCCATATTGTTACAATAATAATACATCATTCATATACAATTTTTTAAGTTTTTGGTAGTTTTCATACTACGGAAAGTTAAATTTTAATTTAAATCAAATTGTAATTATTATTAACTACGGGAAACAGACAGTGAAAAATACACTCCTGTGCCGGGATTTGAACCACGGGCCTCTATATTTCCAGTATAGCGCTCTTCCATCTAAGCTACGCAGGAGAATGATTTTTCACTACCGTACTCGATAACTAGTCCCGAATCCAAGCTTTCAATATTCAATTATATTATTATAAACTTTATGGGAATGCACCTGGACTTGCTGTGAAGAACCAATTACTGTTAGCTGATTCACAAATGCATCATTACACCCCTACAGATTAAAGTAATGTTTTTTTTTGCTGCCTGAGCGACCTTAAAGATAAAGTACAAAGCAGTAAGACCACATAGACCAAGGTGCAAACCCAGTTTAGTTATGTATGCCATTCATACTAATCCAGGAATGGATCCAGATGTGCAGAATAGTGAGTAGAGTGTGCAGTCACTCTACTGATCCAACTCCAATCCCCCTTAACTGCTTTTATTTCTATATATATAGAACAGTGAAGCAGAGGGAATGCCCCACATGTACCCACCAATCCACTAATCAGGGCTTTACAGAAGCTTGAGTTTAATTTAAAATTAACAAAAGAAAATCTTTCTTCTTGAGTGTGAGGATGGACCTGTTTCTTCTCGTTGAGTCATTCACTTATCCTCAACCTATTACTTAACCACCCTATTACTTAACCACCCTATTACTCAACCACCCCTCCAGTATCAAATCCTCACCATATATGAGGAGCTTAGTATTAAAGACGGACATTCGAAATTTTTTCCGAATTTCAGTTATTGATTGTTTCTTATAGATTTTTGGCTGCTGCATCAGATTTTGCTATCCATTTGCATCAAAAACGACCAGAAAAGGGGTAAAAATGCAATAATATTTGTAGTTTTGTTTCAAATACGGACAAGTCAACACACGTTTTGCTTCAAAAGTGGACGTCACCGAAACAGCCAATCAGGAGGCTGCATTTTACTAACTCGTTCCTATGATGCACTGCGGGCTTTAGCATCTGAATACCTACTCCTACCATTTTGTCATACATGTTTAGAAAAATGATACCCCTAGAGGAAATCGAGAAAACAATTTTAGCTCTAAATATGGGGGCACTACCCCCTAAGAACTCTAAAAAACGTGAAAAAAAAAATTATTTCTCCAATATTATTCTAACCATTATTTTCAACGTCATTTTGCTTCAAAAACGGACAAAACCTTGTTTTTGTTTCAAAAGCGGACAACTCCACTTTTTAACTCCATTTAGCAGCTAAAAGATCAAAGAAATTCACGTTTTCAGTACTTCTAACTAGTTTTGAGTCTATTAAGAATCTACAGAAAAAAAATCATTGCTCTACCCTACCACCTGTAGAATTTGAGCTACAGTTTTTCGGCTCTCCTGTAAAATTTTGAAATGTGCTCTTGTCCGTCTTTGATACTAAGCTCCTCATATTATGAATATTTATTTTTTTCTTATTTTTAAAATTACGATATTTACAATACATACATTAAAAAAAAAGTTTTTTTTACAACTTATATACTGTCTTATGACCTTTTAGATTGATAAAAGATTTTAGAATTGAGTAACTCTGATATCTGTGACAGTTACTCCAATAGTGATTCAGGTTTTTACTTCAAATGAAAATGTTAAATCATAAAATGCAATAATGTATATCTGGATAATCAATTCAAGGCCTGAATATGCCCAGGTATGGGCGAAATATAGTTGATATTGTGAATTAAAAGAAAATATTAGCTTTTTAAAAAAAAAGTTTTTCATCCCTAAAGATTAGATACTTCACACATACTCCACAGTATGTGGCAATGGACCAAGTGACTGGTCCTGTGGATATCTAAAACTAGGTATAAAGGGAGGTAAAATTAGCATGGCACATAAAAAGAAGGTGTGATAGGGAAAAAGATGTAATAGTCCCCAGGCCACCATAAGAAGTGAGTCGCTGATTGATAAAGTTTTCTTACCTTATGGAATCGCTTATTTATGCCTTGTCCACCGATGAATTGGGTATATGGCAACTGGGCGCTGGGCCATTTCTTTTTTATTGACATGCCAAACATGCCCCTCTGCGGGAACATTGAAAAGAGATAGATAAAGTTTTGATTTTCACAGGATCGTTTAATTAAATTATTTAAAAAACAGTGGAACAGGTGGCCACCGATAAGAGTGGGCCGTTTGGGGTGTCCACCGCCCCAAACATGTCGCTCTGCGGGGACGTTGAAAAGTAAACGGCCCACTCGTATCGGTGGCCACTTGTACCACTGTTTTCTAAATAATTTAATTAAACGATCCTGTGAAAATCAAAACTATATCTATCTCTTTTCTATGTTCCCGCAGAGGGGCATGTTTGGCATGTCAATAAAAAATAAATGGCCCAGCGCCCAGTTGCCATATACCCAATTCATCGGTGGACAAGGCATAAATAAGCGATTCCATAAGGTAAGAAAACTTTATCAATCAGCGACTCACTTCTTATGGTGGCCTGGGGACTATAAGGGGGATTAAGAATGAAAGAGAAATGGATGAGAAAAGTATGAGAATGCACCTTTTAAGAAAGCCCCTTCTACCCTTGATGAATCCTATAATTTAGCACTTAAACAGTTATATTCTCTCACCTGTCGATTAAAAAACAACCAAGACTTATATAATCAGTATTCTACCTTCATCGAGGAATATGCATCTTTAGGTCGTATGAAGAAATTATCTCCTACTGAAGTTGATAAGATCTGATCACTACCTCACTATTTTATCCCACATCATGAAGTTAATTTTAGTAACAGAGCCACATACCGCCTTTTAGCATATCCTATGGACCAAACCAGATGGCACGCTAACCGTTTATAAATTATTAACCGTAACCTACGGTACTTCCCCTGCACCTTACCTCAGTCAGAGAAGTCTGTGCCAGTTAGCTGTAGATATGAAGAACCAATTTCCTTTAGCTAGTTCCTGTGTGCTGAATGATTTTTACGTAGACGACTTGCTAACCTCTGTAGAAGACCTTAATGCTTTGAAATACCAACTTTTGGAGATGTTTCTAAAGAGTGACATGAAGTTACAAATGTAGGGATTGAATAACCTAGAATTTCTTAAATTTCTAAACATTACTGATCAAGATCCAGTCTTTACATTGGACTTATTACATGACACCCGTGTCAAGACGCTTGGTGTTTAATGGTTACCTAAAGAAGATGTCTTTATGTATATAGTTAATAGTTAACCTTCCTTCATATGATCAAGTAACTAAACGTTTAATTTTATCTGAAATTTATAACCCATTGTTATAAAAGCAAAAATATTCATCCAACAGTTATGACGAACCACTTCCAGACCTTCATGCTAAAAAATGCATTAATTTTAGGGTACTTCTTTAGATTGTTACTCCCCTATGTTTTTTTTTAGACTATAAATTACTGACTAAATAACTATTGAAATAAAGGGATGTTTAGTTCAATGTACTTGGGGACAAAGGAATATCACTCTTTCGTTTTCATAAGGGGAGTAACAGTCTAAAGAAGAATATTCCGTACATCTTCTTTAGATTGTTACTCCCCTCTGTTTTGTCTATAAGGGGAGTAACAATCTAAAGAAGTGCCAATTTTAGATTTGATTTAGTACATATAAATGAATTCAAGTTACTTAGGTTTTTCACTAAACCTTCCAAAGTTGTAACTTATGTATTACACAGGTTTTGTGATGCAAGTGAATCAGTATATGCTGCCTGTGTATATTTGAAAACCATTTACCAAAATCTGACACCTTCTATAATCTTGCTTTGCTTTGAAATCTAGAGTGGCTCCTGTTTAGCGAATACCTACCACCGTTAGAGTTATGTAAAAAGCACCCAATTTTACTTTTTAGCAAACATCCACTCACCAAACTAATTATTTCCACCTACTATAGAAATATCTTACTTACTGGACCTCAACAACTATTATATTTGGTTAGAGATAAATATTGGCTCCTTCGCTGTAAAAATTTGTGTAAACGACAAATCGTGCACAACTGCATAGTTTGTTTTAAAGTAAAACATTGTGGGAAATTTACCTGCCTCACACATAACACCATCTAAACCATTTGCCAATATTGGATTTGGACTTGGCAGGATCAATTCAGTAAAAATTATCCTCAACCAAAAAACCGAAGATTTATAAAGGTTATATCGGCTTGTTTATTTGTTTTTCAACTGAAGCACTGCATTTAGAGCTAGTTAGTGATTTAACTTCATAGGCATTCATTGCTTGTTCACAAAGATTCACTGCTAGGCGAGGGCTGCCTAAACATGTTTATTGTGACAATATTAGAAACTTTTTATATTTAGGTGCTAAACGAGAACTAGATACTTTACTAAGCCATCAAACTTCCTTGTAGTTCAGTCACTGATCTTGCCACCAGAGCCTTCATTGGATCTAAAATTTAATCTGCTTAAATGTTGGCAAAGAGTTTAGTGGATGCTACGTCATTTCTGGCGACGATGGCAGAAAGAAGTTCTTAGCCATCAACAACAAAGATTAAAATCGAAATCACCATCAGAACCCTTGAAATCTGATACTACTGATATATTAATTGCAATGTTTTTTAATGACCTTATTCCTGCCTGATATGTATTAAAATGGGGCATATGAGGTCCAAATCTGGTAGTATATAAGGTTCGAATAAGTGCTACCATATTTGGTCCTTATGTGAATTTCGAGTGAAACTTTAACCCTAGAACGCTAACCATATTTTTTAACCTCTTATGGCTAACCTTGAGTCATATTGACTCCCTAATCTATTATACCCAGTTTTATTAAAATAAAAAGGCCTAATATGTACAATATTTTTAACACATTTTAGTGCTAGTTGATGGGACACTTGGGTGCTTTTTTTGCCATAAAAAACATTTTTTTCCTTTTAATTCCGGTTTTTCAATCTGGACTACTATTACAAATCCGGTATTGTTATCTACCGGAGTGGTTGTATTTACTTTTTTTTATGTAGCTTTTTTCTTTCCTTTCCTTTGGTTTTTCTATTTTGTAAATTGTTTCAATTAATTTATCATTATCGCTGATGGGATCAAAAAAGGCATTTTCTATTTTCAAATCAGGGTCCAAATCACAACCGTCACCATCATTGTCGAATACGCTCTTTTTCATAATCGGTATCTGAATTGGTCATTTCCTTCATCAAGTGATAAATGTCGTTTGGATCATTGTATTTTTTCTCCATTATTTGACTATATTCATATTCTATTAACTTTATATAATTTAGACATATAAAGACAAAAAAAAATAATATAACAATTTATACTTATACATGAATAAATTACAATTATATTACCTTTAATTTGAAATAATTATTGAATTAAAAGTTATATAATATATAATTTATAAGATTTGAAATGGCCAAATAAACAATAACACGGCATACTATTCTAAAAAATACTATTCTGCGTCAAAATGACCTACAAAAAATTTACGTGTAAGACTAAATAGGAGTCAAAATGACTCCGTGACTGCAGAAAAACAAACGATATGTCCTCTTTAGAATCTGAATGTGAAACTGATAGAATAGAAGTGTAGAAGGGTCATTCAAGGGTGGGAGATAGCATAGCTGAGATGTGGGAGTTCTGTGTTTTACAGACACCGTGCATTCGTAGTTAAAAAAAAAATGGGAGTCATTTTGACTCCAGGTTAGCTTTCTAGGGTTAATAGTGTCAGTCTTAAGGTGTTGACTACAGCTTAGACTACAGTTTGTAGAGGTAGTCTGTGTGGTTAGGGTTTCAGACTCACGAGTGCCCAGAGGAGAGGGAACTATGAACTAATCCCAAAGAAGCCAGAACCCTGTGAAGGGCTTAAGCGGGCTACACACCTAACGATTATCTGCGCAGTTATCTTTCATAAATATCTGTGTCAAAAATCGATACGATTATCTGAACTGAAGGTGTGTAGGATACCGTCCGATTTATCTTCACTGGGTTCTAAGTGTTTTCTAATAAAATCTACAAAATTGTTGCAAAAGAGGGTCTGAATGCACAGACTTTTTATCGGCGTGGAAACTGGACTAAACTACGCAGTTACCTCAGTTTATCGCTCAGACATGACGTCACACTTGATAAACTGCGCAGATAAACGTAAGGTGTATAGCCCCCTTTAGGGTTGGGACATCGAATTCCGATATATCGAAAATACCGATATATTGGAGCAAAAAAACATAGATATTGATCTTTCGATATATCGGCAACATCGGGAGGTTCTCAAAATATCGATATATTGACTAATATCGATGTTGATCCACTCAATGTCGATATATCGACATTTTCTTTCGATATCCCAACCCTAGAAGGGCTGAATCATAGATAAATAATATATAGAGATAGTCGTCTCCCCTCTTTAAGACCCTTTGACAAGGTTATAGTGGGGGAAACGGACAGAAGCGCTCCAAGAACCCGACGGGAAAATGAAGTACTAATTCTCGGCAAAAAGACCGGGAATTTCAAATCAAAAGTATTAAGTATTTTATTTCCTCCTTACTTTTCATATTTGAAATATTAATCCATTTTTTTACCCACTACTTTAAAGGAATTAAATGTACATATGCACATAATATTTAAGTGCCTTGAAATATTAAGTATATTAAATTATCAACCTTGATAATTATAGAAGAATAAAAATTCATTCAGCAAATTGAATTTTTGAACATGTGTAAATTTTCTTGATTTTTCATATTGCTCAAAAATGAAAATTTCATTACATCAGAACATATTTTAATGAGTTAATACATTCACTTTGTATTAAAATGAAAAATAAACATAATCTAAAATAAATCTTATTAAAAATATTTGGAAGGGTTGAAGAATAAATATTAAAAAAAATAAAAGAAAATAAGAAGTAGAATAAAAAAAGCCTGCTTTATTCACATAAAAGGTACAATAAGGCTAAATACAATGTTTTAATGCATAGTTAAGCATTAAAAATATTGTTGTCATAAAAAAGAAAATCTATTTACAAAAATTTATGTCAGTGAATATTTGTTAGTAGCAATTTAATGAAATTATTAAAATGGTTAGTTTCGGCAGCTTCCACTTCCATATAAGTATCGTCAGTAGTTCCACTCAAAACAGCAGCCCCACCTATAACACATCAGCACCAATATAATTACAAGCAATGCTTCAAGCAATTAACCCTTTACAGGGCCGTGTAACAAATATCATACATTATATGTATATATATTTGTAAAAATAAAAAAAAGGGATTTTTTGGTGGAAACAAGGTTCTTTATATAATATGATGCATATTCTAAGTTATTCTAGTTCTATCTGGCATCTAGTGGTCATTAAGAGAAACGTAAGCCTTTAGTTGTCAACATGAAATGAAGGGGAAATATAGACCACGCATACCAAGTTAGTTATTTATTTTTTACACCCATTTTTATGTTAGTATTGGATGTATTTGTGAAGAAAACATAAACTTAAATGGGTTAATGTATGGTTTCATTATTTGTTTGCTAAATAGTTACCTTGTCTTGTAAAAAAAGTTTAATTGAAGCGAGCGTAAGCGAGCTTCTTACATTCAACGAAATATGCATCTTGTCTGTCTGTCTGTCTGTCTGTCTGTCTGTCAGTAACGTTTACGCGTGTGACGATAACTTGAGTAAAAGTTGACCGATGTAGTTGAAATTTGGTATACATGATCCTCTAACTAATACTCAGGCTAAGTTCGTTGGACAGCGTGATCCATCCAAGAGTTCGCGCGCAATGCTCGCGTAAACGTGAGCTTCAAATTTAAAATTGGAATTTCAGGACGGGAAAAAATTCTATCATCACCTATTCGATGAGACGAACATTTTTTACAAATAACATTTTTTAGTAAAGCCAACAACGACACCGCTATGAATTAATAAAGATTGCTAAAACTATTAAAGCGGACCTAAACGTTTAAAATAGAGAAAACAACCTTTTTACTGATATCTTACGTTCTAACGTAACGATTTTTAATAAAACTTTATATACATCGTCTAAAGTGCAATTGGAATAAGTATGTAAAATTTCAACTTGATCCAAGCAGTAGTATTTGAATAATGAAGTGATACATTTATAATATTACTTTAAAAGCTATTACGGGTGGTTAAGATTCTTATGAAGTAAAGCTTTGTACCGAGTACCCCCACTCTACCCCTTACTACCCTCTTCCACTTATCTTCAACTATGACATTCATCATGATTAACAAATATTAATATTCAGTATTTTATTGCAATACGCTCGCTTCAATGATAGAGCCACGCGATGCCTAGTTTTAATGTATCAAATATGTTACATTGCACCGTATTGTATTTTATAAATTGTATTATATATAAAATATAAATAGTTTATAGTTTATTATTTTTAAATAAATAACATTTGACATGATTAATATTTTTCTTCAATTTTAACACGATTTTATATTAAGTAAAAGCTTTTTTTCATATCCAGTAGCATTTGTGACTTTCCAGAAATGTATCAAATATGACACAAAATCCGCATAAAATTATTGTTAGGGAAAGGGTTATGTATCAAAAATGATACATTGTTGCAGAACAGTTATTCTACGCATTTGAGGTAATGTATCAAATATGATACATTCAGAATATCAATAATAGCAACAACGGTAACAAAATTAACTTCAAATTATTGTTTTGTGGGTCTTTGGGGTGCTCAGTTATAAATATTAATAAAACGAACCACTGAAAATGACCTTGCCCCGTAAAGGGTTAAAATTTACTAAAGTGCAAGGAAATTTCAGAGTATGAAAATCATCCAGGTGTGAAACAAATTAGAAATAAGTACTTGCTATACTCACATAATGCGATCAAAGTTGTTGTAGGAGGATCTAATGTTGAAATAGGGTTTGTTGGACGTAAAAGTGGTTTAGATCTGCTCCCATCAATGAAGTACTTTAAATCAAAATGTTTAGCACAAATTTGCTTCTTCATCTTCTTCAACTTGGGATTCTGGCAGAACTTTTCCCATATCTCACACCTGTAAAAATGTCAAAATATGAAAGACAGTTCAAATGATATTAGTGGGAATGGAGGTTATATAATCTCAATATTTTTTATGCTCATATAATGCTAATAAATTTAGCGAAAACTTAAATGCTGTGATTTATATGACAGTATCTCATAAACATAATTCTCTCACTATATAAATTAGAGTAAGAACTAAATTCAGTACAAGTTTAAGAAATATATATGAACAAATAATGTAACTAATATATTGTTTCAACATATCAACACTGAAAGTATGCATCTTAGATAAAAAAAAAAATCGTAATTTCAACAACAATTAACTCGTGGGAGACAGTGTTCAAATCCCAGCCCCATGGAGAACAAAAGTTATAATATCTAAATCAACAAAATCCAGCAGTATCAATTAATGCGTAAATACTAAAACAGTAAATTTGTATAATTTATACATTTGAGAGATTGTATAGGTATGATTTATACATTTGAGAGAGTATTGCTCTTTGTCAAAACATACATTCGAGTGAAACATTACTTTAAGATTTACCAAAAAATTATAACTAACCTTGCTTTATCCTTAGGCCAACTAAAGCATTATACATCAGGTTCTCTGCTATGCAGCCATGCACATCACAAAAGTGAACCATATTTCAACAGGTAATCAAAATCAAAAACTACACGCTGTGAAAAATGCGTAGAAGTAGAACTGGTAGACTGAAGGAATTGGCCGTTGGGACTTGACACTTGACCGTTGATTGTTTACTCTATTACTTCCACTTTTGGCCGTCGGGTTCTTGTAGCAGTACCATCGCGCCAAACTTGGGCAAACCCCCACCCTGGGAGTTGTATAGGGCTGGGCTGAATACTGAATATATCGATAGGCTGACAACTGTGGGTAGGGGCAGAGCAGAGATAAATAATATATAGGGGCAGAGAACCTAAAGTCCCTTCAACAATATGAATCTGTCCATGTCCAAGAGGAGGGCCTCGGAGCAAGGATCTTATATAAAGGGGATGGAATGTTAAGAAGGGGTTTAAGGCAAAAAAGTGACCCCATGGAGGTAAGAGAAATTGGAGAGAAAAGCATACTGCGCATGCTCCACAACCTTTGAACTGGGAAAAAAATACCTTCTTTATGAGGTTATAACCTGAAACTATAAACAAATTCTTGGTAACCTACAACCAAGAGGAAGGAAATTTGTCCCATTGGAGCTTCTTACCCATTGATCCATTCCGTTTATTATAAGTTTGAAAGTTAAAGTTCGAAGTTTGTTACTATTTAACAAAAAATATAAATTCACTTTGATCTTAGCCAAAAGACCGAGGAGCTATAATTCTGTAATTGCCTAATGTTGTATTAAAAAATATTGTATGAAACAAAAACAACTTTGGTCCAATTTAAGGAGAGTATTTTATTCCTAATCAAATTCCAGCTTCAAAACGCGGCTTATTCAAAATAATAAGAAGGGGGGGGGGGGGGGGGGGTTAGAAATTTTTTATAAAAAAATAGTCAATTTATCCAAATAAGTGACACTCAGATATGCAATATAACTAATAAAGGAAAATAAATTGAGGTAGAAGAACATAGTACCAAGGTCATTAGTAGTTAAATGATGCGAGTTCTAGGACATTTCGTATTGGAGGTATGGTTAGTGTAAAATGCTGATTTTAAATAAAGTTTTATCGGTTCCCCCAATATTCGTCTAATATAGCTATCCTTTAAATAACAAAGCTTAGCCAAGGTGGGTTCATAGCCTCCGTTTTTGACGTCAAAAGAGTTGGTTCCAAACCAACTTTCCCGCGTTAAAAATAACCTGAATGAAGCTTTCCCGTCCTCTTCCCTCTTGTTTATATATTTGATTTAATTTCTTGAGTCATTCATTTACATCGTAGATATTAAATACACACTTGTTCTTCATTTTACAACCATCCTTTTAAGAAAGGTAGTATTATATTTCAACAATAAATTTAACCTTTGTTTATAACCTGAACGGAACACTGCGCAACTGCACAAGGAACAAAGGGTGGGGGAAAACACTCAGTGATGTCTCCCCGGCTTCATGAATGTATTTTTTTTTTATCTATATAGCCCAAATACGCGTAAAAAACGCATATCAATCATTTTATCATTTATACACTGGCATTATATAGCATAAATATTTACAATATGAGGGATTTAAAAAGGAGTACGTTTGTTTATTGGTGGGGGGGGGGGGGGGGGGGGATAGATTGAATCTTTATTTAGGTTTAAAACAGCTTTTCTGACAGCTGACAGCTTGTTTGTTTTTTTTTGGTTCAATGTTTTGTTGTCGGCTTAAAGCTTCTATTCTATTCAAGAATTATATTGTTTTAGCTGAGTTGTTTTCTGTTTCCTTTAAATCTAGTTGTGTGTTGAATACATTTAAAAGCATAATCAGTGCTTATTTAAGTAATTCAGTGTATTCTAAATCCGCCAAAACGTCGTCGAATCAAGAACAAGACCCCGTTTCTAGAAGGGACCTATTCTACCAAAATAATTACTTGGCCATGGAAGTTTGTGAAGAAATGGAAATTCCCGTCTCAAGTGCAGAAGTTTGCGAGGTAGACCCAGATGAACCTCATGTGGAGACTTGTGAAAATGTACAAATTCGTGTCATCCCCAAGAAAAGAAAATCGAATCAAATTCGAAGAGACTTGGATGACTCTGAGGATGACGATCAACCCTGGTATGGTTGGGACGTTGGTGAGCCTATTGAGGAGAGCCGAATTCCTCCCCGTAAGAAGAAGCGAGTCTCCTTCAACTTGGACGTCAACACAGTGTAATTATTAAGTTATTATAAAGTTCCAGACCATATGCATAAAATCGATGTCTATTTTCTATTTATGTAATCTATCTATTTATGTTCCTGTTTTTAAAAAAATCTGTGTTAATATGTAAATTATTATTAATATTTAAGTATGTGCTATACACACAAGTTGTTAGATCCGTGGGCTCATGTTAGAGATTTACTCTAGTGATATGGTTGTTAGTTAGTGTAAACTCTTGTTGGGTAAGTTTGTGTTTTGGTGTTTGTGGTTATGTTTTATTTGCTTCAAGCCGTCCTATTTTCTTTGGAGCAAATTTAGGCTAAGATTTAGTATATGGTAACCAAACCCCCAACTCACTGTTTCTCATAAGATTGCACTTCAGACATGTCCCTTCGTTTTAGGGTTGCCAGACGTCCCTATTATAAGTCAAATTTTAACTTATAATAAGAGCAAAAGTTCTTCTGTCAGTTTTGGTGGTCATTCGTGAAATTGCATCAAACGCATTAATAAATTTAAATTTATGATGCCCATTTTTGTTACCTAAAAAAATAATATGAACAAAGAACAATAACTCATAAAAAAAATTAAATGAATGCATTACAGTACCTTGGTTTTCTTGAAAATTGCACCATGTTGGATGAGCTCATTCTCAGATTGTCATGACTTAAAATGATAAATGGTAGGAAGGTGCATTAAAATTCTCTATAAAGATAAAAATTGATTGGGTTTGTTTCAAAACAGAACACAATAAAAAATAAAAAAAAGAATAACATTCATGTTGAGAACAAAACATTGCTCTTATGATTAAAATCACAATTCCAAAAGCCCTCCCATTCGATCACTTAGGATAAAAGAGTATTACACTTCTATCACATAAGGATCAGTATCACTAAGGATAAAAGAGTATTACACTTCTATCACATAAGGATCAGTATCACTAAGGATAAAAGAGTATTACACTTCTATCACATAAGGATCAGTATCACTAAGGATAAAAGAGTATTACACTTCTATCACATAAGGATCAGTATCACTAAGGATAAAAGAGTATTAGGGTGGTTCTCAGACTACAGGCAATTTTCATGTCCACACTCTTAAAATTGCACATAGTGCTATAATTTTATTTTATTTTTTAGATAAATTATTTCTACCATAAATATGCAATTTAAAATTAAATGTAAATATGCTTTAACAACGTTTTTAATAATATTCGGCTATAAAAATATGTTAAGAAGTGGTAAAACTGTAACTACCGTGGTTTTTAAAAATGAATAAGACCCACGGTAATTACAACTATTTGAAGACATGGTAATTACATTTCAAAATTGTAAGTAAATTATTTACTTTAAAAATGTCTTTATAAAATATATTGTTGACATAATGTAAACAGGCAGTATTATGCTAATAAATCACAGGAACAAAATCGTTCACAAACAATTATAACCTGTGTTATAAACAACCATGGTAATTTCAATTAAAAAGGTACATAGCAGAACACGTGATTTCTTTTGATGGTAGAAGCAGACCGACATTGAATTACATGAAACTCACTGCCTTTTATTATCAGCAGGCATGCCAAAAGACTTTCGATCAGGGAGAAAAAAAATATTCCTTACACAAAATTTCTCTACGATTTGTTTTTATTTCGAGCATGGTAATGACAAATAACAAGAGGACACAAGTCAAAATGCTCTGAAAATTAATACAATATTTTTTTAAAATTAAATATTGCGTTTTATTAACTATTCACTAGTATTGAATGCATGTATTTATAAATTTTATCCATACACTTATTTAAGGTAAATATATTAACAAAAAAATGTTAAAATCCTATTTCTGGACTTCCATGGTAATTACAGTTTTACCACTTCTTAACATATTTTTATAGCCGAATATTATTAAAAACATTGTTAAAGCATATTTACATTTAAGTTTAACTTGCATATTTATGGTAGAAATAATTTATCTAAAAAATAAAATAAAATTATAGCACTATGTGCAATTTGAAGAGTGTGGACATGAAAATTGCCTGTAGTCTGAGAACCACCTATTACACTTCTTTTTGTTTTCAAAACTTGCTTTTTAAAGGACCAATTTTTAAAATTCCATCTATAATTGAAAGAAAGGGCTTCTTATTAATGATAACTGTGTCCCTAATTGTGATTTTGGCTGAACTGCAGTATATAGGGCCCCTTCTATTCTGATAACACGTTATCAGAATCTCACTAATTGACCTCTTTCGAGACTTTATGTATTGATATATCTTGTCCGTTAAACTCTTTTGTATTTTGATTTGGAACTCTACCTGGTCTATATGCAGGAGGGTTGTTTTTTGTCAGAAAATGAGCAGAGCACCGTGAAGTGGTGCGCAGCGGCCATTGAAACAAGTGATTGCAAAAAGTGCTTGATTAAAAAGCATGCTTTTCACTAAATTCAACACTAGTTCATCTAATGAAGCATAACAGTATACTTATACATTTTAATAATTCGACTCGAGCATAATATTAATATTTAGGACAAAATCATATTTATCTGTTACAAGAAAAAGATAACTAGAGCTAAAGGAATCAATTAAAATTATTTAAAGGTGAAAAATATAAAAAACTTACAATAATTAAAAAGTAAATTAAAAAAAATAAAAATAAACTATGAAGTAATAAATGCAATATTATTTTCTATCACTGAAAAAAACAACATACTATGTTGTAGTCAAGAGTTTTATTAATTTTAACATAATAACCATTTATGACATGGTTTTAAATAAATAAATATTGCACGACTAATATACCACGCAGAGCTGAAGATGGATTTTATTTTTTTTTTATAAATATTCTTTATTTGTTGAATTAAACTAAGAAGGTTTTTTGTTTTATTTTTAATCTACATGAATTAAGAAAAAAATAATTCTCTGAACAACCTTTTAGTTTCTAAACAGTCGATTTTTTATATCAGACAATTCAAAAAGTAAAACATGAAAAAAGTTTTTTTGAGAAAGATTCCGACGATTTTTATTTTTAAAAAAAAATTTAAAATGAAGTTATTTTGAAACAAATACCCCCAAAAATCTAGATTTAACTGAAAATCCAACACAAAAAGCAAACAATCGCTTGTTGAACACTTTTTAAATATTTTTGAAAATAGTCTGCCAATTAGTGCGGCATAGCTTCCTCACATTCTGTCACGCACTTAAAAAATTTATGCTTTTACAAACCAATATTGTCTAAATCATTTAATTTTTTCCCTTCTTTTATTTTGAGTCAGTCAAAACTATTGTGATTTTTTACATGCATGAAAGTATCAATTTTGCTCAATTTAAAGAGCGTAGACTGTTAAAATTAATTTGAGACCATTTGTGGGCTAATTTCGACGTGCCATCGCCAGATTAATACTTTTAAAGATATAGGTGTAAATGTATGTTTGTAGCATGTGGAAGAGAAACAAATGGGCGCAGTAAATCGAAACTTAAACCATTCCATTGGTCCATTGTCTGACTCTCAGTCTGTCCAACATTTTTGCAAAACAACTTATCTTAAAAACTAGTTGATCGATTTTAATGAAATATGGTTGGTTGGTCATAATCAGTCTATTTTTGGTCTAATTTAAGTTTCAACCTTTTGCATCCATTAGTTTGTCTACCACATGTGCACAAATATTTTAGCATGGAACATGCTTTAGCCTGGGACCTAACTACCAAAAGTGTCGTACGAAATTTTGTAATGATTTTCAAGTACATATATATATATAAACACTTTATTTACAAAATATAAACAAGTGAGGCTGGCCTTATTTTAGGTTTTTTAGTATAAATATACATATATATATGTATATATGTATATATATATATATATATATATATATATATATATATATATATATATATATATATATATATATATATATATATTTTATTCTTCAGTCTTTCTTAGGTCTTTAGGGTATTAATAAATTTTATTGCTACTCCATGTTTGGCTATATTTCACCTCCTTTGAGGCATCTTCAGGCCTTTATTTAATCCTTCTATTATATTATAGTATACATTTTTCTTTGAAAATCTAACTACCAGTTATTCAACCGTGCGTCTACACATTTCCTCATTTCATAATCCACTGTTCTCTATTTAATGTAATTTTCAATTAAAAAATTAATTTTCTCATAGAGAAAATACGTCTTGAGTGTATTTATGATACATCATAAATACACTCAAGACGTATTTTCTCTATGAGAAAATTAATTTTTTAATTGAAAATTACATTAAATAGAGAACAGTGGATCATGAAATGAGGAAATGTGTAGACGCAAGACGCACAGTTGAATAACTGTTAGTTAGATTTTCAAAGAAAAATGTATACTATAATATAATAGAAGGATTAAATAAAGGCCTGTAGATGCCTCAAAGGAGGTGAAATATAGCCAAACATAGAGTAGCAATAAAATTTATTAATACCCTAAACACCTAAGAAAGACTGAAGAATAAATTAGATTAAAGGATAATACACTACGAATATATATATATATATATATATATATATATATATATATATATATATATATATATATATATATATATATATATATATATATATATATATATATATATATATATAGATATATACATATATATAGATATATACATTGATATAAATATATACATATATATATATATATATATATATATATATATATATATATATATATATATATATATATATATATATATATATATATATATATATATTTATTTATTTACACATATATCTTTAAAAGAACTCATCTGATTTTTTAGAAATTTGGATGGTATGTCTAAAGTAGCCCACAGCTGGTCCCATATTGATTTCAACCACTTGTGTTCTTTACATTTTGTTAAATTCATACTTTTATTTATGCAAACAATTTTGATAAATTTAAAAAGCGGGGGAATATTAAATAAATTTGACAATAATAGATTGTATAAGCATTAAATCATTAAAATAGAAATCGAGGAAGCTGTGTGCCACACTAATTGGCAGACTTTTACATTTTTATAATTTATTTCAAATAGTTGTGCATTTTTTTTGAAAGTGAGGGAGAAGGGAAAATAAGGATTCAGGGAGGGGGGGCTCACCCGATAATGTGTCTCGGTTTTGACTTTTGTAAATCTAACAACCCTACTTGTCTTCATAGACTTAAATAAGAAAGACGTACATTATAACTTATATACACAAGAGTTATTACACTACGTCGGTACTTTGTCCCAACAGTGATAAGAATAGAAGAGAATTGTGTGTTTAGGGTTTGGCAACCGTAATCTACATCTGTTCCAAATTTAAAACTTTCTTTTTTAAATAATCAAACAACTATATATAATCAAAGTCTGCTGAATTTGTCTTGTTATTTAATTAGTTAGAAAAAGGCTTCAATCATGATTCAATGTTGTTGGTGAATGTTTCACCATAAAATGAAGATAAAAATTGACGTGCCACACAATCAAGATCCTTGTACAGTGGTACCTCAGTTAAGGCTCGTGATCCATTACAAGAAAAAGTGTGCTAACCGTATCGACATTTCCCACAGAGTTTTGTGACTAATAATATGGGAGACATAGAGAGTTAAGTTTTAAAAAAATCGTGAAAAATACATATTTTATTTTACACTACGTAGGTACACAAACTGTCTGTTCTGATAAATATATCTTTAAGTAGGAGGATAAGTTCTAGTCTCTCATGAGAATTTCATGTGTAGTATATCCTAGGTGTTAAAAAATGTATTTCTAGTCTCTCATGGGAATTTCATGTGTATTATATTCGTTCTAAGCTTTAAAGCTAAATAAAATTACTGGCAAACTACTTTTAAAGTAAATAAATTGTTAATTTCGCCCTGTAAGTGAAAAAAAGAAAAAAGATTCAGTGGTAAATTGCAAAAAAGATAATAGAGCGTTTATCAAACAGAATCGAGTTAATCAAAGTTAGGATGTGCCTCCAAGGATTCTTATTTACAAACAAAGTTTTAAGTCAACAACAGTGCAGACTACTTATGTGGACTTAAGTAATAAAACCATTTAATTCAAAATTATCGAAATAAAGTAAATCTAACTAGGGGTCAAACGGGATCCAATCTCAGTGTGCAAGCTGATGTTATGTTGTTACTTTTTTTAAACTTATTTGTTGTTTTTAATCTTTTTATCTCTGTTATTTTTTTCAAAATGTAAAACAACCTCTAGTCATTAGCATTTAATTGTGTATACTATTTTTTTATTTGAACTTATTAGTTTTTATAACCTACTATAATTTTATGGATGTTAACCTCAATATATATATATATATAAAAAGTTAAAAAAAAAAAAAAAAATTAAATTCTCTTTGTTATGTGTAAAATACTCATTTTTTAAAAACTATAGTTAGAACAAAAAAAAGGAGTTAATATTTGACAGCATGGGGAAAATGGAAAAACTGGGGTCGCCAGTCTCGAGGTGAGCCAAAAAGAGCTCTACATTTCAACATCTAGAAGGTCAGGCCTACTAAGCAATCAAAAATGTCACTGGTGGGAGTGTGGGCCTCGGGATTACTTTCTTCCGATTGAATTGGTTCTAAGGTTGATCAACCTAAGCTGTCAGAATTAGCTCTCTTCTTGAGCCTGTTGAATAGAAACTACTTGATTTTATTAATAACGTAAACAATTCGTAATTTTATTGAACAAGTTATGTATAATCTTATCTGTGTTAATTAAAAAAGTAAAAATTAAACAAGGTTTTAAAGACTTAAAATGTATTTGTGTTATTTTTCCTGTCTTTTTTAAAGCTATTGTGTGAATAATTTATTGTTTGAATAATTGATGATGGATATCGTACTTGTTGGAAATAGTTTCCCCTTCCATTAGCTGAGTCAGTTCCTTGGGCTCATGTTTAGGCAGATAAAATCGACACTAATAATAAATTTTATTTCTAATTACCTGCTAAAAACATAATTAATAGTATAATTAGGTCTAACAAATTCAAAATTAATAGCAATCCACGGAACGAACTAACCCATTTAATAAGCTTTATAATTATGTATGTTACTTTGACCCAACTTTCCTGTAAGCCAGGGATTGACTCCACCAGCAGAGAAAAGTGGAGGCAGTTATGGATGAGCTCGATGAAAGTTGCAGATCATAGGTTCAAATAGTGGGCATTGAAACATTTTGAGGGTGCAATAAAGAGTGGAGATGAATTTGGCGGGGAATAAGGTGTAACTAAGGGACCTTGGACATCTTGTGGTTCACAAAATAATTAAAAAAGGAAAAATATTTAAAAAAAATATAAGTAAAATAGCAGGCAGTATTATTTAGTTTTTGACAGTTGTCTCTTTTTATCTCTCTCCTATGATCGATTATTTGAGACTCTTAAAAAAATTAAGTTGAGGGTTTTACCCCAATTCTCAAACTGTGTTATAGAAATGTCCAACCTTCTTACATTTACCCAGATCTACCAGTGCAGATTTACCATCGGACAAATGTGAACGTTAGTCTGTTGCCACTCAGTTACATTTTAGGAGAAAATTATTGCAATTAAAGTATGGTTAAACTTTAATGGAGGATCATTTTAATAAATTTGGTAAAATGGTAAGAGAATTTAAGGCGGTGGAGGCTGATATGTCTAAAAATGAAATAGTGTGTACCCTTCTTATGACCTTACCTGAAAAGTTCAATGCCATAATATGTGCTGTTGAAACTATTGATGATTCTAAAGTAATGTAACGGGGAAGCCAAGTGTAGAATATTCTAGGAAAGCAGTGTAGACCTTAGGCTAGCAAAGGCTCGCATTTCTGTCTAGGGGTACTTTCCCCCGCCAAAAATCTATCAGACAAAGCCCTAGCATAGAGGCACGTGAGGAGTCCGATCTTAGCTCTGGAGGTCACATTATAAATCTATCTCACTCACACAATATACACTAATAAATATATTATATGCAACACATAACTAGTACACCTTATTCCACTCACCAAATCCCCGTTACATTGGTGGCAGCGGAGATTAACCCCACTTAATTAATCTTACTATCAGATAACAATTTCAAAAAAATAACACATTTTATTATTATTCAATTATTTTCTAAACTGACACCTTCAGAGACGCAAGGGCACATCAACAATTCATTAAACTTCTCATCATCATCAAAAATCACAAGCACAGTCGGATTTAAACATAAGGTAAAAACTTATCATTATTACTGAAATATATAATACATTTTTTTTTTATTTTGTATCAACTAAAACACACAATATGTATGATAACTATTTACGCCTATAAATACTACCAGCAATTATTTTACTAAGCTGCCCACAACAACCCTAGAAAAACTATCTGTCAACTATGCGACCAACAAAAGTGTATTTGATTTAATTTTAAATGATTTTTTTTTTTTTTTTTTTTTATAATTTATCACGAGCTATTACATTTGGAATAACACCTACAACTGTTTAATAAATTCCTGTTAAATGGTATCAAACTTCCCGTCCACATTTACTGTCCGAATTTCTGCTTTCTTCCTTCAATTTACACTTGAATAGTACATTTTTCATTGTATTTATGATGATAATTAACTCTTGAATAAGTCACACGTTGTTCAAGTTAAAATATATATATTTTAGTCTAACCACAATTAACATCGTATATATAGACTGAGTAAAGAAAAAACAAGGGTTACAAAGTATAAAGATGTATCTGTTGGTTGTGGTCTGTGGGGGTACCCATCTGGTATGACCTGTGAGAAGGTCTTCCAAAAAAATTACAAACAATAAATGAAGTTAACTAAGGCTAGGATGTAGGATCCTTGACAATGATCTAATATTTTACCAAATTGTTTAAATCTATAATTAATAAAAAATAAATAAATAAAAAATCGGTTCTACTATTAATAGTGCAATAGTTCTACTATTAGTGCAAGGACTTAAGCAAAGTAAGTGGTGGTTGGATTGTGGTAGGTGTGTAAAACTATTGTAGGGGTTTAACCAGGACTGAGTGGTTTAGATTTGTTCTTTCATTGAAACATTCTAAACCAGGGGTTTTTAATGCTCTGTGAATCTCTAAATTCTCTAGTAAGTCTAGTTTTTTACCTTTTCCACAAACATGGACTAGCTCATAGTTGTCTTTAGTAAACGTATGGTTGGCATCTATTAAATGGTTAGCGAAACTGGAAGTCTTAGTTGTTTTAGTCCAGGCCGAATAGTGTTCTGCGACTCGTTTTGAAAATTTTCTTCCGGTCGGGCCTATGTATACACCTTTACATGTGTCACATATTAGCTTATAAATACCACTTTTGTCTGGTGTTTCTGTTTTTTGTTTGACCGAACCTAAGTATTTCCCTAATGTTACATATGGTCTATAGGTTATTTTATTGTTATTGTTTTTTATAATTTTGCCTATTTGTGTCGAGATATCTCCTAGGTAGGGTAAGCTTATCCATGATTGTGTTATGTCCGGTGGGTTATTGTGGTGTGTAGCTAGTTTTATGGCGGTTTTTTCTAATTTTGAGTGTAAAATTCTATTTATTATTGTATCCGTTGTTTTTAGCTATAGTTTTGATGGTTTCTATTTCATTATTGAAGTCCATATTATCCATAGGTATGTTTATTGCTCTGTGTACGAGGCTGTGGAAGGCTGCCATCTTGTGTTTATAGAATGTGTTGGAGCTATTATGTATGATTATATCTGAGTAAGTGGGTTTTCGGTATATTTTGAATTTATGTTTATTTTCTATTCTGTTTATGGTTAGGTCTAAAAAGTTAATTGATTTGTTATTTTCTAGTTCTAGAGTAAATTTAATTTGTGGGTGGAATGAGTTTATAAAATCTAGAAACTGGCTTAATATCCTCTCTGTTCCGGTCCAAAGGCATATGATGTCATCAACGTATCTATACCAGTAAATTATGTTCTTAAGTAGGTTATTGTGGGAGCTAAATATCTTTTCTTCGATGTAGTTCATGAACATATCTGCCAATAAGGGACTGAGAGACCATGTAGTTTTGTGTTAGGGTAGTTTCTACCAATTTTTCCAGTTCTATTTTTTCGAAGATTTCTAGGTTGGACAGTGTTATAAGTTTTCTAATAATTTCTAAGCATTCCATTGTCGGTACGTTAGTGAAGAGGTTTACTACATCAAAGGATATGAAGGTCACATTTTTCGGAATGTTTATGTCTATTATTGTATTTATAGTGAGCTAATTTGTTAATTTTATATGGTAGTCTTCTAAATTATATACAGGTTTGAATTTCTGAGAACTTCCTAAGCATACTCTCTCAAGGTCCCCGGTTTCCGCATAATTTTGGACAAGAATACTTTTTATTGGCTCTATATTCTAAGTTGTCATACCTAAAACACTGCCTCTTAGAAGTTTCCCAATTAGCTTATTTTTTAAGTGTTTACACTTGGGTTTGCCTGATGTTTTGAGTTAATAACATAATTGGTAGATTGATATGATTTTACTTCCCCAGTTTAGATAAAATAATTGTTCGAGCTATTTTTACTATTTATTGAAAAGGTAATTTCTTAGTTTCCTGCAGAATTTAGTTCCAACGTCAGAATGTCCCCGAATAAATTGTAAAGATAAAAATACTTGAACCAGACTTACCCCATTCACAGTGAGTTGTTGACTGCTCTAGACTGGCGGCAATGTTCATCAAGATTTCCCCTGGTTTCTTTTTTGTAGAAATTAATGAATTCTGAGCTACACAAATGCTTGGTATTGGATCTGCATAGTTAATCAACACTTCAACCAAGTCCATGTAGCTAAGGTCTGAAGGTTTTATTATTATAGGTTCTAAAGGTGAAGGGAAACAAGCGCAATGTCGTCTCCACGGCTTCATGAATGTATTTTTCTCTATACATCATAAACATGCTATAAACCCACCTTAAAGTTTATATTAGCAACCAGTTATGGTTCTTTTTGTATTTACCCTCCATCACTTGAACTTGGCCCTGCATTATCTTGAACTTGCACTGACTTCTTGAGTTCTTCCATCTAGAATTCACATGAGAGGCATCGTTTGTTCAATGCAATATGATTTCTAGTTCATCTAGTAAAAGTTTATATTTTGCCCAATTTTCTTCGAGTAAAATTAGCCTATTTATTATTAATTTCAATCTGAAAAAGTTTTCTTCTGGATTTTAATACATTACTACTTTTAAAGAAAAAACAGCTTTGATAACTGACCTTTATATCTTAAATTTGTCTGCCATTATTCTTTAATCCTTGTCCCCAATGTTAAATACACAATTTAATTTATTTACTTTTGTTTAATATCTTAATAATGTAACCTCCACAGCGGTTGTCTAAGTTGATTTAACAATAAAACAAAGAAACAGGTTAAGTAAATAATGCATTGAAATAATCATTTCTAAATATAAATAAACAATATATTATATCAAAATAACAACTTTCAAAAACTTGGTGACCATAACATGTAAATCAGGGGTGTCCAACTTGATTTTATTGAGGGCAAAATTAACCCGATATGTGACATGCCATTCTTAACGCTTCTATGCTAGAAATTTTAAGCATGTTGATAAATTAAACTGAACCTGTTAGTTTTAGTTTACTGTTGCATAAAGCAAACATCTCGGTGTTTAATATAAGCTTTCCAGTACAAGGGAAATAACAACACTGTTGTAAAGGTAGTTCCACCTGCAGAATCCTTTTGCCCAAGATTAATTTACACATGTGGAATGTGGACCCTTACATTAAACTGTACATTAAAACACAGATCAATAATTTACTCATAACAAAAATATCCATTAGAATATAAAACACATTTTATAAAAAAAAATCTTGGAAAAAACCAAAAAGTCAATGTTACAAAGGCAACTAATTAATTTTTTTCAGTCACAAGTACAAATTTCTTTAATACATTTCAAATTTTGCTTTTGTCTGGACGTGTAATTATTAAATGAAGACAATATTCAGACACAAAATTACTTCTTCTTCTTTGTATGAGTAGCCATTTGTACAGGGTAAAAATCTTTAGCTTGAGCAGAGATGCAGTAAAGGCTGACCATAGAGAAAAGAAAACTGAAAAATAAAGAAAAAACTTATTGATATGTTGTTAATATGTTATGTAGGCTTAAACTAATGAGATTATACTGACTAGCATGGCATATGAGTGGGTTTGACTAAACTTGGGTCAATGCAGGGTAAAATCAAATCCTCGTATTAAGACATCATCTAAAACCCGGTTCCTTAGACCATGTATATAGATAGACATGCCACTCCCTTCAGCTACCGCCTAGAACCCTGAGCCAACATCTTTAGCATTGTAGTAGGCTACAGCCTAAATCCATCATTTATAAATTTATTGATTAAGTTATCATATTTACATAAATTTAGTTGTTCTTCCTAATGAGTCTGTTTAATTTTGGTTTATAGTAATATGTTAAGAATATTTTTTGAAAAGTCTGTTTTTATGTTTACTGATAAAGAAAAGTTGGAACAAATATTCCAGAAGTTGCTGTTATCAAAACGTTCATAAAGAAAGGCTTTGACTTGATGATCAAATTCCTTGATAAGTAAGGTTTCATTAAGATAGCTATTGTATGTCGTGCTGTAGTAGTAACTTCCAAACATCAAGCTTAAACCTGAGAAGTTTGAAAACTGGGAGGTAGGCTCATCCAGAAATAATTTGTAGTGATGCTAAGTGTACCTTATAGATCGAATAATTTGGTCCCTTGAAGAGAGAGAAGACTAACACTGCTCATACTATGTAACTAATTCTAGAGGGTACACTTAGCATTACAAATAAAATTTCTTTAAAATATACTGCTATGGACCATTTAAGGAATTGTAATATAATCATTTAATTTAAGAATCTAGGAAATGGCCCAAATATTGATTTCTCATTACTACCACACAAAATATTTTGCACCCATACATGGCTCAAATTAAAATATTATATTTTTATATTTAGACTATTAGTAATCCAAGATATTACTCTACTATAATACCCATTTAAATATATTTCCCTTATAAAATATTACAAAAGCTGTGCTATTTGGGAAGAAGGGGTGTTATGTCTTCACTAAAAGTTTGTAAGGACCTTAACATTTTTTAAAATGTTCAATTTGTTCAGGGTGATCCTTAAATCCTGGTTATTGTCTGGGGTCTGTGGGATCACTTGCAATTCATCATAGATTAAGCTTTTTATAACACTACTTTCTTTTCATAGAGATACGGCAATGGAATACTTTTTATTTGTCCCTTCAAATATGACTTTAAGTACCTACTTAGTTTAATTTGGTCTACATCACTTAAATTCTGTCTACTGTGTCTATCTGTACTACGGATTCAAATAAGTCCCAAAATTCAGTCCATTTTTTTATATCCCCTAAAAAAATTTGAATTGATAATTTTGGCAAACTTACCCCAATTTTGTCCCTAAGCCTGTCATCGTCAGTTTGTTAAGATAATAATAACACCCTTTCAAAGTTTTCAATAAATTGAAAAAAACTTCTTCCCTGGTCATATTATCAAAAATTATGGTATACAAATGTCAACCATAATACCAAGTCAAAACCCGATTAATTAGAGGCAACAAATTTAAATAAAAAAAATCACTGATTTAACATACATCAGAGGCTTATCCAAAACTACTCAGAAACTCCTTCATAAATTTGATTGCTATAACATCATTGTCGGACAATGATGGACAAACTTTACCATAACCTCAAAGATAGATTCCCATCAACAATACTATTGGTACGATATATCAGATTCCATGTGGACAGCGTCCTAAGAACTATTGGTGAAATCAGTCAACTACTAAAACATAGATTGGAACATCTGTATGATCAACAAAAGGACAACGCCAACAAAGCTCTGCCCGGCCACACATCATACCTTCAAGATTGAAGACTGAATAATAGGTAGAGAGAATAGAACCAATGGGAGGCAAATAATTGAAGCACTAAATATTGCTATCAATTCGGCACAGCTTTTGTAGAATATATTTGGGAAATTATATGTATATTAAAAGGGAAATATATTTAAATGGTTATTATAGTAGAGTAATATCTGGATTACTAATGGTCTAAATATAAAAATATATATTCTGAAAATATAATGCTTTTAATTATGAGCCATATATGGGTATTTTACAAGATATTTTATGTGGTAGTAATAAGAAAACAATATTTGGGGCATTTCCTTGATTCGTAAGACAGTTACAACTTACCAGATGGTGAGGCAAACTCTGTGTACAAATCCAGATGATATAAGGGCAACAACCAGAGATACTAAAACTGAAATAATACCAAATAAAATTACAAAAACATAAATGATTAACAATTAAAAAAAAAAAAAAAAACTACCATTAAAGTACAGTTCAAGTACGAGTGTAATGTATTTTATGATATTACTTAACAAGTAGGTATCTACTACAATAGCTTGCCTCTGCATTTTTGTTTGTCTAACACTTTTTGATCTCTATGAATACTTCTTGTTCCAACAATATAAGAAGGAATCATATCAAAAGCACAATTTTACCTTAAGAGAACACTTAATAGATATTGCTTTACCACGCAACTAACAAAATCACAGATAGCCTGCCAAATCAAATTAGCTGAAAACAAAATCCCCTGGAATTTTACTTTAATACATGAACTGTGAACAATACAGATATGTATTTATTTAAGAAGTACAGTAGATCACTTGGCTCTTCTAAGATACAATTGTTATTTCTGGTCATTCGCAACTGAAAAGTTCGGTTATCTGTCAGCTTTGGGCTACCTGTGTCGTATCTCCATAAGCTGTACCTTAGATGGTGATAATTTTGGTATTTTTTTTGTTTTTATTTTTTTGCATTTTATACTTTCAGCGGCCATAGATTTCCACAATTGTTTACTGATTTCACTCCAACCTCACACTAAAACTTATTAAATTAAGTATATTTTATTAAGTTTCAGCCACAGGAGTGACAGTGAAAATCCATTACTGCGATGCACTATAAAAATACCTGCCCTATACAAGTACCAGCTCCTATAAAAGTTCTTGGCATATATCTACCTGGCCACTTGTCTGGCTAAGGCTGACCAGTGGCCAGCGAGTTATAAGAATAACACCGCTTTTATAAGTAAGTTTATTTGAAATTCTCAATCTTCTTATGAAACCTAAGGTCTAATGTTATCAATGTATTACAAGTAAACATATTAAAAACCACAATCATTTTCAATTCATAAAAAAAAAAACCCACCTTCAGGAAGTTTGGATTGACATCGTTTGCCAAAGACAGCGCTCTCAAAATTTCCTATAGCCTGTAATAAAAATATTCAGGAAAATGAAACTGGTTTACATTAGGCTAAAAGCTAGCTAGTATTTTATTATTTTAGAGTTCACTCTTCCAATGTAAACAAGGCTTTACTGTGTAATGCTGTAACAATACAAGTCCGTTCTGCCTTGACATAAGGGTCATGGACACCTGACTCTTACCATCAAACTGTTAATCACTAGGCCAATTATCCACAGAAATTTAGAAAATATAGTGACACACATAACATGAACACAAGGCACAAAGACTATCTATACCCATTAAAGTGTAGGACAAGTCTATATAAATTATCTCCCTTCAACTTTGCAGTGGCCTGTTTCAACAGATTACCTGCCTCATTGAAACAATATGCCACAACAAAACAATTTAAAAATAGTTTAAAGAGGTTTCTTGAAACCAAGGCATATTATAGTGTTCAAGAATATATGCAGCAAGAATGTTGAAATATATATTTTATTTAATTAATATTTTTTACTTTTTATTCTATGTTTAAGTTGATTGTCTGTTTTTTTCTGCTCTTATCTAATTTATCACTGTTTATATTTTGATAATTTATACTTATATTATTCCTAATACTCAATGTATTTAAGTTTTTGTATTTATGTATTTAAGTTTTCTTGTATTTTTTTGTACTATTATACGACCTACTGCATCCAAGCAAACAGCTTGGCAACGCAGCTAATATATAAAATAAATAAATAAAAAATAGGTGTGCAATGCAGTTGTCTGCTTGCAATATTGAGCTGAGAGTGCATTTTAATCTTAAACAATAAACATTGTTATTTATAAACAGCTGAAATCAGATCAAAAATAGTAATATTTCTAATTTTTAATTAAAAAAGCATTTTTTTTTTCTGATTTCCTATTTTACCCCCTTCTTAAATGAAAATATGACAAAAATGAACATAACAACAATAACTGTACTCTTAAAGAGCTTTCCAACGACATGCATCATGAAGGGCATATAATATTTTAACTTAGTACCCCGTACCCCTGTGTACCAATTTGGACCATTTCAGATTTATACCTTCCTGTGGTCACTATGACGTGCTGAATTGTGCGGATTGGTTCAGCCGTTCAGGAGGAGTATGTGTCCAACGAAATGCAAAGTGTTGTATAAGAGCTGAGCGAAATGAAATAAATAAATAGATATCATTAGTAAAAGGATACAGTTAAACAGAATGTAAATAACAGAGATCCGAGATATCCACAAAAAAGAATGTGTGCTTTAGAAGAGGTCAACCACTGCTTCTGAACCTGCATCACAGAGAACACTAGCACAGACAGCATCAAGGCCAGAGAAAAAGAAGTCCATCCAGTAGCGACAGCTAGAAAAAGAATTCAGATGAATAATTTTTAGTGGCACATATAGCAACCTCAATAACTTTGCAATTAAATTTTAGTTTAGTTCCAACAGTAATTTATTTGTCTTAAAAAGGTAACGCTTTATAATAGGTTTGTTCCAACCACACTTCAAATTGGTTTGGAACTGTCCGACGCATGCGCATCGGACCAAACTTGAACTTTTTTGCTAATGCACATGCGTCGTACAGTTTGGAACTAGTTTGAAACTAGTTTGAGGTGTGGTTGGAACAAACCTAATATTTGTTATAAAGTACGCAATAAACTGGTTTATAAAAATAAAATGTAATAACTGGGTTTACGTAATCTGGTGCTCCCCTCTCCAGGATTTTAAGTAACAAACACATACTACCTTCACCTCTCTTTAATACAAAAAAAATAACACACAATAGTAGGCTCTGGCCTAGTACCCTAGTGGACATTTCTTATAATAATAAGACCACAAAATAAGCAACTAATTATATTGGAAATTTTCTGACAGGTTAACAATAAAAAATATTATTGAATAAAAAAGTAACATATTAAAGAGAGGTTTTCATCAAGGTTTCATATTGAGTAGATCGGGACAATCTTCTTTACAACTTTAAAATGGTTTTTATCTCCAGTAGGGAGAAAAAGTTGAGGTTTTTAGATTAGTTTAGACATGTGTTTGGACTCGTTTTTTTTTAACATAATAGACAGTTATTATAAATAACAATCACTGAAACACTGGTTAAATTAATTTTAATTAACTTGATATTCTGTTAGTTAAATAAATTTAACTAGGTTGTAGTTCTGGCACCTCACTTTCTAGAAATCGAGCACTGGTAAACCAATTAACTAGATATTCAATTAGTTAAATTAATTATCTAGTTATTCTATTAGTTAAATTAATTAACTATATTCTCTATATTATAATGTATGTTGATACAAAATAAAATGGTAATCTGGATTTAACAGATTACCAAATATAAATATAAAAGTAGTAGTAGGAATCTAGTACTTTCTTTATAATCACACCTGTGTATAAAAGTTATACTTAATATCAATAAGTCAAAACAATTGTTTGATAACAGATGTTTCATACATATACAATAGTACAAGTAATTAGGCCACAGTTGCACTGTTATGTTGAGAGCGACCAATTGTGTAGAGGAGGGTAGGGGGCGCCGTACACAATTCTTACCTCGGGCGAAGGAAAACCTAGATCTGTCTCTGGATTTACTGATTACTTTATCTTTGATGTTATTCACACTCAGTGGCGCACCCAGGATTTTTTTCTGGGGGGGGGGCTAACCCAGACTCAAAGATGTACTGGTTGTGACCGGGGGGGGGGGGGGGGGGTAAAAGTAGTAGTAGGAATCTAGTACTTTCTACTCAAACGGGTAGGTTGAATCACTTGATCGAACCCAGCAATAATATAAATTAAAAAGTAAAAATTAAGTAGTAAAATTTAAATCGTAACTTTCTTAATATTTCTATGAGCCAGTTTTAAAAAAATCGGTCCGAGACAACTGACGAAATTTCTCTTATACGTTATACGAATTTATATAATATTACTTAGTTCAGTGTTTTCCATTTACTAGTGTTCGAGTTTTCATAGGTACATAATTATTAAAATCTAATATTTTATCAAAATTTATAATAAAAATAACTTCTCCTCAAGAAAAAATCGGACCCAGCCTCTCTCCGACCGGGTTTAATGGTATTTTCTCAGGAACTAGAATTTTCCCAGGTAAACGGCTTATTATCGTTATAGATTCGTATTTAAATGGACAAAATCGTCGAAATCGTTTACGAGAAATAATGTTTTTCAAGTTTTTTCAGAGTTTTTGGGGGTAGCACCCCTAAATTTGGAGCAAAATAATAAAAACTTCATTTAATTTGTTTTTATTGATTGTCATTTTTTTATTATCTTTCTTTTCTACCGCAGCCCTAATATAAGTTGATCTAGGGTGCTCTAGGGGGGGGGGGGGGGGGCCCACTGTTTACACGGTTTGATTAACCCATTCAATGCGTAATCCAATTCATGAACCTAACTTAGTGATCGTATATATCTAAACTATTTTAAAAGTTAACTTAAAAATAAATAAAAAATAAAAAAAAAGTTTGGATCCACTGTGGATACAAACGTGAGCGGGCCTGACGGAGCCTTGCAAGATGGTTCTACTCGAGGCACGGAGAATAGAGCTACAGAGGGCTGAAAGGGAGGGCTTGGATCCACTGTGGATCCACCCACCAGGTGCGTTAGCACGGCATGGATCCACCCGCATTGAATGGGTTAAGATCAAGTTGGATTTTTTTTTATGGTCAAGGAAAGAAAAGGCGATAGTCGGCTGAGATGACTATTGATAAGATGCTCAAGAGAAAATACTTCTCAATTAGTACCAATGATACAAGGGTAAATTTTTTTTTTTTTTTACATAAAAAACGGTATTCAACACCAAATGTTCTCTCTAGTTGGGTGATGGGCAACAAAAAAGCTCTAATGTGGCGCATTACAAAATTGTTGATACACGTCACAGTTGATTTCTCAACAACTATTGTAAAGTTAAACAATGGGGCTTCTATGAGAGCATTTAAACCGACTTCATACTGTAGATAACCCGACTCCTTTTACCTTAATCGATTTAACCAAATAAAAACCGTACAGCTGAAATATTTCTAAGTATCAGATGAAAGCTTTGGCTTCGACAAGCTAAAGTAAATATTTAACTGAGAGCTAATAGAACCACCTGGATCCTCACTTTCAATCTAGCACCGATTTTATCTTAACTAAATATAATATAACTGGGAATTATAAAATAGAGACATTACATTATTTACTTACACATTATGATCGGTAAGCTAATACCACACGTAGCCGGCACAATTGAATATTATTATTTAGTTAAACTATAAAGAGTAAATCGGACAAATCGAATAACATTCAGTTTGAAACAAGATTTTAGTTAAAGTTAAGGCAATACTGGTGAATAAAACCCTCTCAAAAGGAAATTTAACGATAAAACATAAGAGTGATCAGTGATACGATATAAATTATAAAAAAAAACAGATAACGTAAAACTTGCACTTGCACCCGGCTTACCGGTGGCTCTCTATGGTTTACAGTTGGAACCTTCAGTTAGTACATTGGTGCAACCGCTTGATTGCGCTAGTGGCTTCTAATTGATGTTTATCAAATGTAGCTGGTATTTTAGGCGACAATTAATTGTTGATTTAGGGATTAAATATTACTTTGAACATTCGTTACAACTGTTTTATTTAATTTAATATTCTTTCATGTAAAAGTAAACAAATTTTTAAAATTATAGAATTATAGAATTATAGAAGAACATTATTTTGAGCTTAATTGAAAATGAGATGAATATTTGATGGTATAATTTGAACATATTCTGCTATTAGTGATCTTGTATAGTATTTGTGAATCAAATTTGAAGTTTTATTCTATTATACTATGTATTGTATTGTGTTTTCGGTAGAAAGGATTAAACCAATGTCTCGTCAAAGCAGGTAAGTTGACAGAATAAATTTTTTCGGTAAATTCATATTTGTACGTGCCAGGCCGAGATTTAGAGCCACCTCTAACCACCCTTTAGGAAATTTCTCTGGCACGTACAATATGAATTAGCCATTCTTTCATTTTTTTTAATCCTTAGCCTGGACTAACCCTCCACAAATAATGTCTGGGCATTTTTACTAATTTCTAAACTCTTAACGGTATTCTAAATCACCCCATCACCATCAGGTCTCCAAATCCAGTTACTTAACCCTTGAACGTACGAGGTGTGATCTAAAAGTATCCGACCTTAAGTTTTATTGGTCAAACAAAGGAAGGTGTGGGGGCGGGGCTTGGTGTACGGTTGCAGGCATGCCTAGTGTGAATGCTCATTTCTTTTGTACGTCTGCAACACAAGTCAGTCGGTGGTTGGCTATTAATTAGTGAGCCAGTGTGAGTGAGTGTCGTTGGATTTTTCTTTCTGACAAAATGACATAAAAAGTTGAACAGCGTTACTGCATCAAATTTTGTTTTAAGATTGGCGATTCTCAAATGAAAACAATCCGCAAGATTGAACGCTGACTGACTCGTGTTGCGGACGTACAAAAAAATGAGCATTCACTCTAGGCATGCCTGCAACCGTACACCAAGCCCCGCACCCACAGCTTCTTTTGTTTGACCAATAAAAATTAAGGTCAGATACTTTTTGATCACACCTCGTATATCCTTGGCTTAGTTTTAATTTTTAACTTCATTCATCTGCTATCCCTTGCTTCTGTTAGTTCTCTTAACTACAAAATCTAGCTTTTGAATTACTTCAACATTCGACTCTAAAAATTGTTCTTATTAGTGGTCATTATTGTGTACCTGGTTAAAATCCTATACTTGCCATGCGTAAATTAAATTCAATTGCAGTTTGTTTTATAAACCCAAATTCATTCACTCTAGGTATTAGTGTGTTCTAGTACTGGTTGCTTAAAATTTTGTATCATGACTGTGTAGATCTGTATGCATGAATTCATTTATTGTTGCCATTATTTAGTCATACTTAATTATTTTGAAGTTTAAGCCCTTATTTTACTCTCTTTTTTAGTTTTCCACATGCAGTTAAAGATTCTCATAATAGTTTTGGTCGATGGGTTGATTTAATTGGTGATCCTTATCTTAAAGCAATGAACACTAAGGATAGAGGGTAAAGCCTGTTTGCCATGCCCATTTTACTGATGGATACTTCGTAATTGAGTCTCATAGGCTGTTCAAGAAAGATGCCGTACCAAACAGGAATTTACCTGGTATTACTTCTTTATTTATTTCTTTAACACATATTTGCATCTATTTGTCACTTTGGTTACTCTAACTTAACTTATTAAATGTATCTAATTCTGACCCATAGATCGTAGTACTGAAGAATCTGAGCTATCAGAAAAGTTATTGGCCATGTTGACTTCCAGCTCAGAGAGGAAATTGTCGTTATGAAATCATACTTTAATGAATGCTAGAGAAACAATCTGACGGGAAACTCATTTTCTAACTCTAAATTTTATTAGGGTTTCAAAAAAGGAACAAAATATATATATTTCTCAGCAATATAAGAGAGTTTTATTAATGAATCTCAAAACATTAAAATTACATTTCTTGGATATCAATCTGTACTTAAAACTTTATTGGAGAATAATTCTTTTAACTTCTCATAATAGGATTTTGGCTTAAATATTATTTGTTGTTTGATTCCATCAATTTATTTGAGAGAGTGTAGGAAAACATATATTATTCCTTTCATAGTCATTATTTAGTAGTATTATGATATAAACATTTTAGTTTAGTGAAGCACTTCGAAATGTCCAATTTATTTACAGGTAGCTCTGATCATCGTTTGCTGAGGAGAAATCAGTCAACCTCTTCTTTCAACTGCTGCCCCATGCTCAACCATGGCCCCTGTTATGGTTTGTAATTATTGTATTGGCTATATTTAATAATAAGTGTACCAGTGCTAAAAGCAATACGTTGACGACGAAAACCACCAAGATTTGATTATAACTGACAATATAGTTTGAATAAGATGATTGAGTAATCTTTTAATCAGTGTGAAGATGACCCAAAGAGGGGTCAACATTTTGTAAAAGTGGGCTTATTATTTTTCCTAGCCCTTTTAGGACTGAGGTATACATTGTAAGGTTTTTCCCTTGGCCTGAGGTTTTTTCTACCTTCAACACTAAATGTATCACACTTTTTTTAAGACGTCATCTGTGTTCTTTGACTATAATTAAGCTAATTTATAATATAATATATTATTTCACAAAGATTGATAAACCCTATTTTATATTAATACTTTTTCATATTTTACGATTTTGGTAGCATTCATACTACGGAAAGTTTAAATCTTAATTTAAATCAAATTATAATTATTAACAACTACGGGAAACAGACAGAGAAAAATACACTCCAGCGCTGGGATTTGAACCACAGGCCTCTATATTTCCAGTATAGCGCTCTACCAACCAAGCTACGCAGGAGAATGAATTTCTCTGACGTTAATGATACCTTGTCCCGAATTTAAGCTTTCAATTTTCCACAAATCTGAGAAGTCAACATTAATGACAAAGAACTAGATCGAGAAATAACGCTTATAATTATAAAGTACCCAATTAGTACCTGTACTTAGTACAATCAATTAAAAATTCATATTTTACGATTTTGGTAGTATTCATACTACGGAAAGATTAAATTTTAATTTAAATCAAATTATAATTATTAACAACTACGGGAAACAGACAGAGAAAAATACACTCCAGCGCTGGGATTTGAACCACAGGCCCATATAGAGGCCTGTGGTTCAAATCCCAGCGCTGGAGTGTATTTTTCTCTGTCTGTTTCCCGTAGTTGTTAATAATTATAATTTGATTTAAATTAAAATATTAATACTTTTATAAAAATGATATTTATTGAAAATTACAGTCGCTAAATGAGTATATATACACATAAGAATATATTGTACATAAAACAACGTGTATAAATACGTAAAAAGTATGTAAAGAAAAGGGTAGGGAAAACCAGGTAAAGTCTAGATAATATTATAATAAATTAGGTATAAAAGGGTTCGTAATGCCTGAGGAATTTCATAAATGGGAAAAACCCCTAAGCCAAGGGGCTAGCTGCACAGGTACATTGATGACAGGCTTTGCAAACCCTATAGATGACAAAATCTCATCATTTCTTTACTATCTTCAACCCCCATTCTGTCTAATGGGCTCTTCTGTGAACATTCATAATACCCCAGACAGCCAAGAGATAGCGCTAGATATATGTACTTAGATATATTTACACTGATACCGTGCCTCAAACAAGAAAAACTTGAAAACGTAAATTTACACCCATTTTTGCAAAGAAAATTGAAAACGTAAATTTACACCCATAAGGCTTAAAGGGCCTGACCACCATTAACAAAAAAATATATTTTAACCCTGTATGAATAATTTAAGCTGGTTATACCCCTATAGCATATAGGAATATATACATTTTTCCAATGTTTCGAGTAATATTATTGTATTTTTAATAATTTCAGGAAGGAAATTATTCTAAAGGAAGTTGGAGTCAGAAGAGGAGACAATTTAACTCCTAAAGCTAAGATTCTGTTCACAGAAACTCAAATCTTAAGGAAGAAGACACTCTGTTCTTCAGCTAACTACAGTTTGCACGTTTTGAGTTGTGACTTTTGACAGCGTGGGAAAATCCTAAAAATTAGGGTGGGGAGCCAATGAAAGGTCAAGAGTTTGTGCAAACTAGGCTAACAAAAAATGTCACAGACCCCACCCCTCCCTCAGGTCTAGTGATTTTATTTTTTTCCTCATTTAGGTTGGCCGATCTGAGTGTCAAAAGTCACAACTCGTTACATGCATACTGCAATAAAGCTAACTCATTTCAACCTGATCCCCGGCTTTGGCGGATTTATGACCTTTTTTTTTTTTTTTACATAGTAGTATATGTTTTTGTAAAATTCTAAAATTTATATTAAAATTATTATTTTTTTTATAATTAATATTTGTTTATTATGTGATGGGTTGTTTCTAATCCTACTCTTTCCCAGTTGTAATTTCAAACTTTTAAATTCTTTTTTAACCAATATTTTACATTTTTTAACTTTACTAAATTATTTATTTTCTTGTTTTTAATGTACATTGTGTAATGTATTGGATTAGAGCATTTAGAATGAAAAATAATTGATGTGACTGTAAAAATAAATGTTACTTTATTTTTTCAAAGTTTGTTACTTAATTTTTAATACATATCTCTGAAAAATTTAACTAACCTAGAAAAAATAAAACTAACATACTATTTTCTTTGGTTTCTTCAGGGGTATTATTAAAAAAAAACTAACGCATTTTGCTTTGCTTTTTATATTTATTTATGCGGTAATATTTTGTCTCTTAATTCGGGATGTCTTCAAACCTGCATATTTGTGTATTTGTTTTTTTTTAAAATCATAAATCAAGTCATTAAATAAATTACTAAACAGTAACTCGTCACTTTAAATACTGTCAAAAAATTTACAATTTAACTATGAGTCATGATCATGCAGTGGTCAACGTGTGTGTGTACAAATAGATGTACATGTATTTAAAGTTGACAAAAGTGTTGTGTTGATTTAAAGAAATTGTATGCTAAATAGGGGAGGAACTAATTTCCAGGTCAGGTCAACCTGCAAAGTATTTTGCAGGTCAGAATGTGTTCATTATTGTTATTACTAAAGTTGTGTTTCTGGTCGTAGTATGATTTTGCCGGTCAAATATTTTCTTGCAGGTTGGGCAGAAATAATAGTTTTAGAGAGCTAAAACTTAGTAATTATTCATAACTAAGCAACCGCTACTTAAACTTTGGCCCAACTCATAAACCTTAATAACAAAATTCACTGTTCTGCAGGGTGTAGTCTGAATTTGCAGGTCAGGTATATAACTTTAGGTAACATAATTAAACAAACACCATTTAATTAATAAACTTAGGCCCAGCGTCTTGGCCTGTATACTAAAGTATTATGGTACTACTGGTTGTAATATGAATTTGCAGGTCAAATATTTCTGTACAAGTTGGGCCGAAATAATAGTTTTATAGATTTGAAGCTTAGTAATTATGCATAACTAAACAGCTGCTTAAAAGTTAATAAACTTCTGTCAAGCTCCTTAGTCATAGAGACAAAATATAGCCTAATATAGGTCATAATATGATTTTGTGGATCAGATATACTCATATGCTTGCAAGTTAGGTAGAAGTAATAGTTTTGGAGAGCTGAAACTTGGTAATTATACATAACTACTCAGCTGCTACTTAATTATTAAACTTTGGCCCTGCTCCTTGGCCTATGTACTAAAGTATTATATACTGCGGGTCATGGTATGAATTTGCTGGTCAGATATTTCCTTGCATGTTGGGCAGAAATAATAGTTTTAGAGATTTATTTGAGACTTAGTAATTATACTTAACTAAACAGCTGCTAAAAATTGATAAGAAAAACAAATAGTGAGAATGATGATTTGTATGGGTATTTATGAATAACTGGGGCATTGTTTAATGTGGCGAGGTGGGTTATCTGGGATAGATTGGGAGGAGAGGAGTTCAACTAAAGGATTGGTGTTTTTGTGTAAGGACTCGCGAAATTTATTGAATCGATATGTATGCATAGGTCTTGTAAAAAAGGAACATTATGTTCACTATGGAGGGATTAAAAGTAAAGAGGAGCCTCTGTGATTTTTATGTCAGATAGAAATCACAGATGCACTAAGATGCTAATTTTAAGACTACATAAACAAAGTTTATATTTCAAAGTAAGTTTAGACCTATGATCCAGAAGACATAGCTGCAACTTAGAAGCCGTAGTATCGTCTTGAGATGTCCATCGGTTTTGTTTTGCTGTGATGTTGCCAGGTGAGCTGACTATCTTTTAATAAGGCAGAGGTAACACACAGTTTTGGATTGAGAAATGAGGACTTGGTTAAGAATGACTGGAGGACAGGTGCTACGTCGAAAAGTAAAAGTAACATGTACACTTTTCACTTCATTAATCCAGTTCAAGGAGAAGAAGATGGACTTTAGGTGAGATTGGATTGTCTTGTCATCTACGAAGGTGGCAAGGACTGAGAAAGGGTGTTAAGGCACGTCATGTGTCGCATGTGTAGAAGGAATACAGGAGGGGTCTAAGAATACTGCCCTGAGGTACTCCAGTGCTTACAGGGCAGATGGATGATAAAGAGGTTCCTAAATTTGCACAGAAAAATCTATTAGTGAGAAAACTTTAAGATGAGGCAGTATGTAAAGGAATGGATGCCCTTGAGTTTCTTAAGCACATCTAGATAATCTAGATCTTCTGAGACTACAATTTGGTTCTCATGCTGAGAAATTAGCTATTATAGGCAAATTTTAATTAATGGTTCGCATTTTTTGCCATACAGTCAGAGATTATTTACTTAGCGTCATTTCCTGACTACGAAAGCTCCATTCTACACAGTTTTCTTAGCCAACCCTGTCATTTTTAAGTCCCCCAAACCTAACTACTACAAATTGAATAGAATTCCTTAATTTACAAAAAAAATCTTTCAGATTATTTGGGGAGCAGGGCTCCTAAGTTGGCATTGATGGTCGCTCTCTTTATTCACAGTACAGGAAAGAGACTATTCAATTTATTAATTAAATAGATTCATATCATTGTATTGTTTTGTATAAATACACAACTCAGTATTTTTGACTTTAAATTTAAGATTGTGGCTTGTAAGCTCTTTTCAGGTTGATTAAGAATATGTTAGGCTCACAAAAAAATGTATCCTGCCAGCCATATTGAAAATATAGAATGGCTGATATAAGAGCACAATTCTACGCAAGTTCTTCATGCACCGCATCACTAGTTATAAGTAGAGTTCCTGTTTATTTATTAAATAAATATTTATTAAATAACTGTTTATTTATTAAATAAATTATTTATAAATAAATAATTTATTAAATAAATTTATTAAATAAATTATTTTTATTAACTAAATCATTACTTAGTAATTATTATTATTAACTAATGTCGAAACCAGTCTTATATGCATGTCATTTTATTTATTCTTGTGGTAAGACAATGTACTAATTTATCTTTAGAATTTATACAGTAAAAATGCAATGATATTATCTGATTACCAGAAACTCGGTATGCGATCTTTAAAAAATCATAAAATTTGACCTTGTGGGAAAATGGTTGAGAATAGACCCATGGTTTATAGGACGTTTTTTGTAGCCAATGAGGTTTAGAATCACCCTATTTATTTTTGTACATATATCACTAATCACCCTGTATATCCAAGGCTTCTACGAAGACCCTTCATCCATGCATCCACAATAGTTAATGGCTGTATTCAATTACTAAATTTAGTAAGTTGCGGCCGATATTTGTTGCAACAACTAGAGCAACTTAATAGTTGACATTATAAAATTATTATTATTTTTTCTTTTAAATGAATATAAAGTAGGCGTTGTCAAATAAAAAATAGACTGCCAATTAGTGTGGCACATAGCTTCCTCGCATCCTATCATGTACTTTATTGTTATAATGTTTATTGTGTAAAAACTATTAATAGTTTTAGCGATCTTTAACACTTCATAGCGGTGTCGCTGTTGGTTTTACTGGAAAATTGTATTTGAAAAAATGTGTCTCATTGAATAGATGAAGTTAGATTTTTTCCCCGACCTAAAATTCCAATTTTAAATTTGAAGTTCACGTTTATGCGAGCGTTGCTCGTGAAGGCTTGGACTGATAACGTTGTCCAACGAACTCGTCCTGGGCATTGGTAAAATGAACATGGCTACCAAATTTTATCTAAATTGGTTGACATTTACTCAAGTTATCGTCGCACGTTTCATAATTCGCGGACACACAGACACGAGACCAAACATGTTCTCTGATGTCTGAAACGGATTTCTGTCTTGGAATTTTTAAAATCCCTCCGGCATAAAAGTTTTTCGTTCTCAAATGTGAACACAATGCTTCCGTTACCTTCGGTAAGCTCGGAAGCCATAGACTGTACTAATTTTTATGGATACCTACACCTAGGCTGAAACGACAGTAACAAGCTAGATCAAATGCAGTTCGCTTTTGACTTTTAACCAGGTCATAAAATTGTAAAAAGAACAAGTAAGATTTAAAATAAACAATGTATTTCTAGTACAATAAGCAAATAAAATAAACAATTTATTTCTAGTACAGTGAGCAAGTACAAGAGACATTTAAAAATTTATTTAACATATCTAATTAATAAAATCCTTATATTTAGTTGTTACCAATTACCTTTTTTTATAGGATATATTTAAATTTGTATGAGATATATTTTCTTAGAATAATAAAAATTGTAATAAATAGGGAAGGAGGCAATGTGAGGAGGATGGTAGCAGTGAATAGAGCATGGATGGGTGCCCAAGCCTGCAGTGCTTCACCTCGCCATAAGAGGTGTGACTAAACCTTTATTAAAGGATATCCATTCCACAGATAACCTACTAATGAAGAATTCCTTTTATGGAATAACTCTAGTTCGTAATTATAACACTCCTCCTGGGAGTATTTTTAAGTTGTTATTATATCAATTTCTCTATTGACTAAAGTTGTAGTGGAACAGGAACGGTATCAATAACGCCGAATTATTAGGCTACCATGTTGCTTTACATTATAACTATTCCCTACATTTCGTTTGTACGAACAGTATCAGAATTACGGCAATGAAAACACATCGAAATCCTTGCCTTTTATAGAATTATAAAGGGAAAAGATTTCGTTGTGGGGTAGAGCTTGAGTTCGAGCCCTGTCCATCCGAACCACTCACTTCGGGCCTTGGAGCTACCGTTATCGCCTCAGCTTTATCTATCTATCGACTCTCGGTGCATCTTAAGTAATTTGCGTAGCGTAACTCCTTCCTGCCTTGCCTACAGACTCAAGACTCCAGGTTAACCCTCATTTTACTTTTGGGTGGCAAATGGACACACCGTTTCATTTTATCCTAGTAAATGTTCATTTAAGTTTTCTTGAGAATTAATTTTTGCTAATAGTAGGTGATATTCTCCTTTTATTTAGGATGGTTAGTCCAGGGCAGAATTTAACGTAGCCTCAAAAACCATCTAAAGCTTTTTTCCCTCCTTTATGTTGTAGGGACTCAACAACCATCTTGGTCTAACCATCACAGTTTTCTTTTAAGTTAATTTAATATAATACAACCAATTTAAACTATGTAATGGGGTCAGTTCTCCTTTCTAATAATAAAAAGATCCTGGTACTCTTTTAGAAAAGTATATATCCTTATTTTTTTTAGTTTGTTAATTGTCTCATTTAATTTTAAATTGTATAACCCACCCCTAGCTACCTACTGAGTTGGGCATAACTACATTAAATTGGTGTACTTATCACAAACTTTATAGCCTATTAATGAAATAACAGTTATTAAACATTGGCTATGACTGTGGCTTCCCAAAACATGGCCCGGCACCCATAACTCTATAGCACAGTGAGGAATTTGTAAAGGAGTAAGATTTGAAGGTTTTTTCCTTGAGATTCCTTGAGGAAAAACATAAACGTGCATTTTAGCGTTCTTATTTTCAAAGTTTAACAATAAAATAAAGATTTATTTCTTCCCATTTAAGGTAAAAAAGAACCAAATAATGTCGTCAGGGATATTTATTTGTATTTTAAAATTGCGCAAAATTACTTTGAAGAATGTTACAGTGGTAAAAGCACGATTAGAAAATTGCGCGTTTTTTAATTGTCACAAGGAAATCTGTTATTTTGATCATATCTAATGGTCGATGCATGGCGTTTTATCAAAATAAGCTAATGATGTGGGTTGACAATTAGTGTGTCATGACTGATTCGATTATCAGTTAAGTGGACTTTTATCAGGGATTTTCACAACTGTTTCTTCGCTTGTTATTCTGGAGAGTGTAATAAATAAGTAGGGTGTAGTAATAAATTGATTTTTCTTATTAATTTGATAATGGCAACTATGATAAGACACATCCATGTAAATTCCCAGTCTTTCAATTCGTATTACCATTATAAATGCAATCTCACGATTTAGGCTAGTTAATAGTTCGTTGGATAGTAATAATAATAATAATAGTAGGGTTAGGATTGTGATTGGAAAATACATAAGGAGGTTTTATTACTGACATCATTAGTTTTTACCAATAACTTAATAGTATAAGCACAATATAATCATAAAAACATTAATTATTGACCTTGCTCTTATTCTATAATTACATTAAAAATAAATAAATAAAAGAGTAGAATGAAGCAGTGTATTCTTGTTTGAGCCGAGGTGCTTACTGGTTTAAATTCCAATTGCATTTATCTCTTTGATTTTTCTTATTTATTTGATAATGACAACTATAATATTTAGAAGGAAAAATGTGTGTTGCTGTTAGTAGCACAATTTTTTGACTCAAGATAAAAGTTTTCTTAAACGTTAATTGGCCATACTATATCAAGTGTGCACTGGACAAGGCACTGCATTATTTATACATTCTTCTTCTAATAGTTGATGCATTTCTCAGGAAAGATTGGACAAGATAAGATGCTTTAGGTGAGAGTTGCCAGTGTGCTATTATTATATTATATATATATTAAAAATAAATAAATAAATAAAAAAATGTTTTGACAGAGCTTTAGAGGAACTTATCACGAAGAAAAATTCTAAATACTTTTATCTATAAATTCTTATAAAAGCGCACTAGAAAAAAATATTTTCGACCGATTTGAAACACGTAAATCCGTCTCGTTCAACACACATATTATCGATCGACTGTGTCCTTAGCGATCTGAGTTAATTTCCATTTGACCAGGTTATCTTTGAGCATTAGTCAGTACGGTAATATTGTGGTCAGCAGGTGAGCAGCGGTTTTCCCTGTTTACCATTCTTGTACGTTCCTCACCGGCAGTTATCATTTTTTTTAACTTCAGTATTTTAGGTTTTAAACTGAAAACTGCAGGGCTGGTGCACCGTAAATCTTAATTGTGTTACTGTAAAGGTGGTAAGTAGGCTAAAAAATAGACTTGCAGTAATTAAGACCGTAATATTTGTGACCGTATAAGAAAATGATTGAAAAATGTTTTATACTAAGATAAATATTTAATTAGGATAATTCTCATCTCTACAACAAAGTTATGTCCGAAATATTAAAATTAGGCGCGAGGAGAGGGGCAGCCTCATACCACACATAAATTAATTTAAAACTGTGTGAATAATTTATTGTTTTTAGAGCGCAGGTTTGCAATTAGAGGAGAAGGCTTAGTGTGGGAGGTGTAGTTATTTTTTTACTAATTTCATATTTGGTCTATTCACGGACTTGCATCTATTCAAGGTTATTATTTATAAATATTAATGTCTACTTTAAAATAATTCAAATAATTATGCACACTCTCTGCTGTTATAAAATTGAAGGTACTAAGAAATAAAACCGGTATCCGAGAAATGTGTAACATGTACAGGAATAATTAACAAATATCGTCGTCACCTTTTTATGTTGTCTCCTCGACAACCTTAGCCCTGCAAATCTGACGAGTCTAAGATTTTATTAGAGCCAATTTCCGCCGAATTTGTTTGGAGTGACTTGCTTGGTTTCCGGTTCAGGGGTGGATCGTTTCGAAGGCATGTGGGACGGGGACAAAGACATTCTAGATGGACTAGCTGATTCGGTTTTAGCTGATTCGGTTTCGGCTAATTTACAAGGGCTTCCCGGTCCATGTTCGTCGAGAGGAAGCGGCGTCTGCAAGTCTTCCCTAGGGTCTTCCATAATTGGTGTCTTGGGTCTGAACCCTTGTACGGGCACCACCGGTTCAGGATCCGGAATCCTTTCGGGTTCGGGACCGTCGGAATCCTTAACGGGTGCGGCCGGTTCTTCGTATTCGCCGTTATCCTCTCGTGATATTTCCACTACAGTGGTATCCTGTATCCTGTTTTCTTCTATACTGACTGCCTTCTGAATGTCCATGGAACTTTCGCAGACGGACGACGTTTCACTCGCACAGATCTGCCTTTTCTCGTATTCCGTTTTGATTTTGTTGATCTTGAACTTGGCATACGCTACTCGTGTGGCCGGTGATACTGAAGACAACTTAGGGTTATATTGGACTAATTTCTCTGGGTCCAGGGTGCCTATCTGATTTTTGTTTTCAATTATATACTTGCGGATACTCTGACGAGACACACGTCTGGCTTGAGCTTCGCTAGTCATACCGATGGGATTCCTGGCAACTGTTCCTTTCCTCACTATTGCGTTCCAGTCCTTATTTTTCTTTGACGAAGCTCTTTTGCCGATTGCTCTGGCTATCTTCGAAAACACATCCGTCGAACTCTTGTCAGCTTGAATAGCTTCCATTACAGTGCCTTCTACCAAGCCAATTTGGAAATCTTTTAATAGTCTTCTTTCCATTACTCTTCCTTTTTTCCCAGGTACTGAAACATCAATCAGATAACATTACAATATGTGTATATTAACCTAAAACTAAATATTCAAGAAAATGGAAGAAAAAATAATTAAAAACAAGTATGACATATTTTGAAGGTTTATTATGGCTAAACGGTAAGTTGTATCAAAGAATGGATTGCACTAGCGGTATTTTAAGTAACTATTCATTTTTGTCGTATATCCATTGGTTATACCTTAGGTAGAGCTAAATGTTTACATGCAGGCACATGGGTATATCCAGCTCAAAACGGAAGGGGGGGGGGGGGGGGGGGCAATTTCCTAAATTTTACATCTTTCATGGGGGTAGGGTAGTCCGGGAGGGGGGGGGGGGCTATATAATATTTATTTTTAACAATAATTTGCCAGGATGAGGTGCAAATTTTCTAACTTCAGCTTCCATTAATTGATCCTTGTTAAAGAAATCCCCTTGTCGGTGAATGCTTAACATAGCTAACCCATTTAATCAGTTTTTACCAATAGTGATATTTTCCGTGATTTATTGGGTGAAGGGGGCTAAATGAGTTCTTGATAGAGCTTGTGCAGGGTTGTGAAAACAATATCACCAGAGCCTTTCTAATAGTCGGGGAAAAAATATTCACTTTATTTTATACCCTCAATGATGTGTGGGGCTTCCTGTACCTCATTCTACATTTTCAACCTAAATTCCCTTTCTTCTTCAATGTCTTCTAAATGGAAGAAAGTAGCAGTAGATGTAGTACTTTCGTTCCATTCCTCCAATGAAACACATCTCATGTTACTCGGATGGAATTTTTGAATGATATAAAAGGTGATTAGTCTGGATTCTTAAGATGACATGATGAAATCCAAGTTAGGAATTATTAAAGACCTCCAAAATTAGGATGGATTTTCGGTTCTGCCAGCAGTACGAGTATATACAAAGAGATCCCAGGTCAAGGTCGCGGTGCTCTGATTTGAACCTGTAAGTCAAGGGTGGTACAGTGTAGGGTATGACCTCACACCTTGGTCCTCCGATTTACATGGCTCATTAATGATCTCACCCACACCATACTCGCTTCGATATTCGCACTACGAACAAAGATTTTATCATCTTTTTTCAGAATGCTAACTTCGATAAGCTCGAAACTTGGAAGCAAAACCTACTTATTCATAGAGGACATGACGAAAACACTTGCACTCATTTATAAAATTTCAGCCAATTTAATTTGATACATGAATATTTCACGATTTAATTTTGACTAACGTTATTCACAATGGCATACGGAGAGAGTTCCAAAACGTGTGCCGGCGCGGCGCACTGTGTAAAGTGTAAAACTTATATAAGTAATAAAGTATTGTTTCCGAGCTTACCGAAGGTAACGGAAGTTATGTGATTGTTCCAAAGAACAAAGAATTTTTAGGTCTCCGATTTCAAAAATTCCAAGACAGAAATCCGTTTTCAGACATCAGGGAACATTTTTGATTCCGTGTCTGTCTGTCGGTCTGTCCCTCAATTTTTACGAACCAACTTATCTTAAAACTACTCGTCTGATTTTATTGAAATTTCGATGGTAGGTCATAATTAGCCCATTTGTTGGTCCCGTATAAGTTTAAACCTTATGCGCCCATTTGTTTCTCTTCCACAAATGCTCAAATAAACATTTATTTACTTTACACCTATAACTTCAAAAGCACTTATCTGATTTTTATGAAATTTTGATGGTTCATCGAAAGTAGCTCGCAGATAGCCCCAGATTAATTTTAACTGTCTGTGCTCTTTAAATTTTGGTAAATTGATACTTTAATACTTGTAAAAAACAAAAAAATTGACAATAATAGGTTTTAAAAGCTTAAAATCATTAAATTATACAAAATAGAACACGACGAAGCTATGTGCCACACTAGTTGGCTGAGTATTTTTATTGATATAATCCTAAATGTTCTTTTGTTTTAAAGTACAAATATTCAATCTTTGTTTAGTTTATGAAATAACATAAAAAAAGTTAGGTGAAAGGCCCCAAAAACAAAAAAAAAAAAAAAAACATAAAAAATTTAAAACCCTGAGTGGAGTAAGGGCCCTGGTTCAATCCCTCGGGAGGTCATTTTGTTTTTTATCGGTAATAACGAGAAGGTATATTAAATTTTTTCCGGAAATTTTCATCGGCCTATCATCAGGTATTTAAAAAAAAAAATTGGCTCACTGCGCATGTGCGCACAGAAAGTTTGGAATTTATAAAAAGTGGGAATTTTTATCGGCCATCATAAGGTATTATGATAAGAAAAATATGTAGAGACAAATTGTTTTTGTAAAATGTTGGCCCTAAAAACGCAATATTGGCAGTGAAAAGTTCAATAATCATAAAATGTAATGTATATTTGTAATTTACTCTTCAGTACCTTTTATTTAACATCCTACTCAAAAATTAATAGAAAAAAATAATTGAGCTTTCGCATGTGCATATTAATCTTTTAATTCATATTTTTCCTATGTGTGGGTCAAAAATTTGACCCACACATTCCAGCGTTTTAAATTTCAACTCTTTAGCTTGGTTCGGGAGATATAAACTAAAGTCCGACGGACCTACAAAACCCTAAAAAAGAAAATTCTGACGTGAGTTTATCGCACGAAATGTGAAAGGTGAATCATACTAAATTGAAATAAGAAGCATGTGGTGTAAGAAAAACTGGTGGAGAAGATGAATGGAAATGACCCCAAAGCGCAGCAAACATCATGTTCGAGGTGTATGGCCAAAGTTTGCGCAAGCATGATGGGTTTCGGAATTGTTTGATCGTGTATAGGAGCCATAAGAAACAAATTTAAAGAATTATTAGGTAAGGCCTAGATTTCTAGACAGGCAAGCGCAGCCAACCTCGGTTATAATTAAATAAGAAAGAAAGAACTTAACCCTTTGACCACGGCAGGACTCACCATGTGCGTCACATAAATTGTCTCTTTAGAGAAACTGCATGACGCCAATAGTGTATCGTGGACTGTAAAAACGTCTCTCTCCAAAAAAGGAGTGGGGGAGCCTCTGCCATATGATATCGGTTTGGAAGAGTGGTGGCCATGTTAGTACTAGTTCAATGGTTGTATGGAGTGAATAGTTCTCGTTTCCTTTGTTTATATTATTAGTACCGCGTGTTTTGCTATCTCTTTGTTTCTGGCCCCTCATCACGCTACTCGCATAAGGTAAATAACACAACATTTTTTTATTGATAAAAGTAAGTCATTACTTGTGTATTTTCGAATTTTTAGGATTATTATTTGATATGTTTACATTTTTCGACAAGGGCACTTTAAACATTGCTTTCTTCAAAACAGCATGACGCATGACGCCCACGGTGCATCATGAATGACGCACCTGTAGCGTCAAACAGTTTTTGTAACATTTTGCCCTTCCCATTTTTTCTTTTGTTTTTTCCCCCTTTCTTCTGATATATATTAGTTTTTTAGATGTGAAAAGAAATCTTAAAAAATATATTTTCATACATATATCAATAATTATGAATAATTAGTAAGGTCCAAGTTTTTACATGCTTCAATTACACATTAAATTTTACAAACTTGTAATTGTTCATCAGATTTGCCTTGGTTTTGAGTAAAACATTTTACTATCCAGCAGCATTGTACTATCCAACATTCTATCTCTTCCGCTCTTGAGAAGAAGCAGTTTGACATCGCAGTTTTTCTCAACGAAAATTAGCCTTTCTAAAGTCCTGGGGGCTTCTATGGAAGCTCAAAGAAATCCTTGCATCAACCAATTACCTTATTATTCCTTTCTATCTAGGAAACAGGAGTTTTGCTGTTAGTCTAAGCTCCTTTTATTCCTTTTTCCTACCCTATCCTTGCAAGAGTCTTTCTCAGGCCCTTACCTTTACTCCATCTACATAGCCGATCTCCCTCAACATTCTTCAACATCCTTAGCTTCCTATACCAACGATAAAGCCATTCTATCAACTCACTCTGATCCCAACGACGCCTCTGATTTTAGGTTTCCTTTAATAATACCTCCTTTTACGTTGAAAACTGGTCCAACAAATGGAGGATTAAGTTAAGTATTCCCGAGACATTCACAACACGAAGAGTTACATGTTCTCTACTTTTTTTGTACCAGCTTCACCTTCTTCAATCTAAAGTACGGTACCTAGGACTATATCTAGACAGAAGACTGACTTGGAACATATGTACACGACTGAAACGTAAGGACATAAAGAAACGTTACAAGACGCTACTCTGACTTCTAGGAAACATTCTAATCTTTCACTAAACAAAAAACTGACGGTATATAACTATTTTATAAAATCTATCCGATCTGTGGGGATGGACCAAGTCATAAAATTCTTACAAAATCCAATTTCTTCAATCCAATGCTTCCTCCTAAGTAGCTAACCATATCATCCACAATGACCTAAAAGTCACCACAGTCCAAATCCTTTTATCCCTACGATATTTATCCTTTCATTTCAAACTCACTAACGACCCCTATCACCCCAATCCTCTTGTCAAGAACCTGTCCTCTCACCATATTCCTGGCAATCCTAGACGTCGTTTCAAGAAGAATTGGGCCCAGACTTGCTTGCAGATAATTAAATTCTAAATTAATTTAATAATTGAATTGTAAATTAAAAATCTCACGATAGCAGTACCATCAGTGGATGGCCTCTTCTTATCGGTGACTGTGAAAAATTTATTTTATCTTAACATTTATCTATTATTATTATTATTTTACTTCACTATCATTATTAGGTATTACTTTATTTGTACTAGTATTATTTTATGTCCTTTATTCTATTTTTGTAATAATTATTATATTTTATTTTTTAATAGTTATTTATTTTATTTTTATAGTTGATTTCTGTATGAAAAAGCAACTTAATATAATTAATCATTGTATTTATAAACTCTTTACATAGGGGTAACCCTATGGACACAAAGAGTTTATAAATATTCATAAGAAAGGGTACAACCTATATTTATATTATTATATATAAAATGGGTAATCATTGTAGTTATGGCTGAATAAATACTTTTAAAAAAAGTATTTATGAATAACTGTTAGACCATGGAATGAAATCTACAGAAAGGGTAATACACTACAACGGATTCTTATTCACTTAATTGAAATATCAATGCACCCATCCAAATAGAAACCAAAGTAAATTATAATACATAAAGTATGACTGAAATTCGACTTACCATTGCTATCGTTAGCATCTATTTTGGGTGTTTTCATGCCGTTATTGGCCAATATGTCAATAAGTTCGAATCTAAGGGTAGAGATATCTTGTCTGATTTCCATGATATCGTCTTCGGTAATTCCGACATCATCTCTCTTTCTCTGTTCTGCCATAACGTACCGACGAACCAGCAATTTCATAACGTTTTCATGCCTCAATTTTGACTTAACACGAGTTCTCTCCTACAAAAAATGCAATTACATTTATTTTAAATAGTATAAAAAATGAGATTGGGTTTTAAATATAATTTAAGTGTGTGTTAAATTTATTATGGTGGCTTAATTTTTTTTTACCATTCGAAGAACTGTGGGAAAATAGCTAGTGCACAATGCACTTTTTAATACAATACAAGGAAATAATGTCAAACTCCAAATATATTAAGTCAAAATAATTTAAACAAAATTCCACAACCCCTTCTCACTCCGACCTTTATCGTCGGACGACAGTAGATTCCTTTTGCTTCAGTTATCACATCGATAACTCTTACTTGGCCATCTTTCCCTGAGTAGGTAGCTGATATTCTGTCTCGTGCTAATTGTGGGTTTGTTTCATCCACTATTCGCGTTAAATCACTTACTTTTGAGGATTAGTTTTTACAATTTTTTCTCTCAAAGAGCGAGGCTAGGAAAACAACTATTCTTTGTTAAAAATGCGTCGCTCAGACTTATAATATTTATGATTCTTCCTTCAATAAAAGTTGTTTCGTCAAGTTGGTGGGTAAATGGTTCGATCAAACAATCATTCTATGTCAGATACCCTAGTGAGTGGCTGTGAGCTATAAACTGGAACCTAGTTAGGAAGGAGTTAAGCTCTTCGTCCTTGGGGCATTGACTCTTCAAAACAACATTGGGGGGCTTTCTTCCTACTTCTGATTTGCCAACCTCCAATGTTGTGTTGTGTGCGATGGATTGGACGTGTACATAGTTCAGTCGCCTGACAGAAACCCTCAACTCCTGCTCTGACTCTACAAGGTTGGTGACATTATCAGAAAATATTTCTGATGGACATGTCCTTCTTCTTGCAAATCTTTGAATGTCCATGAGTCCAAAGTCTTTCTGTGTAGAAAGAATGAACTGCTTCCAGATGAATTGCTCTGAGGGAGAGGTACGTAAAGATGATTCCCTTTCGTTTTTCACTATGGTGAACCACCATTACTTCGATATGCCTGAAGTAATCCATACCAGTAAAGTAGTATGCGTTCGGTGGACAAGTCACTCATGCTGTCGGTAAGGGTGCCAGTCGAGGTGGTTTAGGTCGTCTTAATTGGAGTTAGTACCTGGCACACAGACATTTAACTTTCTTCACCATCTGGCGTACCCCGAGCATCCAGTATTTCCGCCATGATGTCAATTCCTTGGTGGAAACATAAAACATGATGGTGCCTGGCTAACTTTAACAGGTGGAGTTTACTGTCAAACACTAGTTTTTCTGGTCATAATCCAAGTTTGGGAATTCACATGTTCTTCCTGTTCTCTGATCAACCCACAGTGGTCCATTTGTGGTGAGAGCTAGTGCTGTCGACTATTCTTGGGAATGCCTTTCCCCACCAGAAGAAAGCCTTGCTCATCCAGGATGTCTGTCGAATGGGATAGCTTGAGCAGTATTAATTCCGCCTTCGAGATCACCAGGTCTGATTTCACAATCTTGTAGTAGTTAGGTTTCATCAGGATAAATTTACTCTTGACATAGCCAGGATTACATAGAATCCGTCGTTTGAGATCTGTTTGAGAGGAAATTAAAATATTAAAGTTTTTAAAAGAATTGATGTTTCAGTAAGTTAGTGAAGATACTATAAAAAAGCAAAACATACTACAAAATGACGAAACCAACCAATTTGCGTATTATGTAATAAAAAAAAAAAAAAAATTCCTTATAAGGTATGACTTTTTAAATAGGTATATTATAAATAAATAATAATTTTAAACAAAAATTATATAATGTAATAAAAAGGTATAAGATTTAACTAATGTATTTTATACATGGAGCCACGACGAACAGTCAATTTACAATTAAATCTATCTACTTATATATATTTTTTAAATTCAATTTATGTAAAATGTTTCTTGCAATAAATGGCTTTTTTTTAATTTTATTTCTTCATTTGTATTTTTATTTACTATCTATATATAATAACTATATATATATATATATATATATATATATATATATATATATATATATATATATATATATATATATATATATATATAATATAGTAGTTTCTGTATGATGTTTTTGGCATGGACTCTCACTACTAATTTATTTACCCTAACACGCTACCAAATATCCCTATTCCCTATTTATCCTACTATTTTACACACACTGATTATATATATATATATATATATTTATATTTCGCCCCATTACCCTTAAACACTAATTAATTTAGTGGCTGTTTGTAACCTAGAAACTAGGTTTAATTATACTTATATAGTGCTTACGATCATTGAAGGTGTGGCCTTAAGACTGCTGTCGCAATACTTAAAGAAGCAGCTCAATAGGTTCATCGAAGGCAATAGATTAAAAGGAGGAGGTATAGTATCAGAGTCGTCAAAATAGCTCATCCACAGCTTTGATCTGGCAAATTTCCATTCCATATCAGATCTTTCCTGAAAATAAAAATAGTTTTCTTAGTGGTGCTCGTATGAGGGATAAACTGATATGAGGGCTAAATTAGATTTTGTGAGTAAAATGCTCCTTATCTCCTAAGTTAGTGGACAACAAACAAATATTTAACAACAATACATTATAATATTTAGTTTTAACTACAAAATAGGTTTTTTTACTGCTATCGATTATGTACACTAGTTAAATTTGTTTTGTTTTTGTTTACAATTGCTAATTGACTTGTTACAGCATTTCAATGTCAAATTTTAATTAACTTATTCTTTACTTATTAAGAGTAAAGAGCAGTTAAGTAACTAATTATCATTTAATATTTTGAAGCTAAAATTGCAATAAAAGCCCATGTTTTATTGATTATTAATCAGAGTTGTCCTTAAGGTACCGTAGTGGTCGTGAATGTACACAATCTTTATATATATTATTATATATTATATTATTATTATATATTATCAAATATAGAGGTAAGGATGCTAGAAAAAAATTATGCTAATGTCGGAAACTACGAGGCTGATTTGAACAAACGTTTACTTATGTATTCCTTGGTTCGTCAGGCTGGATGTAGATTATGTGTTATTACTTATTTTTACTTCTTATATATAAAGAGAAGTTGCCTGTGGGCTACGGAAGGTGCAACATCGGTTTCTATGAAAATCATAATTTAGTAAAAACACCGTTGTGATACGAAATTTGACATGGAGAAAGATAGTGCTTTAAACTATATTTCTGCGATGCTTGAAGACAATCGCAATAGTAGGCGAAACAAAGCAAGCGAAAGCATTTTTTGTATTTTAAATGGTTTTGGTCCAAGTGTAGAAGGGAAGACGTCTTATGAGTGAGGATAAGATTAAGATCATTAATCTTAATCATTAATAATTATTAAACACCACCAAAACAATAATATATTAAATATTTATGAATAAATAAAGGAAAAATATGGATGAATACAAAATAATTTAACATTTAACTAGTTTTAAAAATAAAATAGAAGAAATAAACTGAACTCTATGCGAAAATTCCGAGGAACTAAAACAACTAGAGGAGTATAAAATTATTACAAAACAGCTAGAAACCAGAATCAATTTTCTTTTAGAAGGAATTAAGAAACAACCTAATTATTTGCGGTAGCGAGTAATCAGGACAAGAAAATGTTGATAATTTAGAAAGATAGGTACAAAAATTCATAAAAGATTCTTTGAATATTTTACTAGTCGAAGGAGACGTTGACTTCGTTAAAAGATTAGAAAATCCTCCTAAAATAATAGGCAAATAATTCTGAAACTTAATACATATAGGAAGAAAATTAAAATTATGAAAGGAAAAAAAAAAAAAATGTTGAAAAGTGTTTCCATACACATAAACGAAGACTATCCAGCGAATGTCACACACACACACACACACACATATATATATGATGTGTTTTGCCAGCCAAGCAAGAATGGCGGTGTGAGAGCACGCTCGTCTCTGATAATAAAGCGTCGGGCCCCTGATGAGTCGGACGCGACGAAACGATGCAGGACATAGCGTAATGCCGAGCCAACATCTTTGTGACGTAATGACTCATGTTGGAGCACTTTCTATGTGTCACCCTTTCGTAGCACATCCCTTGGTGTCTCTCACTGACACAAATTGTATATATATATATATATATATATATAAAAAAAAAGGAAACTCGTAACAATATAGAACCTTTTTGCATTATTTTACAGAAAAAAGGAACCTTTAGTTGGAATCATCTTCGCTAATTTCACAGCAAAATTGAATCACTTTCAATGATTCTATTTTCCCATGTCACATTGGAATCATCTATGTACGGTGCATTGTTGTCAACTTAAACTAACTTTAATTTAACTAACTTTTAATTTTTGAAGTGAAACTTCTTTAGGCCTCTTTGTCTAGGGGTAGAGAGGTACCTTTCCGCCGTTGGTCTACACGATCCTTTCCTTTATGTGAAAAGCCTTGCTGTGAAACCAGGCGATTCGTCCCGTTTTCGATCATCGCTTTACGCTACCACTCCAGTTGTTCGTGGCAATTTTATCATGATTTGGCATTTACATTTCACTTCTAATGCGTGAGAGTTTTACGCATATTTTTTTTTAGATTGTCTTATTATCTCACTCAAATTACTTTCTTATCTTGGTAATAAATAATAATAATCGTGAAAATGGGGTAATGGAGAAAGAGGAAGGGAATATAGCTAATTTTAAATTCTTACACCTATTTTAAGAGTCTATTTATAATTTTAATAGTACCAAGTAAAATTTTTTAATACCTTCCTAAAAAGATATATAAATACTTTAAAAAATATAAAAAAATAGTGAAGGTACAACAATATATTTTATTTATATAGGGTGGCAGATTCCTTGGTACAGGGATAACTGAGTGGGCTGTAGTTATAAATAAAAACAATTCGTCATGTACTAACAGACTAGACTCACTGCATTAAAAATAGAAAGAATGTTATAGGTACATAAATATCGACTGCCTGGATAAAAAAAAGTATAATGTCAGACAGCCTTAGACGAACTGAACTCTGATAGAAGGAAGGGGGAAGGGTTCCCCTTAGAGAGAGGGCAAAACAAGGTCCGGATACAGATACAAACCACCCTAAAACATAAACTCTCTCGCAACCCGTCCATAGGGTTTAAAAATAAATACATGCATAATTTACATACACATATTATATGTATAACAAACATACATTAAATTCAATATAATTTATTCCAATGTTTAATAAATAAATAATTTGATTTTTTTTTATCGATGCTTTTTATATTATAAAAAAAAAGTTTTTTATTTTTTATACATTTTTATTTTATTTCCATACATAGTGGTAAATACATTAGATAATAAATACGGTAGTTAATAATTGTTTTTTAAATAGACTGGGGGTTATGTAGGTAGAGTCTTGCAAAAAGACAAACATAAAAAAGATATTTATTTGAAAATATTATTTCGTAATTATAAACGTCATATATATACATATATCAATATATATATATATATATATATATATATATATATATATATATATATATATATATATATATATATATATATATATATGTATATCTATAAAGGGTTGTGTTTGTGAATTATTTATCTAACTTCATTTATATATTTTACAATGCAATATAATAATAAAAGTAAGAAGGTAACACATTCAGAATTTGAGTGTCAGTTTATTTGATCCTGAAATTATGAGCTACAATAAAACCCGGCATGGTAAATTGTTAATCGGTTTTTTTATAAAAACTTATAATATATGTATAAAGTTCTAATTTTATATATGTATATATTAAATTGATAATTTACCTATATAATATAATAACCAATTATTATTACATGTTTATTTTACACAGCTCGAGTAGGATGGTTTTATTTGATTAAGTCTACTGCTCTTTTCTATATATTTAATGCGGCACTCGTAATAAGTATTTAAGATGTATTTTAAAAACGATTTAGTTAAATAAAAATTATAATTCGAAACAAGTGTGGTGTACATAGGATTCTTAGACATTAAATCCTTGTAAGGCGTTGGCTAGTAACAGCTTACCTATACATTTTATGTTTGATTTTTGTGTAAACCATATATCTATGTTTTCGAATTAAAGTAAAATACAACAAAATAATTTTATAATAAATTAATTTTTATTCCTGAGTTAAGATTTACAATACAATCCCGTACTGAGTAGTGTTAAACAAGCGAATACACGTTATTTGAATAACTAAAACATTTTTCATCCCGTTAAATTCAAAATATTTTTTAAACTTAACCCAAAATACTTATACTAATTTACATTTTTATTCTGGAGTTGATATTTACAATACAACACCATACCGTGTTACAATCAAATACAAACAAATTAAAAACTATTGTAACCAACTAGTGATACTAGTTAGTTTGTATCAAAAATTATTAAATCTATACATAAAAGCAGAGAAATAAAAATGATATACATATGTATACATAAGAAGTAAAGGTACTACCGTATAGATACCACCAGGTACTAACATATAGGAATTAAACTTTTATAAAAGTTAAAAAAGCAAAATCCAGATTTATACAATATACAAATATACATTTATAGATATTAAACAATGATTTGTTCTTTTCTGATCATTTTAAAATATCTAGTCCCCTTTTTATGTATAATGGTTCCTTTTAACCGCCATTGTTCCATTTATGGAACATGCACTTCAATATTTTTTTAAAATTATTTACTGATTATATTTTGGGGAACTTGACTATTGTAACTGTTTTTATGATCCTTGTTTAACTAGTGGTATTTTTGTTTTTCATATTTGAGGGTTTTAAATATTTTTTACAATTTTTTAAAAATGAGCAATTTTAAGGATTTTGACCTTCCCACACATATTATTTTTTATCTAAATATTACGAATATATATTGGGTCCCTAATTTTTTTGTATACTTAGAGATTATAATAGAACAGTAAAAAAATCATTTTGATAAACAAATATAAACAAGGAACTTCTGAGGTCGAAGTGAAAAAGCATGTTCCATAAATGGAACAATGGCGGGTAAGGTAGACACACAGTGTAGCATGGAACATGTATAGTATACTGTTCCTTGCCTTCTCTACCTTTATCTGTTTTATAATAAATTATATACAACTATATTGATTTGCTGATTTTTATACGTATTAAATAGAATACTTTATACTATTTGTATTTTAAGTATCTTCCTTAATAATCCGGCAGGTAAAATTAGGGAATTAGTTGAAATCTATACTCTTATAGATTATTTTTGTTTTTTTTACTATAAACTTATTTCACTTTGAATGTATTACAGCAGTACTGTGATCTTTATCTGTGTACTAAATATTGATAGGGCATGCTTCTTAACGGGTTGGTAACATAGGATTATGAAAAGCGGAAGGATGAAGGAATGGGATTACTTACCTGTGGATGGGGATTGACCTAAACTTGGAATGGGATAAACCCTTTATTTTTAAAGAACTTTAAATCTTTCATGGAAAATTGCAAAAACTTATAAATATTTAAAGGAAAATAATCTCCTAATATAAAGCCGCTTTCCTTTCAACAATCTGTCTCGCTCAATTTACAAATTCCCCATGAGCTTCTAACCGCCTCCCTCCACCTTTTAATCTGGGTGCATAACGGTTCTCTTATTATAGCTTTAAGTGTATGCAAAAAGGAATACTATTCATATAAGATCTTGAAAACCTATAGTGTTCAGGGATATAAAAAAGAATTTTCACCTTATGGATAATTCCAAACTAAAACAAGGAGACAAATTAGAAAAAAATTCAACCATTTTATGACGAGTTGAAAAAACAATTTATGAAATTCGGCATTTTTCATGATCGAGTGTCAATCGACGAATCAATGGTCCCTTACTATGGTCACCATTCATGTAAAATGTTAATTCGCGGTAATCCCATAAGATTCGGGTTCAAGATCTGGATGCTTTGTTCATCAAATGGCTACCCGTATAATATGGAAATATACGCCGGTAAGAAAACAGACGCTGCTCCTCAGACTCCACTTGGTACAAGAGTAGTAAACGATCTTCTTGCCGTTATAGAAGAACCTCGCCAAGTAGAAGTTTTCTTTGACAATTTTTTTACATCGTATGATTTATTGCAAGATCTCCGTACGAAAAATTTCAAGGCAACAGGAACAGTAAGAGAAGGGAGAATATCAACATGCCCTCTCATATCTCAAAAAGAAATAAAAAGGAGAGACCGAGGGAAATTCGATTATTTGAGTGACGGTTCAGTTTATGTTTGTCGATGGAACGACAATGCTGTGGTGACTATAGCGTCAAATTACGCTTCCCATTTACCAATGAGAACTGCTAAAAGATATTCAAGAGGGAAAAATAAAAGAATTGATGTAGACCAACCTAGCCTTGTTGGAGATTACAATAAAGGAATGGGAGGAGTTGATGTATTAGATCGGATGCTAGGTTCTTATCGCCCGCAACTAAGATCTAAGAAATGGTGGTGGAACTTGTTTGCAAACGGTTTGAATATGGCTGTTGTTGCAGCTCGGCTTCTGCACAAAGGTATGTAAAAATACTTCAATGGTAGTTGATTATTTCTCATTTAGAAGAGAAATAGCTATGGCGTTGCTACGAGTGGCCCCCGGAAGAATGGTCCCAAATCAGGACAACTTTTTTTTCAACAAAAGTAATGCTTATATGAAATTGTATGAGTTTATCAAAAAAATGTCTGTTGGGGGGGGGGGGGGGGGGGAATGGTATAGGGAGATATTTATTTTTATAGTATGTAGTTTTATTAGCATGTTGATAATTAAAATTTTTTGTTTATATGTATATATTTTTTTTTTGGGGGGGGGGGGGGTGGCTTTATTATGAAAAGAGAGGGGGTGGGGATCTAACTAATAATATATTAAATAATAATATTAAATTAAACAAAATATTTAATTAATTATTGTATTTATGTGGTCTCTTTAAAAATATTTTTTTTTAAAATAATGTGTTATTCTTGTAACCCAAGTCCCGCCATTGTTCCATAAATGGAACATAAAAGAAAATGGTGAAAAATTAAATTTTTTGACATTTTTTTTTTTGAAATTTCATAAAATAAGAAAGCCGAATTGCAAAAAAAATCATTATTTTTTAGGGCGGCGTTTAAAGGGTTAAGGCAATATTTCTTCCCTTATTTTTGGACATCTTCTAACCGGCAATTATGTTTCAACAATTATATGCATTCATCTTGTTTAATACAGTTTTTTAATACACAAAATGTATAGTCCATTAATTAGTATGGATATTATATAAATGCTAGTGCTTTTATAAAAATATAATTAAAATACGAAAACTAAGCAAATATAAATTATTTTATAATAAGAATTAGAAATCATTACGGTTTCAAATAATTTTTTTTAACATTTTTTTAATTTTTTATTTTGATTTGTTAATGAATTATAAACAAATCAATAAAAAGTTTTAAATTGTCTGAATTTTAAAATAAATAATAAAAATAAGTCATTATTAGTTGTCAATTTAAGTGGGATATACGTAAACTCTATTCTAGATAATGTAATAAATAAGATAAATTTTAAACTTAAGTCCCTTAGTAAATTTGTAAACGACTTGTTTGTGGTGATTAAATAATCACAGTGTGATTTTTTTTTAAATGAACTTAACGCACAAAATAAGAATATAATATTTATAAAAAAAGTTCAAAAGGAGAACTCTATAATCTACCTAGACATTACAGTTATTTAAGATAAAGTTATTAAAGATACCCGTGTTAGACGATCTGACGACGTTAAAGTAAACATACTCCTACCTACAGTCTTCGCACAACTAGAATCGACGAGTTGACAGCGCGGGAAATTGAGTGACACACAAATTGGCCAACCTCTCTGGGGGAAAAAATAAAGCCACTACGAAGCATTCTTATACTGTTATCCAGAGGGCCTCTCCCCTCCACTAGAGACATTTATCTTTGCCTAGTTGGCCCGACCTTTTGTCCGGGAAAATCTCAAGCTCTCATTGGCTCGTCCCCCCTTTTGCTAGTTTTTCCCGCGCTGTCAACGCGTCGACTCTAGTTGTGCGAAGACTGTAGTCGAGAAGTTTGGTCGCAAGAAAAACAGCAAGGCGCTAGTCCAAAGACTACGATAGAAGGAAAAAAACGACGTGAAAAGAAATAAAGAAAAATTATCAGCTTTTATTGTACATGTTTATTAAAAATAGAAATTTTGTTAATAATAATACTTAATTATTGTTTTTTTTTTTTATTTAGCATACATACCTTTTAAATTGATATTTCATATTAAAAATAATTATTTTTAACCAAATTGAAATAATTATATCTTTGAAATAATATTATAGGTATATAATATCTTTATAACATAAAGAAAAATATAAATTGAATATGGGTGGTTTTCCCGCCTAGACTCGAGCTCGTGGTCGTGGATCCTTTCAGCCGTAGTGAAAGGATAACATTTCCAACGCTATCCTCGATATCCATAGACAAAAGTATATCCGCTTTGATGGGATCGATAACTGCCGCAACGTTGTCGATTTCCAACTCATTAAGTTTCAAACTGATTTTCATTTAATCGGACATCCTAGACAGTTTCCAAGTAGACGTGGTCCGAAAGGACCATTTCGTTATACGGACATAAGAGAACGGGCAACACTACCAATAATTCAGTTATCTCGTGTATCGAATAGTCGGCATACGTTTCCTGAACATATTTTTCTGGGGTGAACTCGAGTCTTGTTCTCTAAGAAATTCGGTATCAGGTGGAGGTACTGTCTGAATACTGATGGACATCTGAGGGTATTCTGTAGTCGTAAAAGCGTCATTAAAATTGCACGCGATACAGGGATATTTTTATTAAAACTAGTGTTTCTGATAAACTGCATTATCAGTGAATATGCTTCTTTAATCTTTTTTGACCACACGTCATGCTCACGTTCAAATGGTACCTAGTTTCAAACAGGTTCAAAAGTAAACCTCTGCGTTCCATGCGACGATCTAAGTTGAACTAATAGAGGAGTAATCACATTTAGTAATCTAAAACATTTTTCATTACAAAAGACATAAAACATTATTATTGTAATAAATACGATGGTTTTATTCTACATTCTCCTGTTAGAGATAAAACATCTCTGCTGAAATCGTACATAGAAAATAATATGATGTACTTATTTTTAATTGAGTGGGTTCAATTGGGAAGTTTATCTATTGTAGAGGAACAGGTTTTATCGCTAATAAACTATCCTGGTCCAAACTATCCTTTACGCTAAAATGAAATTTATTACTATAATATATACCTTCCGTCAACTCTAGATAAAATAACGAGTTCGAATAAAAAAAAGGACAGAATAATTTTATATATAAAAAGGGAAAAGCCGTAGGATGGACAACTACGAGAAAATATAATAACAACATCTCAGCCTTCCTGCAAACATGTGAGAAAAAGAGTTTTTTTTTAACATTGTTATCAGGAGGTCCCTGATAACCTTATGGTAGTGCACTCGCTTCTCACCTAGTAGGTTCGGGTTCAATTGCCGACTCAGGTAAAGGACCCTAAGGTTGTTGTTCCCCTAGCATCACCATATAAATGGGTATCTGTTTAAGTGCAGTTGCGTATGCCAATTGTATGATTTACAACTAATGGAACGAAATATTAATCTCGTGTCATCCATTATATAATATTTTGTTGAATAAGCACTTTGGCAGGCCTAGGCCTAGGCCCACCACGGAAAAGTCGCGCCATGGTGTTGGTTAGTTTGTAATAGTTAGTCATAATAATGTCTGGTTATTTCCAAAATGGCTGGTAAAATAAAGACAAATAATAATTAGAAAAGGTTATGAGTAACTATTAATACAACCACAATGAAATCATACATAATATGTTTTCATGTTATTGCTTTTTGACATTGTGGTTTTATTTTCAAGTTTTTACTTTAAGTACTTGAAAATTACTTACTGAAATTATTTGGTAAGAATTAGACATCATAGCAATAAGCATGTTTAGTAGCACTATAATATTTATAACGGAGTACGATCCAAAGACTAGTAAGCCCCAAAATCTGGTAAAGCCTTTTATTCCCGTTAACTCAAAATTTACTAGATCCACAAGTCCAAAACCTGCCCAGAAAAGTGTCTGCGAAGTTTCAAAGAGGCTGCAACAAACAAACGACGTGTAAATTAATTTTTTTTTTTTTTTAAATATTGTTTTATGTAACTACAAATATTTAAATTGTGGTGGTAAAAGTGATATCGATATTATTGGTAACATGGTTTGGACCAAACCATTGTTATGTAATAATTATAAAACAAATATTTAAATACTTATAAAGTTGATTAATAATGTATATACATTTGATAATAATTGTAATAATTTATTATAAGATATATTTATAAGGAGTAGATTTCTATTCCACATCATCTTCAGACGCCTTGGAGGGTTAACTGGAATATGGAGTTATAAAACAACATATGGAGTTGAGGATAGGAGTTGTAAACAGGATAAGGATTCATGGAATTTTCGATATCTTCATCCTCCATTTCTTCAACCAAGGTTCCAGAAGTAACTAGTGACTTTGGATATTATTGAATACAAGGAAGTGAATTTCATAGACAGAAAGGATAACCTTGTTATCCTTCCTTGTTATTATTCAGGTGAAAGTGGCAAGGATTGGTGTGGGATCCTAGGATACTTCCCTGAGGTAATCGAGCACTCACAGGTTAGTCATGGAAAAGTAAGATGGAACACTTACACAAAAGAATCTGTCAGTAAAATAGGACAGTAAGACAGAAACCAAATTGGTTATCTGGAAGGAAATTTTTGAGGAAAGGTCTGCGAAGAAGGATTGGAATTTCTGGGAGGAGGCTTTAAGGTTTATAAGAAGAAGGAAGGTAATGAGGTGAATGGTGAAGGTGAGTGTTAGACGGTTTGGGTATCATTAAATGGTTGCAAATTTCTATTGTGTGGCGAAGTGTGTGGATCTTAGGATGGAGTTGACATAGGTGAGAAAAGGGATGCCCTTTTTAGGAACTTGTTTAAGGACAAAAGATATGGGGAGGCCGTAGCCAGGAGATTTTCTTGATTGAAATTGTTTGGTTGTGAAAATATCATTGGAAGGGTTAAAAGGCTTTTGGAGGGAGATATGACAAAACCGGGGAATGAAGGTCACTGAGTATTTGATTTACATGGTCTGGGTCAATTACATCAGGATGAGGTGAAATCATTTCGGTTAGGTTCTGAGCAAAGATTTTCACCTTCTCCAAATAAGCTTCAGTCAACACATCCATTAGTCAGTCAAGATTTATAAGAAATTTCGGAAGAGGTAAGATCTAGTGTGAGAAGAATATGGCTAAGGTCAGAAGAAAGGTCATGAAGTACAGAAGCAGTAGGGTGGAGGATAAGTACAGAAGTGGTTACAAAATAATTTAACAGGTCAGGCAATTTGTTAGGGTGTGATAGGAAGTAAGAGTATTCGCCAGGAGAGAGAATGGTGGTAATTGGCAGATGGAGTATTTAGGAGGATTGTGATGTAGAATAATAAATCTACGTATTTATTTTTTATTTTTTATTTCCTTTCAGGTCTTACTTGGAAAATCGTCGCCAGATTGTGCAAGCCATTTCGTTTTGCATAAAGTCTGCAATGTCTCCATGGTCGTAACATTTAACTTTCTCTAATTCTGCGTAGTACCACATAAGTTGATTCAAACCTTTAAAAAAGCACACACAAGCCTTTTAAACTTTATGATGATTAAGGTATAGTCATAAAGAGTAGTACAGAGCTCCCATGCTCGACTATTACGAACATAACGAGAATACTATCTACGTTGTATATAATATATGAAAGAGTAATGTTGATTTTATTTGTGTGCCTATATTGACGCTAATCTCCAAAAACACAGAAGCAATTTAAATATTTTGGTTACTATGAATTATATACATTTATTAGATTATATACATGCATACATATACACTCATATGAAGTAGTATATGTATGCATGTATATAATCTAATAAATGTATATAATTCATAGTAACCAAAATATTTAAATTGCTGACAGTTTTTTATTTACTGTCAAAGACAAAAATGCTTTACAAAGTCTTATAGAAAAGATAGATACAAACCGCAATGAACTTGAAGATTTTGTTAAAACGGAATTGTTCACGGTTAGACAGGATATTGAGAGTCAAGGTTTTAAAATGTCAGAGATAAGAGGGGAGCTCCAAGAATACGCAAATAATCAGGTGAAAGAGTTAAGGAAAGACGTTGTAGAACTTAATTTATATGAGAAGGAACAGATGGAGCTTTACTGACACACACGAAGCTTACGCTCAGGAAAGTGCGTTACCATTTGCGTTAGGTGCGTTACTGGGAATCCAATCCCAAAGAATTCATATAATCAGTTTAGAAGTCAAAGAAGGAATGAGACACCAAGAGGAAGAGAATATGGTGGCATAGCGGTGAGTATTTTAGCTGTCAAATAACAATAGAGCAGATTAGCAATTAATAATACGGTTAAATTACCATTTTGTTTTTTACTTTTTTTGTAAAAATAAATTACCACATCCAAAGGCGAAGAGGACAAGTGTGTAGATGAAAAAGAATTTCATGATGTCGATTATCATTCTTCCCAAAGAAATTTGAAGAGGTCCTAAGTGAGGGTTTACACTGAATATATGGACTAACTTGAGAAAACTGAAACAAATATAAAAATTATAATTATATTTGTAGTATACATTTCTCTAGGTTCAGTTACATAAGCATACTAACTTCGCACATTGCCCATTGCCAACTTTTATTACTTGCCAAGTTTCTATTTGCTTACTGCATCGAGACAAAGGGTATACTTTTGCACCTTATGCAGATTCCCTGTCATATTTTCTGGGATTAATATTGTTGCATATAAATGTTAATATGTATATAGAACGCCACTTTGCAGGTCAATTATCATTTAAACTTTAAAAACTTCATAAACTGAACTTTTATATTTTAAATTAATTTAATTTTAAAATTACCGATGGAATATTTTACCTGAATATCATCCCGGCCGCAAAAGCTCCTTCGGATATTAGCATTGGATCAAGCATGTCCCAATTTTCCCTTGGATAGTAAGGATCCAATCCGTAATAAGACTCTCTCTAATAACAATTAATACATAACTTAAATAGTTGTGTTAAACAAAAATAATTTCTATTAGGTTTTAATATATTAGTCAACATTTAATATTATTTCAGACTAATAATAATAATATTATTTTACAATAGGGTGGAAAGTAGCGGTTTGATAAATAATTGTCACCTAGCCTTGTTGCAGGTCACACTTGTTTTTTGAAGCGAAGAGTTCTGCTAGGATTCTAACAAGAGATTGAGAAACTTTATTTTATCTCTAAGAATTGTTAAAAGCTTGTGCCCAAGGAACTTTTTCAAAGGCTTTTTCCTGATGACACACATTTAATGCGCCCGCAGTAGGCTATAAACACATCTGTCTCGTCATGAAGCAAGGTCATTTGTGCTCGGCCTAGAACCACTCTGCGCCTCATTAACCTCTGGTTCAAGTAGTCTCCACTGATGTCTTGTCAATTAAATCCTGCTGATTTTCCCAGGGGGAACTAAGCAGCCGATTGCTCTTGTGGTTATTACACTTTCGGTTATATCCTTTTTTGATAAAATGGGGAAAAATATGGAAACTTTCAAATCACTAGAGATCTATTCTTCCCTCATGGAAATTGGTTCATTTTTAGGAATAGTTATTTTACCTTTGGTTACCATGTATTAAATTATTTCAGGGTAAATTTAGTCTTAGCCGGCAGCATTACCATTTTCATTTTAATAAAGGCGTTCTTTAGCTTGTTGTTTTTATCTATTTCAGGATATTCAACTGTTCCTCCTCTTCTGTTCGTGCCTGCTACCAGGGTTAAGAAATATTCCCCATTGTCTTCTACCGTAATAGTCTCTTTATTTTTTAGAAGGTCTTCGAAATACTCCTTCCATCGTTTCATAATCATCTTTTGGTCTCTTATGTTATTTTATGAAATGGATTGTAACATAATTATTGTAACTACATACATTTTATATTGTTTCATCAAATGGCACACTTTTTAATAACCAAACTTTGTAAAATCTCCAGATGCATTAGTACACTATAAATAAGCCTACAATTCATGACCAATAGCAAATTAACCAAATGAAAAAGATTGAGTTATGTTACTCATAATTATTGAGGTGTAGTTCAATAATGAAACTACTTCACTCAAAACAATTGACCAGTTCAGCTGTTCTATTGCAGCCTTTAGAGGCTAAAGGCTGCAATAGAACAGCCGAAATAGGTCAATTGATATAAATCCCATCATTCTGTGTGAAAACGTTGTTTGGCTATTGAACTACACCTCTATAATGATGAGTCTTTATCACTCATTGGAGAAAAATACGGTCGAGGATATCGAGTTACCACTTAAATTCTTAAATAATTTAAGAAAATAATTTTTTGACTATGGATCTAACAACAAATATAAATTATAATATATTAGTATCCCTGAAGAGATTTTTTTATTTTTTATTATAGTTTACATAGATATTTTACCAGCATCGACAAAATTGACTGTAATCTATAATTAATTGTATAAAATTTTATTAAAGGGTATAATATTGAATGGTTTTGATTTCTCGAGTATACCAGCATTATCTGGAGAAATTACAAAAACTACTTTTTATTCTAGAATGTAAAACTTAGGAAACTAATGTACCTTATACCTGGACTATGTACCACGCTGATATCCGCATGAAAATCCAGCAGCAATAAAACATGTTGGTTATAAAATCCACTATATTCCACAAATCACTTATATAATCCAAAATGCCATCAGACCATAGCGCCCTCGCTTCATTCCATATTAAACCTGTAAACAAAAAGTTGTAATAAATATATTGCTGCAGCTTTATACCATTAAATACCTCTAGACGGGCTTATTCATGCACATCTACCCTTACTAGCTTGGATGAGGTAACCATCGGTCTATCTTCTTGTCACGGGGGTAGTGTTTTTGGGTCCTGACTTAGGACCATCCTTTCGCGGGGCAACTCATAGCAACGCCATAGTTGTTTCTCTTCTAAATGAGAAATGATCAATTACCATTGAAGTATTTTTATATACCTCTTTGTGTAGAAGCCATGCTGCAACAACAGATAATATCTGTTGTTGCAGCAATATATTATATTCAATTAAAATGTGAAATTCTAATTTCACATTTGAATCTCTCGTTCATGCGAGCGTTTCGCACGAACTCTTGGACGGATTACGCGGTCCAACGAATTTAGACTGAGCATTAGTGAAAGTAACACGAATACCAAATTTCAACCAAATCGTTTAACTTTTATTTAAGTTATCGTCGGACAAGTAAACGTTACACACAGAGAGATAGACAGACAGACAGACAGGGTGCATATTTCGAATGTAAGAAGTTCGCTTACGCTCGCTTCAATTATATAAGTTAAGAATATAATATGCTCCAGCGCGGGGATTGGAGTCTATTTTTCTCTGTCTGTTTCCCGTAGTTAATAATAATTATAATTTGATTTAAAATTTAATCGTTCCGTAGTATGAATACTACTAAAATCGTAAAATATGAATATAATATGATGAATTTTGAGAACTAAAACAATGACGTCAATACTATCACACTATAGGTTTTCAAGATCTTAAATAAATTGTATTCCTTTTTGCACACACTTAAAGCTAAAATAAGAGAACCGTTATGCGCACATTAAAAGGTGGAGGGAGAGGGTTAGAAGCAAATGAGGAATTTATAAATTAAGCAGGACAGTTTGTTGAAAGAAAAAAGCATGTATTAGGAGATTTTTTCCTGTAAATATTTATAAGTTTTTGCAATTATCCATGAAAGATTATAGTTCTTTAAAAATAAATGGTTTATCCCATTCCAAGCTAAGGCCAACCACCATCCATAGGTAAGTAATCCCATTCCTCCATCCTTCCGCATTTCATAATCCTATGTTACCGGCCCGTTATGACGCTCATACCCTATCAGTATGTAGTATACAGATACAGGTAAAGATTACAGTACTGCTATAATCCATTCGTAAGTGAAATGAGTTTATAGTGAATTAAACAATAATACTTTACAAGAGTAGAGTAATAATCCACATTTCAAGCCGTTCTAGCCAAGTTGAGGAAACTTTATTCTCACATTATGAGGTCATTACTTTTTTTTATGGTATTATAATTTTGAATGGTATTTCATAGTTTCACAAGTCTGGGACCCCCAATGATATAATTTTAATGGCAAGTGTGCTCTGGCTTAGGTTCAGTTGTTGCCTTCTATTAATCACTGGTCCATTACAGGTCAAGAACATGCACTCGTCATTTCGTTAGTCTTTGCTTTTATCAGGGAGCTAGAAACGTTGTAAGGATTAGAATGTTGTACGTGCAAGTATACTAAGACTCTTCATACAATTGCCAAGCCATAACAATGCCCATACAACCATATAAAGCTTCCATCTAAACGAGCTCTTAAAAACATAACTCAACCGGTTGGATCCCTCTGTATAAAGGGATCCAAAAGTAAGGTTCGTATAAACGTAAGGTTAGTACTCTCCACACTTTCCACAGACTTTGTAAACTTTCAAAATAATGAAATTAAATTAGCTCGAAGATAAAAAATATAATTAGCCCTACATTATTTTTGATTGTTCTAGAAACCGAATTTGAGAACTTTTTTTTGACGTAAATTTATCTACATCGGAAGTTCATCACAAGAGGTCTATTCAGGACTACATAACATTAAAATGTTTCACGCCCTCCGTGTTAAAAAATGAATGATTTCCTAGCTGGCAAATAGAATATAAATCTTCTAAACGTGCGTATAGTTTGACATTGGAAATCTATTATGGTGACAATTAAAATAATAAGCAATATAAAAATCAGCAAGAAAACGGTCGTTTATTTATCATTTCCAAATATTAATTGGTACTTGAATTTATTGAGTATAAAACATCGGTCATGTACCAACATCATAATGCATCTTAAGTTTTAGACTCTTAGGATCTAACCGAAGATAATCAAAATGATTATGAACCTGAAACCATATTTTGTTGGAGAAAAATATAAATTAGGGTAACCAGTGCTAATCTTCAACTAAGCCGACCGAACCACCTCCTTGTGTATACCAACTCATTCTCCAGTTCTTAAGTTTTACAAAATAAAAAAAAGATAGATTAACCCTAATATTTAAGGTCGTATTTTTCATCATTTGGTATCTAATTGGTTTCTTAAGCATCTTATGTTCAGATAATCTCTATGAACCTTTTTTTATTGATTAAAGAAGGAAAAAAATCACGGTGATTAAACTGATCAATTTAACGTCTTTTTGATCAATTGCAGCAACTCCAATTAATTATCGATGGATCCACTAGTGGCTTGACTTTGTGCCGTATTACTTGATTGATTAGTCAGAGTTAAAGTTGATTGTAATGAAAGCCAAGCTAGTTTAAAAGCTTTAGTACGTGTAGGTGTTGGACTCGTAAAACAAGTAGTTGAAAAGTGGGAGGCTTAGAACCAAGGACCATTTGCTTGGGAGCTCGGCCGGCACACATAACTCTTCCATTCCACCGACTACTAATTCTACCCTCTAACTCCATCAAAGTAAGAAATGGGGAGAGTCGGGTTTGCCATCAAACAAATCAGAACTCAACTAGTCACTAAAGTACCAGGTTACTTTATATTTTTAGGAGTTTCTTGCACTAGAAGTTTAATAATTTTGCGTATTCTACCTTCATTAGTTTAAGAGGAATTGGAAACATCTTGATCAGTATAGAGAAATCTCTAACTCTCAGTTTAGAATTCTTTTTGGACGTATATAAAGCTCTTGAGTTTTTGCAGGGTAATTTATTCACAGTACAAATGTCTGAAAGAAAATTACTTTCAGGAAAAAAAAAATATAAATATTCAAGGCGTAGATAAAGGAAGGAAGAACAAAGAAGTATCCCGTAAATATGAAATCGCTCTGAGTACGGTGTCTAAAATTTTGAAAAACCTGGATTAAATATTTAAACTATACGAAACAAATGGAGTTTTTTTTTTTTTTTTTTTTTTTTTTTTTTTTAAATAGGGATTTTAAGTACGAAGACGTAGATGAAGCAGTGCTGTAATGAGTGAAAGTGGTACGGGATAGAACCATCAATTTCTTCATGAAGGTCCAACTGTATTTAAAAAAAAGAGAAAAAATATATTAGGAATTAAAGCCCATTGACATTTGGCGTCCTTAATACAACGAAGGATATTAAGTAGTGTTTCTTCCAAGAAGTATCGTCAAAGAGCGGTGGATAATGATTCTACTAAGAAGCATTCCTTTTCCAATATAGTAGTATAGTCTATACTACTATATTGGAAAAGGAATGCTTCTTGCAAGCGTACACGTCTGCGTAAAGTCTTTAAGTGTTGAGACCACTGTGGAACTGAAGAGTTTTCTACTCGTGACTTAAGGGGGCTGCTATCTTCATATGCCATCCTTATTAAACTATTTGGATTTTTGTTTTTAGATTATGGTTTTTCGGTATCCTCCCAGCTGTCACGACACTTCCCAATAGCGCCCAAGTTTAAGAATATAAAGTTTTCCTGTATGAACTCTAATATAGCCTTTCTTATTGGATTGGTGGCACTACCCCACACTGGATTGTGGTAATTTGTATAGTATCCAATCACGAGGGAAAGGCTGTTCCTTTTAGCATAACAAACCAGATTAATAAGCTCCTATGAAGATGAAGGATTCTGCGAGTCATAGGGGAGGTAAAGAGAGCAGATTATAAAGTATTTTCTTCTACCTCCTTACTGGCTGCCCCTTTACCGCTACCACCTTCCTATTACAGAATCCAGGTAGTATTAACTATATGAATGATAGACAATGAAGGGTCGGTAATTTCTTATTGATTCAACTGACTGATCCTTGCTATCCTCAATTTTTTTCAGATGCAATTTAGAATTAACAATAGAATGATCCTCATCAAAGATCAAATAAAGTACATCTATATATTTTTTTAATAGAATTACCGATTAGTAGAAAAAAATCATTCAATTTGATCTTACTTATTATATATATAAATATGACGGATTCTACGAGTCCAGGCAACGATCCCCGTTCTTTTCGTTTCCATTCCTCGACGAGTTCTCTCATCCATTCGTTGCCAAACCATTCCATAAAAAGGGTTTCAATTCTTTGAGATGCAGCACCAAGCAGCACTGAAACAAAGCAAATATTTTTTATTAATGTTTAAAATCCACTCTTACACTATAGTAATTATATTCAAAGTCCTCCGGCAAATTACAAGAATAATATAATAATCGGTGATGCAAAACCCTGCCAGAGGCCTGGACAGCTTTTTAATTTAAATTAATATTTCATATTTTAATAAATCGGTCTGACAAACGTGAAAAAAACTTTCTCATATGCGATTAAATATTCCTGAATTTATATGCTATAACATCTATAGTAATTAATTTTAGTAAGCATATTAATTATATGTCGATCAAGTAGTTGATTACATATGTTTAGATTTTTTTCTGGATCAAATGATTTTTTGTTCAATATCTCGAAAAATATATTTTTACCAGGAAAATACTTTAAACGGTTAAATTTCTATTTAAATGGACTAAATAGAAAATTGTTTAATCAAAAATTTTGGGAACCGTTTTATAAAAATAATTGTTAACCCTTTTTTGGACTTAAGGGACCTTAAAACATATAATCCCGTCAGAATTTCAATATTGAATAATTCCGCAATCACAATACTTTTTCTCTTTACATAATATACACCACGTATAAGAGAAAAAATAAATTATATACAAATATTATATAATGTTTGTGCACAATTGGAAATGTTTACATTGCAAAAAGTGATACTGATATTATTATTTGCCTGGTGGGGGCAACGCAAAGAAGAAGTAGTCCGGTGACTACACTTCCTTGGCATCGAATATTGCTAATATGAAATTATAATAAATATGAATTAATTAATGATAATGTAGATTAAAAATCTATATAACATTTGAGAAATTGTTTAATATAATAAAGACATTTATCCACTGCCTGTTTAGACGTCTTGGTAGGGTACCTCGAATGTGCTGAGAGGATAGGGGTTGTACAAAAGCATTATGGGATAAGGATTTATGGAATTTTCTATACCGGGATACGGATAGATTTCGGAAAAAAGGAACATTCAGGTCTTCAGGAAGAGTAAGATTGGAAAAATAGTATGGAATGGAGCATCGGCTATTTGTCTAAGGATTTTCAACTGTAGGATTTGGAGATGACGGGAATTGGAAGGCTTGCTCCTGCCCGACATTTCGAAACCGTAGATCCATGCTGGCTTTTTTAGACCTACGATCCAGAAGACCGAGCAGTAAATTGAATCGCCGTGAGTACGTTTTTTTTTGGCGTGTTTGGTAGGACAGAGGAATAGGATCTTGACCAAGAGGAAAGGTGACGTGCATAATTTTCTGTTCGTTAATCTTTATCCTTTATTTCCACAATCAAGGTTCCAGAAGTAACTTTGGGTATTATCGGATGCATGGAGGTGGTTATCTTGGACAGAAAGGGTCCTTGTCATCTGCGAAGGTGGTAAGGATTGTTAAGGGATGCTAGGGAATATCATGAGTAAATAATGAGTTAAGGAAAGGTCGTAGGCTACTGCCCTGAGCTTCTCCAGCACTTACAAGTCAGATGATAATAAAGGAAGATCCAAGACTTACACAAAAGAATCTATCAATAGGATAGGGCTTAAGGATAAGGTAATGCCCTTGAGTTTCCAAAGCAAGTTAGTATGCCATACTCTGTCGAAAGCTTGTGACTCGTCTAAGAAGACAGTAACAGTAATATTTATTCTCAAGGGAGGAGATAATGGATAATGGAATGGTATGAACAGAAACCAAATTGGTGATTTGGAAGGAAATGTAAGAGAATAGGAATCATTCTGCAAAGAAGGGGGTTTTTGTAGGATTTTACCTATTACTGGGAGAAGGTTAATAGGTCTACAGGAGGAAGGAAGGTGATGCGGTTTAGAAGGTTTGGGTATAATTTCTGCAATGAAGGTCACTTATGCTCCTACTATTTTATTTATATGCTCTGGTCTATTGCATCAGGATATAGGGAAAACATGTCAGTTAGGTGCCGAGCAAAGACTTCCACCTTCTCAGTTTCAGCCTTCGTCCAAGAATTGTTAGGATTTTTCATTGGGGATGGAGTAAATTTAAAGGAGAGGAGTCGTCAGGTCGTGTTCCAAAAAGATTTGTCTTTGTCCGTAAGGTTCGAAGTGAATTCTGCAAATCTATCCTCGTTAAATCGTTTCAGTAAGTTAGTTAGTTTTCTTCGAATATTATTGTAAGTACGTTTGTCTGATTGATAACAAGTTTCTTGCAACGGGCCCTTGCGCGTCCTTTTAGTAATTAATGTTCGTATGACAGTCATAAACTTTTCCAAGGGTCTTTCTTGTAAACTTATGGCATTGTCAAGTCCCAAATTAAAGTTTTTATCGTGTCCGTCAGTAAGTGCATGGCATCATCGATTTGATCCTGCCTTTTTAGTGATATGTTAATGTCAAGTTTCTGTTCAAGTAGGGTTTGAAATAAGTCAATATGTCCGGCAGTCAGTCTAGATTTAGGAGAAATTTCAGAAGAGGTCAATTGTAGATAAGGGCTATGGTCAGACCAAAGTTCATGAATTGCAGAAGGAGGAGGATGAAGTTAGCTAAGAAAGAGGTTACAAAATAATCTAATAGTTCAAGCAATTTGTTAGGGCCTGATGGGAAATAAGTGTATTCATCAGGAGAGAGGATGTGGAACTTTGTAGAAGATAGTGCATTTAGAAGGAAAGCCCGCTAAGATTATGTGCGACATCCCAACAGGAGACGTTTTGGATGTATAGTCTTCACCAGTTATGAAAAGGGATAGAGCTGAAAGGGTCCTAATTTCCATAGCGAAGTATATCCTGCCAGTAAATGTATTTGAGAAAGTTTGGTACGAATGTCCGACTGACGTTTTTCTCTCAATTTTGTTTATTACATTCGAGCCTTGTTTTTCGTGTAATAAGAGTGCTGTGCTTTAAGTTTTAGTACGCGTCACAAATTGGAAGAATTAAGACCCGTAATTCACAAGATTAACTAGTAAAAACAACATACGTTACACGATCCTTTCTGTTCCAAGTTATTTATGAAAAATTATTTTTCATCCACGACTAGAAGAACATGTAATGCTAAGCTATGCATCTTGATGTTGAAGACTGTAGTAATTAACGAGGTCTTTCCAGGTGAAGAAGCAAGGGCGACCTCATGATGTATATACACCCTTATATTACTCCCTAATTAAAGCAAGCTTTGACCTCGCACAACAGAGGCAAAATTACCGTTATTCTATCCAATTTATACAAACCATATATCTTAATCTCAGATAAGGGTTGGGATAGGGTTTGCTGTAAAAGTTCTCATTATAATATTGATAGATAGAGTATTCAAGAGAGCCATTTAGACACAAGAGACGTCCACCTTTCTTTGTAAACTAATTTCTCACCTTCATGACTAACCACACAATATGAATGAATGAAAAAATATTTGTATTTAAAGATAATTCTTTATACAAAGAGGTTAACATTAAGCTGTCTAACATTAAACTAAAAAGCGTGCTCTTTTTTTAATAATAAAAGAAATAACAATTATAATAACTTCAGTACTTCAGAAAAAGAAAATTAAAAAAAGATATATTTCAAAATAAAGTAAAATAAAACCTTAAACTCTTAACAGCTAATAACGCTACCACATAAAATAATAATAAATACATATTACGATAACTACTTAATCGTGGTTAAAAAAAACAACAACAATAATACATCTTTTAATAAGCCAATAACTGGGACTTCATCAAAATATAATTTGTTAATAGTTACTTCTACCACAATTACTCATTTAAAATATAGGACCTCATTTTGGAAAAATTTAATACAAAATAAAAAAACTCTTGACCTTGTTTTTTTGACTTTTCATCTATTAGAGAGGTTACATTGGTTTCATCTGACTATTCCTCACTTACCAGATGCAATTGCAAGAATTTTGAAATAATTCATGCTAATACCTTATGGTGGTGCGATGAGAATTATCAGATTTTTTTTTTTTTTTTTTTTTTTTTTTTTGATATTACCGATAAAAAACATTGTGACCCCTCGGGAAATCGCACCAGGGTCATCTATTCTCCTCTCACGGTCATCTACTCAACTCTTACTCCACACTATTTTTCGTTTTTTAGCGTCATCCATTTAAATTTGTTTAAATTATGGTTCCGAGCTATTTCTTGACCTTTATGTATAAGGGACTTATATACATGAGCCGGGTACACTAAAAGAGAAATCACCTTTGTGGTCTGTAATTGGCATGGAGAGTATATAATTATTGGTATGTAGTCTTTATAAGGGCACTCTTTTATACTCCACATTCAAAGTTATTAAAAAGCCTGCATGCAATAAGGTTCGAAAGTAATGGAATTTATTGACTTAATACATTGAAGAATATTATTCCTTTATTATTTATAAGATATCTATTTATAAAGGGGCAAACATTGAGGTGAATACTTTTTCTGTTTGCTTATATTTATAAGTTAAAATTTTAGTTATATTTCTTGGTATATTTTTTAAGGGAATGATGCATACGCATGCGCTAGATACACAAAAGGTGATCGTTGGCTCATTCGTTACCGAGGTAACGAAAGTATTGTGTTCACTTTTGAGGATGAAAAAATTTTATGTTTCCGATTTTAAAAAATTCGTAGACAAGAATCCGTTTTAGACATTAAAACCTGAACTGAAACGTGTGACGATAACTTGAGTAAAAGTTGACCGATTTTGATGAAATTTGGTAGACATGTTCATTTTACCAATGCCCAGAACGAGTTCGTTGGACGACGTTATCCGCCCAAGCGTTCGCGCGCAACGCTCGCGTAAACATGAACTTCAAATTTTAAATTGGAATTTTAGGTCGGGGAAAAATTTAATTTCATCTATTCAATAAGACAAACATTTTTTTAAATACAATTTTTTAGTAGACCAACAGCGAATCCGCTAAGAAGTGTTAAAGATCGCTAAAACTATTAAATGTTTTTATTATGGAGAGAACGTGGGGAGAGAGATAGAAGAGGGGAATAGGATGTTGCTTGGTTCCCCCACCTCTCTATTTGACCTACTTCTTCAATAGCACAGCGAGACTAGGGACCTCGAGACCAGGCGACCAGGCTTCATTCGCTATCTGTACTTTGTTGTATTTAATTCTGTGCACATGCTATCGAACTGCTCTCAAACTTTAAACCTATTCTCACTCCTACCGACTTTTGCTTTACGAATTTGAACACTTTGAACATTGCCACTGCTCTTTCCTTTTGTTATATTTACTTTACATACCCTCATACATTATTTAATACATACCCTCAACATTATTTAAAATGATGTTGATATAATATAAGAATAAAGTAATATAAAAGGAATGTTAATATAACAATAAAGTACATGATAGGATGCGAAGAAGCTATGTGCCACACTAATTGGCAGTCTATTTTTTTTTTTTATTTTAGGCGGGATGGGGAAATAATAAAATGTTATTTCAGCATATATTAACGTATAGCCGAATTATCTACGATACCCTAAAAAGTACTTGGATGCAAGTACTTCCCTGTGATGTTTTCAGACTGCCCTGTCTGAGCCTCATGACTCTGAGGAGTCATTTCTACCTCCACACAAAACTATCATAACAACGGAACGAATAAATGAGCCAACGATCACCTTTTGTGTATCCAGCGCATGCGTATGAATTATTCCCTTAAAAAATATACCAAGAAATATAACTAAAATTTTAACTTATAAATATAAGCAAACAGAAAAAGTATTCACCTTAATGTTTGCCCCTTTATAAATAGATATCTTATAAATAATAAAGGAATAATATTCTTCAATGTATTAAGTCAATAAATTCCATTATTTTCGAACCTTATTGCATGCAGGCTTTTTAATAACTTAGAATGTGGAGTATAAAAGAGTGCCCTTATAAAGACATACCAATAATTATATACTCTCCATGCCTATTACAGACCACAAAGGTGATTTCTCTTTTAGTGTACCCAGCGCATGTAGGATGAGTCCCTTATACATAAAGGTCAAGAAATATCTTACTTTTCGAAAACTAGCGTTTGGTGAGGAATTATGTATAACAAGATGCTATGTTTGTGTAATAAAATAAAATGTTAATGAGAGGTTTGGTCTAGGGCTGCTAACGACTTATTTGGAAGACAACAACTTAATTACAGACATCGCATCGGTCACATAAATTATGCTTTGTGTTGGCCCTTTTTATAGATAACTTTAGAAAAATAAAGACATTTGATTAATGTGTGTTGCACTTATACAGATAACATATAAATAAAGGCAATAGGGCTGTTATAAATCTGGTTTTTTGATCATTATAGTTTATCAAAAAATAAGAAAACCTCCAGCCCGTGCTCGCGTTTTGCGAAAGCTTTAGACATGATGTTCTCGATACGTATTATCTGGTCTTAGTGAGAGAATCCTTTTCGAAAACCCACCTGATATGAGCTGATGCTGATTATTCCTTCATGCTTAAGCCGCCAAACTAGGCTGTAGTTCACCGTCGCCTCTAGAATCTTGCTCAGACAACTGGACAAAGATATGGGAGGATAGCTATCCGGTCTTTTTGGGTCCTTTCATTTCTTCAAGAGTAGAATTATAGTGGATTCTTTTCACCTAAGGAGAAAAATTCCCTCTCGCCATATATGGTTGTAAAGGCTCAATAGCTTTCTCTTTTGGGTTGTACTTTAAATGGGTCAACAATCTGTAACTGATGCTGTCCTGCCCGGGCGAGGAGTCCGAAGAATTGGATAAGGCTCTTTCCAATTCCCTCATTAAGAAAATCTTATTATCTATAGTATCTGCTAAACGGATGTGTACAGATGTTGATTCCTTATTCATTTTTTATCTTAAAATCATTAGCGCAATTCAGCCCGCTGGAGATAGGGGTTTGAGGGGGTTGAATAATTTTCACCTTTCTCCAGAAGTACTGTTAAGCCTTGTTTGCACGGGTCGAGTATTTTAGTAGAGTAGTTTAGTAATTTAGTACTCGACTCGTTTGGACACTTTGTTTTTTACTAAATTTATATACCCGACACTGACTAAATTACTCGACCGTGGCTACTAATACTAAATTACTCGACCCGTGCAAACAAGGCTTTACTCGTAGTACTATTAATGGAACATGTAAACCCATGTATATGAAGTATGTTTAAGTAATAGTTTTTTATGTTTGATTCTTCTGATATATCTAGGTTAATATATCCGATTAAAATATGATTAATTTCGTTAGTTGTTTAAAAAACTTCCAAATAATTTAATTAATTATTAATGTCTATTTCACTTGACCTGTAAATTGATGTTATATTAAACGTTTTGTTTTTATTTTTATTTTTAAAGATACACTGTTGCATCCTGTTATCGGTCTATTGAGTTTATCTATAACTTGTATATTGTGAATTGTGTTTGTATAACTTGTATGTTGTCTTTGCAGAAAACTACAATGCCCTCTGCTCTGTTTTTACCTATATCATAATACGTAGAGCAACCGTCTAGATCGAAGAATTTGTCGTAATGTTTGATTCATGGTTCTGTTAGTATTATTATGTCCATTTTCCTTTTTAAACTGTCTAACAATAATAATAATGAATCGTAGTTTTTATTTATCGATCTTATATTTCTGTGAAATATATAAATTGAATTATTGTTTAGTACATTTAAATTATATTGTTTGGTAATAATCTCTTGTTTGTTATTAAATTTGTCTATTGATTGGAAATATTTAGAAGTTGTGTTAGTCATTTGTAAAAATAGAAATACTAATAAGTCCATTTGTTCTTTTTTAATAATGACAACCTTGGTATATATGTCTCTATTAAAAAAATGCTATATTATATAAATATATTTTTAAGGCAAAACTTGATATTTCTATCACAGATATTTATATTTGGTGTTATATTACTACTTACTAATATCACAATAAGAATACTTTCAATTTGAAATAAATTATGCAAAGTTTAGAATAGTCTATACATGGTAGTAGTAGTAGTGGTAGTAGTACGGAGGCGGGCAGGCCATGCCTAGCAACTAGACCCCCCTCGGGTCCTTTTTTGCCAACCCTGGTTTTTACGCCCATCAAACCACCTCTGTCTTACCACCAAGTCTCCTAGTTTGGGTGACAAAGGAGAGGATATCCTGCCACTTAAGTGTGACAAGTTCTTTTTCACTCATGCAATTGTCCATTGTCTCTAATTCTGATATGATGCAATGGCCTCTCCTTTTATCCATAGCCGAAGTGCCCCCCACTTCCTACCAGAGGCTCTGGTAGGAATCCCCCATTCCTACCAGAGCCTCTAAGGATGCCGTAGGTGCAGTACTCATCGCCCCTGTTATACTACGGCAGGCTAACCTCTGAACCTTGCTAAGCCTCTTGGCCGAGATGGTTACCTCAGTTCTAGGACCACACTAGGGATCATAGTTATATATGGTAACACTATTTATGGTAAAACAGGGTATGTGTGTTTTTATAATAAACAAATAATATCAATGATAATTAAAATAACACCGCTATAGCTGATTTAGATTTTGTACTTTCAATTTGATTAGCTTTAGCCCCCATCCTCCTTCTTCACTAATATTTTATTATTGGAATACCAAATGTACCTGTATCCTTTTTCAGTTTCGAGTTTGAGGACAACCCCAAAACTTTATTTTTCCGATGCTTAGACTTAACAACCATGTAGGCAGAAGGTTACCCATGAATCCAGTAGGGACAGAAGGTGAAGGCAGCTAATTTCATCCACCGCAACAGGAGGAAGACTTTTGACTCTACAGAGACTGATAGGCTGACTCCTTTTAATTTCAAATTTAAGAAACTTTAGGTTAGTTACAGGAATAGGCACAAACTCTGCCTTAAAGTGGCGACTTCTACATCCAACCACTTAAGAAAAATGTACGTAGGTTAGTTATAGGAGTGGACAGAAAACTTCGCCTTAAATTCAGAATGAACTCGTTCGTCGGATCCATTATCTGCGCTAAACGCAATTTGTGATACTCACTATAAGCATGTTCAAGACCTTGAAATAACTTAACATCTTATTATTTTGTTTAGCAATTATATGTTTTGTTGGTGTCAGATAAGTCAGACTGGCTTCCAATTTATGTAATCAGATACTTTGAATGATTTTAATTTTTGCAACAAGTAACTAAATTCATTTTACTGTGGTAGCTCCTTGTATGATTTGATTTCTTATAAGTTTAAACAATAGTAGCTCCTTGTATGATTTGATTTCTTATAAGTTTAAACATTAGTAGCTCCTTGTATGATTTGATTTCTTATAAGTTTAAACATTAGTAGCTCTTTGTATGATTTGTCTCATAATTTTGGTATTTAAGTATTTTCTCTTTCCCTTTTGGAGTCATATTATGTTTTGTAAACATCTCAACTCTTTTCTATAAAGAGTAAGGTAAATTATTTTTCTGTATAGTTTTATTAAAACTTTATGTATTTATGAACACTACAGTTTCCTTTTTTGACAAGTAAAATGCGTTTACAAAAATAAAATTGAGCTTCATTTATTTAATTTTCTTATTTAGAAGTAGTGTGTCACAAATAAAATGAAGTGGGGCCTGAACTTTTGTCAGTTTTTTTAAAAATTATATTACATAATGGAGACATTTTCTGTCACCATTATCATAAATGCATTCCTTAATGTGTGTGTAAATACCAGTAACGCCCTCATGTTTGGCTAAAAATGTAAGCATACATTGTCTCCTATATTAAAGCTTGAAAGGTAACTATTAAACTTTATAAAGTTCCAAAAGGATAGATAATATTATAATATTTTTTATAACTACACTTAACTATTATATAAATTAAATAATCATGTATAAAAAATGAAATTTATTGCTTACTTAAAAACAGTCCATAAGATGCCGAGTGACAGATGAATTTGACAAAAGGTTTAGTCATGAATTGGCCCAACTTTGATTTCGGTGCTAGCATATAAATGGTAGTGTATATAGGGAACATGCATCCGAGTTTTGCTACTTCCAAGATCTGTTGAACCGGACCTTTCCTTCTGAACCCAGGTAAGCCTTCGTACCAGATAGCGGCTAAAAGTTGCTGCACGTTCGGATGTGCTACAAACTGAAACACAAATAATTACTGAATTTATATTGGAGTTATCTTTTTAGTCATACGATATTCTACCCCTGCTTATTCCTCCTCCTTATTAGTGAATAGATGGTAGAATAATAATAAGGTTAATTAATATTAGAACAAGCACATATTTAATTTAAGTAATTTTTTAAAACCATTGATTAGCATTGACCTTTCGGTCGGTCGTCTCCCAGAGAAGTCATCGACGGTTACATTGAATACATTTTATTTACGTTTAAAACATATTACATGGATAAAAAATATTTAGGAAATATTAAAATTACTTTAATTTAAAAAAATAAATTAAAGTACCATATAGTATTTAATTTCTGATATAATATAAATGACTAACTTGAAGGTGTAATTGCCTAGCTTAGTATAATATGAAATAATAGATCAACAAGCTAACTATTAAATCAATTCAATAATAACATAACTATTAACACACATAAGCACATATACAGTGTTTCCCGAGAGGAAAAATATTCTCATTTTTTTAGTTTTTTAAAAAAGGTCATTCTTTACAAAAACTCCTGCTTGTGTACAGTAGTGTGTACATCCTGTAGTGTGTTCAGTTTATTAAGAACTTTAAAAAATATCCAAGAGTAAACTTTCATCCCCCTCTACATCTGATATTATAAAATATATAGATATTATAAAGTCTATTGTTTTTACTTAACCCGTTAGGGCTTTGCCAAGTCCACCTTTCACTTTAAGATTTACAAAAATATGAATTCATAATAAATACATAATTTCTTTCTGCAAACTGCAGCAGACTGGTTCTTCGATCGTTTCTACTTCCAAATCCGAGCTGTCCCACCGCTTTGTTGTGTATTTTCTCTTCTTAGCGTAATCACAGCGTTGAAGTCTCTGAAAACTAGGGTAAATTTGTAGTGATCCTCACACAAGGCATTTTGTAGCTAGCTGTAGAACTCATTGAAATCATTTTCGTCGGTCATCATCCACGCTCAATGATACATGCCTTAGTAGTAGTAGTAGTAGTATGGGGGCGGGGAGGCCAAGCCTAGTAACTAAACCAAATTTGGGTTCTTTTTACCAACTCCTGAAACACACGCACTCATTGAATTATCTCAGTCTCACCCTTGAATTTCCAAGTTTAGGTTATAAAGGAGAGGATGTCTAGCCACTTTAGAGTAGCAAGCTCCTCTTCCCTGATTTTCCCGCTCCTAATGCGTGTCTTTCATATTCTTCACATAATCCCAAGAAGCGGATATTGCATCCACCACCTCTGGTCTTCTTGCCACGTCTAGGACGGCTTAGATTTCTGCCTGAAATACTGTGATAAGTGCCCCTAATGTGAGGTCTCTTAGGTGCCGGACCTTTCTGAGTACAGTCCCGCCCCTGACATACCTTTGCCATTCTTAGAGCAGTCTGGGTATGCCACCAGAGTTTCCTGGTCAAATTAAATTTACCCTAATTCCCATCTGGCCCGTGATGGGATTTCTACCTTATATTTCCTCGAAAGCTTTAGCTCATATTTATTTTTGTCGCTAAGTCTGACAAATGATGCAATGGTCTCTCCTTTAATCCATATTTGGAGTAGGAGGAGGGGGGGGGGGATTCCTATCAAAACCTCTAGAGCCCATAGGTTCTGTCCTCATCGCCCCTATTATACTACTGTAGGCTTACCTCTGAACCTTACTCCTTACTTAGCCCCTTGGCCGAGCTGGCCACCATATAACGGATCCATAATGAACTCTGGGCTGATAACTACTGTTTACAGTCATTCAAGAACCTTAGGAGAAAATCCCAATGTGGCTTTTTCCACTACCTTGTCTAAATGTGATTTCCAGGATATTTTTGGGTCGAAGTCCTCCAAGGTATTTCACCTCATTCGCCAATATGAGCTCTTGACCGAATAGTTTTGGAGCTTTGAAAGCCACAAGTTTCCTCTTTTTGGTAAAGACAAACATTTCAGTCTTGGATGGGTTGACTGATAGTCCTACCTCTTTACACCAATTGTAAATAATCCTGCAGGCCAGTTTCATCCCTTTACAGAAGGTTTTCAGGATCCTTGCCTCTGACAAGAATTAGACCGTCGTCTGCATAAGCCTAAAAAAATAAAAATCCCCTTCTGACATTCTCCTCAAAAGCTAGGCCATCATAGGTGAGGTGAGAGGCAGCTGCCCCGGGGGGAACCTCCTGTCACCGTTTTGGTTGCGATAGTGCCGGTTATTGATGTACTAACTTTAGGAGGACATTATTATTCGACGATGACTTTGAGGTGCATTCCTTTGAATAAGTTCCTGTTTGTTTTTGCTTTATAAAAGGCTCCTGCTCATTAAAGAAGAGAAATAAGGTATAGTCTATCTTGTGCATAGCCTTTTCTATCCTAGAAGTAGCCGCATGGAGGGCAGTCTCTGTTGATTTCCCTCTAATATATGCATGTTGATTTTCATGCAGCGGGTTTCTAGGTCGGATTTCCATTATTAAGTATTTGTTTACTATCCTCTTGAGGATTTGGCAGGTTAGTAGTCCTTCTTCTCTGGTTTAGGGGTGAAAACCACTTTTGCAGCCTTCCATTACTTGGTCTTCCTGTATTAATACTTCGAAACTATTCATTAATTATAAAATAGCGGATGTTCATTACATTTATAAAGAAACAATAAATGTTTGAAGCTTGCTGTTTGGAGAGGGATCCAGTGCCAAGTATAGAGGCTACATTAGCGTTATCTTCCCATTCTTCACTACAAACATGTAACGGCAAAAATGCCGTTCGTTGAGGCTGATAAATTGGGCATATCAAAAAAATATGGACTAGTGTCTCAGGTTAATATCTATTACAGATAGTACACATTTTTGTATGCATGTTGTAAAGTATCTGTGCAGTCAGTAATTACGCAATTGATAAAAGATTTATTAGATGATGAAGAGAACACTTTTCCTGTATCATCCTTACTTCAGCGTAACAGCTGTTTTACTTGGGATATCCAATTATAGTATTGATGTCATTGAGGTAAAATTAAAAAGTTATTACTGTCTCTATAAGAGAGCGTCATGAATTAATTAAAAGAAACTATGAACAATCAAACATAATTAAATTTATCACTGAACATTACGATTACATTATAATATATATGTATAAAATATGAAACTAACATAATTTAATTAGATTAAGATGTGGAACAATTTAAATTGAACAATGGTTATTATGTAATTTTGATTGAAATTTTTCACTGAGATTGTCGAATGTTTAATACTTACTATTTTTATTATTAATCTATATTTCAATGGAATTAATTTTACCTCAATGACATCAATACTGTAAGTAAATAATAAATTTTTAATATTCATTACATTTAAACTATTGTTAATTAACAAAACTTTTTAGATTAATTGCTTTTAACAAAATTAAAATGGTTGTTAATTATTTATTTGTACTCTGATATTTTTTAAAACTTGGAATTGTTATTTATTATTAATTAACTTATATTTATTGTATTTTATTTTTATTTTAGATTAATAAAAGTAACATGATTGAAAATGACCTTAAATAAGGGTCGAAACGTCTCATAATGAAAAACTAAATTGTTTATATCATTACCACACCTTAATCATGCATCAAATTAATTATATTAAGAATTATCCCTTATTATTTACATTGACCCTATTTTTCCCCTAGGAGATCGAATTTCTAAAAATCCCTTAATTTCTTAATAGAAGTTAACATTATAAGAGAATATGGGACGATTACTTACCACATACCATTGTTACAATTTTTTCTTAGGTTTAAAAAAAAGAAAAAAAAATTGGGTTCAGTTAAAATAGTTTATTTCTAATAGTATTTTGTCGTTACTTGTACAATATAGTATAAAAGGTGGCAGTATTATGATTTTCACTTTATACTCTAAAATTTGAATATAATATTTACAAAACCATAATGACACTATTATTATCAGAAGGAAAAATTATATAAAAAACTTACAACAAACAAATTAAATATTTTATAAATGTATTACTAAAAACGCAAGAACCTAATACTTAAATTTACTCTACTGTACATCTACACAGAATAATTAAACTACTTGTTCATGCTAGTCTATGCCAAAAATGGGATTTGAGGTTTAAATGCTCTTTAGTAATACTAATTATTATTATGGAAGTGAGAGGACTTAGTTTCAAATACATGTTTGGCCGCCATCTTACAATACAAAAAGCTGATAGGAAAATCCGTTCACTGAAAAAAGGTCTGTCATAAAAGCAAGCTAACTTTCAAATTTCCAGGTATTGGTACATTGGTTTCGGAGATATCATTGTAAGGAATTTGGCATATGAATTGCTGCCATCTTGAATCAAGAGCTAAGCGAGAATATTTAGATGACATTATTTTTACTTACATAACAACTTACTTATGTAATGTTATAAACAATATTTAGGTAAGCGTAGAAAGAAAACAGCGTAGTAATTAATTTTACAAAAAGAAATTGAAGACGAACTGTTTTATCTGAACCCCTGATTTACGACTCCACAGTTTTATATTACGACGACGGAATTCAAACAGAATACATTGTTAGCACTAAGAAAAACAGTTGTGCCACAGAAAGTTTAAAACATTGAATTTGCTAAACCATCAAACAATATGATGACTTAATCTGTGTGGTGACTTATAATGTGATCAGAGAGCATTATAAGTCAGCAGCATTAGTCGTAGTGCTACATGTCTATTTCCCACCTCCATCAACGCTATATACAGTAATGTCAAAACTTCAAAAGCCCAATTAACAATAATAGTTATTCAGCTAACCTTTTTTTGCTTGTACTTGATAGCCAGTTTGAGCCGTTGAAGGGTCTGCCTTTCGCCAGGCTGCCAAGTGTCAAAATGACTGGCTTCGGGGTCGTAGTTAAGCATAGTTTCCAGTTCAAAGGACGTGCGCACGTGATCCAACAAAGAAGTGGCAAACGTCTGACACTGGGCTCTCAGTTCCTGAAATTAAATGCATAACTAGACTAACAAGAATTGATCGAAATTACTGAAAATTATGTTCTTTGCAGAGACTCTAAAATCTATGACATTCTATGAACGGCGTATTATTATTAGGAATCATCAGCAGAGTGATACCGTGTTTTTGCACACTGCAATAGGCTACACAATTTGCGAGAGTATTATTAGGAACCTTATCTTTCCGTGCCAATACCCATTTTCACTTTCTCATATAAAGAAAAAGTATTGTGATGGCGCGAAAATTCTATTTTGAGATTTTGATGAATTTACACGTTTTGAGGTCCCCTGAGTCCAAAAAAAGCGGTTTTTTAAAAAAAATTCTGTCTGTCGTCTGAGCAGAAGCGTGAAGGCTAAACTACTGGGCCGATTTTGACGAAATTTGGCATACATGTTCAGAAAAATGATACTCCGAGGCGAAATCGAGAAATTAATTTCAGCCCCATATTTGGGGTGCTAACTATCCCCCAAAACATTTTTAAAAAAACTTGGAAAAAAATATTTCTTAAACGTTCGAACGGTTCCGACGATTTTGATTAAAAATTCTAAAATGTAGTCCATTTAAACACGAAAATAACGACAAGCTGTTTTCCCGGAAAAAATCTAGTTTTAGAGATATTGATAAAAATAAATATGATTTTGTTGAAAATCGAAAACAAAAAGTAAACAACTACCTGTTGATTTTATATAATATAATATTAACTAAGCATCGAGTAGGTTTATCATTGAAGCGAGCTTAATGCAATAAATATTTCATATTTGACAAATTAATAGTTAAACATAATGAGTTTATAGTTTAAAAGGATGATTGGAGTAGACGGTACAGCCGGGTGGGACTTTCACTTCTCTCGGAAGGTTCTATAGTAACAGTAACCCTGCTACCGGTAACATATTGATTTTGAATAAATATGTGTATACAATATTATCAAGTATGTAATTATTAAAATATGTATTGTGTTCTTTGATATTACCTCTGATTTAAGAGATGTTAAATTATAATTTTAAATATAACGAGTCTAAGCATATTTATGTGTTTACTTTATACTAAATGAAGCTATACATTAATATATTTGTACCAACAATTGTTGGTACAAATATATTAATATTAATAAAAAGTTAATTGTTTGCGATTTTTTTTTGTTAGATTCGCGCTTGATCTTCAAGAAATTCAAGCTGTCAACTGCTTCAGTTTTTGAAGCAGGCACACTTCACCGTGCACTCTCCTGCCCACCAAACTGACGCAATTGTCAGGGCTCACCTCTCCACTGACATTGCGAAAGTTTTCCATCTCCATTGCAGTAACGGCTTGCATCGGGCTCGCAGTAAAATGCTTCGTATGCATCTTCGCGGTTTGATCCTTCCCTACCACAGTAGTTGGCGCTGAATTATTCCTCTTCTAGTTCGGGCTTAACTGGTGGAATAACTATATTCCCGTTCCGTACTACTACTAGACTAGACTTTTTTTCAAAAACTTAAAGAAATCTAGTTTGGGCACTCTTCAAATCAATTGTAGAGTTATTATAGATTACAAAAACCCAACTGACTTAAACTTGACAGTTTCCAAAAACAACAAATTTAAAAAATCTTTGGATTATTTTGGAAATTTGGGAAAGCTCTTATATAATTTTGTTGTCTCACTTCGGCAACATCCCTTTTGAATCTTTGATCGCCCCCTAATGTTACGAGCTTTGCTTGAAATTTTTTTGTAACTATTTTTGCTCTCCCCGTGTCAATACACGCGTTTGGAAAAATACTAGTTTTTTTGCAAGCGTAACAAATTCTCGAGCCATACAGTTTTGCCCAATAATATCTTGTCTTTAAGTGAATTTGAGACAACGGACTACCCCTTAACTGATTGAAATTTGTTACCTGACATACTGTGGGAATTCCGTGTGTTTAAAGAAATAATGATTGCTTGTGAAGTCCTTGTTGAATGTTGGATTTTTAATTTGTAATTGGTAAGTTAATTGTTCCTGAATTCATTTATAGATAACCAAAACACTGTTTGTGACAGAGTCGTGACAAGTATATTTCTATGACAGGTCCAAGAAACAAATATGGTGACTAAATTTAATTTGGTTGACTTACATTATAATCATCTCTGAATTCGGTTTCCATGCGAGACATTCGGCGTAGTTCCCAGGAGAGGTGAAAGGCGGTTACTACGGGGTCGTTGGAGCTGAGTGCTATGAGCGAAGGAGAGGACAGAGCCCTGTAAGCGTTAATTCTCGACTGAGAGTGACGCAGCGAGTCGTGTTCCCTAGATACCACACACTCGTCGCAACCACACCTACAAACCACAAATGTAAGTATATTAAACCAACAAACCATTTCAACATATAATTTAAAGAAAATGCTTTATTCACGGCTTTATATTAATATGATTGGGGGGGGGGGGGGGGGGCGAGCATTTAGTAAAAGATAACATAAGACTAACCTCTTACTCCATTTTATATGGGGTTTGTTACATTAAGTTTTGCCAGCTAGGTCAGTAAGGTAGTGAGGTGCGAAGAAGTAACAAAAAGGTATTAACCATAGGTATAATAAATAAAGATATATAAAAAGTCTCAATATCTACGATAATTACAGAGCAGGAGAATCTTATCCAAGTTACTACTCTATCTGGGTAATCTCCACAACTAAATAATAATAATCGAAAAAAATAAATAAATAAAAATATGTGTGGTGTCGCGGGAAACCCGGTAGGAACGAAGTTCCTTGCGCTTTTCTTAAATATAAATCATAAAATCACACTGCTATGTATACGATGCTAATTACTAAAACTAACTATTAAGTATTTATAAAAGTAACTAACTATTTGTACTTAGCGGAGTTGGAAGGCATTTTTTTTATCATTGAAGCAAGCGTCTTGGAATAAATATGTATTGAATATTGAGAAAATAGTTTAATCATGATGAGTCTACAGTTAAAGAGGATGATTAAAATAAGAGCTGAGTAGCGAGGCAACAGGGCTATTACTATACACACGTCTAGGTATACTCCATTTAGAATATGATAAAATATAACACTTCACTACACAAAAACTTCTACTTGCATCAGGCTGAAATTTTACATGCCTGTTTCAATTGTGCTTTAGACGATGTGTATGAAGTTTCATTAAAATCGTTAGAATGTAAGGTATTGGTAAAAACGTTGTTTTCTCTATTTTAAACGTTTAGGTCAGCTTTAATAATTTTAGCGATTTTTAACAACGTGTTGGTTTTACTAAAAAAGATTGTTTGTCTCATTGAATAGATGAAGTTAGAATTTTTTCCAGCCCTAAAATTCCAATTTTACATTTGAAGCTTACGTTTACGCGAGGGTTGCGCGCGAACGCTTGGGCGGATAACGCTGTCCAACGAACTCGTCCTGGGCATTTGTAAAATAAACATGTCTATCAAATTTAATCTAAATCGGTCAAAATTTAGTCAAGTCATCGTCACACGTTTCAAAATTCACGGACACACAGACCGACCGACAGACAGACACGAAACCAAAAATGTTCCCTGATGTCAGAAAATGATTTCTGTCTTGGACTTTTTAATATCGGAGACATAAAAGTTTTTCGTTCTCAAAAGTGAACAAAATGCTTCCGTTACCTTCGGTAAGCTCGAAAGCAATTATATATTAAATTAAAACAAATCATAATACTAGGAGAGAGTCTATCTCTTACAACTTACTTCTAACAAGTTTGATTAAAGAATGAACTTTATTATAAAATTAAATTTGATTAATACTTAAATTATATGAGAAGCCAAAAAATAAAAATAATATAAATGATAATAAAAATAAGCAATATATATATATATATATATATATATATATATATATATATATATATATATATATATATATATATATATATCTATATATATATCTCCACACACTGGTAATATTGGTGACCCTCGCCATAATGACCGATATAATATAAAATAACAAGCCAAAAAATAAAAATAATATAAATGATAATAAAAATAAGCAATATATATATATATATATATATATATATATATATATATATATATATATATATATATATGTATAACCGTTATATATGTTAGCTGGCTAATCATGTGGCGGAAATGTGCTGCCATATGATAATGACGACTCAGGAGAAGTTATGTTACTCTCCACCCACTGGTAATATTGGTGACCCTCGCCATAATGACCGATATAATATAAAATAACAATTAATTTCTAATTTTGAATGTTGCTATTAAAACCGGGAATTTGGATAAAAACAAAAATTTCTTTCCCAAATAATTGGATCTTATTTCTTTTAAGTAAGGACAAAGGGTTACGTGGTGATAAGTGGTCTCATCCTCAACATGACATAACTCACATTTTGCATTTGCTTTCCCTTTAGTCCATGGAATCTAGTTTAGTGGTAGCAACCCGCATCTCAGCTTAAACATGGTTCTTACATTAGTGATGGCCGTATGTGGTGACGGTGACGTGTACCATTCCACTGGTACACCACTGTGTGGTGTAGGAGGTAAGTAAGAGTAAAGTGGATAGAAAGATGAGTTCCTGATTGCCTCCTCTTGTTTTTTCACCTCCTTTCACTTCCACACTCGCAAAGCCTGGACCATCTATTTTCCTATCCTCTGCCATTTCCTCACCAAACTCTATCCAATCCTCGTACCAACCGGTGTTAGCTCTTACGGCTTCATAGGCAAGCGTGTAAGGCATTGATAAATAAGGAAAATAGCAACGGGCTAAGCAAACATCCCTGCCTCAGTCCTATACCAGAAGGAAAGGACTGGGTCAATCCCTGTCTTGTCCATATGAATGACTTAGTCGTCCTGTACTAACTCTTTATCGCATTTATAGCTTTTCTTGTGATCCCTGCACAACTATATTTGTAAAACAGTGCTTCCTGGCCAATTTTGTCAAAAGCAGCTTTCAGGTCAACAAACAAACAAAATAATATATATAATACCTTTTTCCTCCCTCTTTTTAGAGCAATGTTAACGATTTTATTCTAGCTTTGGATCTTCTTTCTTCAAAAGCGGAATAATAATAGCATCACTAAAGTCCTCATTTATCGGTTTTTATCGATTCCTAAAATTATTTAATTAATTTTAGGAATCTTTATTTAATTTATTTATTTAGGAATTTTAGTAATTTGTAAACATTGTACTCTGTTTTATTCATTGTTACCCTGTTATTTTGTCATTGTTACTCATTTTTTCTTCTTGTTATTAGCTTTCTTTATTACGTTTTATTCACTACTTGTTCCTCATACTACTTTATCTTTCACTTATCTTTTATCTATGTATTTTAATTTGATGTAATTTACCTTCCGAGTTACCACTTGTGGCTTTGCTGTTTGGCAACTCGATGTTATACAATAAACAATAAACAATATAACACTGGGGATCTCCAAAATTCTTTAGAGTCCTTAACGTTACCTATTTTTTTTTGCCGCCTCTATGTAATATTATTTTTCTTTAATTTTACATAACCTCCTATATGCGGTAGTGCAATATCTCAGCATTGTTTTCAAATACAATGTGCTTCTTTTCCTGTACAAATTCAACACACTACACATATGCCTCCTGGCAGAGAAACATTCTTTATCATACCACTCTTTTTTTTTAACTTTTTGGATAGCCATGTCCAGAGCAACTTGGACCTCCTTCCCGTTTTGCAACATCTCTAATCCATTCCTTGATAATATTGCAGTTCACGATTTCATATTCATTCTTTGAACTTTCAAACTTTGCTTTAATTTCTAAATTTTGTTTGAAATTATTTTCATTTTGCTTTGTCCATCTTAAATTTGGTTGATATGTCTAGTTCTAACTCCAACGGCATATGGTCTGAGAACAACTGCTTGCCAACTTTAAACCTTCTAATGTATGTTAGGCAAACAAAATCCACTGCTGCTATGACAATTACCGATTGCCCCCAGGGACCTATGTAAGTTACACGCCCCTCTTCATCTCCCGCTGTCCGTCCATTAAGCACTATTAAACCTCTTTCATTGTATAATTCTACCAACACTTTTCCTTTTTTAGTAATCTCTTTATCCCGAGTTTTCCTACTTTCTAATATTTTATATTTCAAATTTGCATCTTCCAGTGCTTCCTCATCTATAGTTTGTAATTCCCCAATCCTTCCGTTTTGATCCCTTATCACTATTAAGTTTACTCTCTTGATTATATTTTCTCTTGATTTATTAAAATCCGAATCCCACAAGCTGCAACTCAAGTACACTGGCAGAACACATATCCTCCTATTCTCCTAAATAATATAGATCAAGCAATTGTCTTCTTCGGACTGATCTAAACTATAACTAAGTTTACACCCAAAAGACAACCTCTACTGGGTCGTCCCAAAATAAAAGATTTTTTTTTTTTTTTTTTGCGAATACCCATTTTAAATCAAAACTATGAAACTTCTTTTTACCTAAATCGATAACATCTGTATTCCCCTCTAGCACAGAAGTTTCATAAAAGAATAAAATATCAAAAACTTTTATAATTAAAAAAAATTAAAAACAATTTAAAAATTCTTCATCTCGAAGTTTATTTTTTAAACCATATAAATTATAAGATACTAAGGATAAACATAACTGTCTTTCTGATAGTGAGTAAGGCGGCGGCGATGTTTTCATTATCTTTTTTAGGCAAGGGTGCTTGGCTACTTCCCTCTTGCATGAGATGCTGTACTATTTAAATCAGGTCGTAGTCTATAGTCTAACAGAATATTCAATTTCCCTAGTGCCTCCTTATCATTGTTTACTATTCCTCTTGTGTCACACCATTGAAACAGTTCCCCACTCACTAAAATACTGTCATTTACAATTCACATTCCTTTCTTTTCCACATTTCTTTACCACCTTTCTTATTACAAACCATTTAGACCTCACTTTTCTGCACTCCGATGAGAAATCTTTATAGATTGTGAAGATTGTTCCAGGTAAATATTTCCTAGCCGCTTCTAATATTTCATGTATGTCCTTATCTTGAGGAATATGGGCGATCAACTTATTTTATTTTGCCTTCTACCTAAAGGTTGTGCTCGATTTATGTTAATATGCCTTTTTATATTCAGCACTTCCCTACAGAACTCAGTTATTACATCTTTACAGTAACTCCGTCACTTACCTCTACATTTCTAAATATCAAATTATTACGGCGTGTCGGTTAATTTGGTCGTCTAGTTTCTTATCTCTTAGTTTGTTTAACTCTGACATTTGTTCTAGTTGGATCTTCATAGCTTTATTTTCTTCCCATAATTGTTTTATCGACTCCTCCAAATATTCAACGTCCTGTTTAGAAGCTATATTTTTTAGTTTTTTGTCTATTATATTGACTATCATATTCCTTGACTCCTCTTTGGGCATGCTTCCAACCGTTTGGGCCATTAGTACTTCTTGTCTCGTTCTTTCACTCTCCAGAGAGATTTTTGTATTTTCTTCCCTGGATCTCTTCTCGTTAGTTATTTCTCCTGATTATGCCGTTATTTTTTCAACATTTGAATTCATCAACAGGTTTATTGCAGGGCAGGTTAGTTTGGTTTGGGTGCTGGCCGAACGGATTAGTAATTAGTTCGACTCTTGCTCTTACCGCACCGTTTTCCTGTTGAATTTTTGTTGCCTTCTCAATTGCTTCCTTTGTTTTATTTGTATATTTTTAATCCCAGTAATAATCGTGTTACTCGGTAGTGAATTGTTAAAATCACTTAAATTCAGACGCACCAAACCGTTGATGTGATGTTCGACTAGTGTGATAACAGATGCGAACTTTAGTTTAAGTTAAAATAATTGTACGATTTATGTACGTTTAAAAATAGAGCATCTGTGATTAGAACTCAAATTAATAAGTCAATTCACGTACTTAACTCATATTTCAGTGACTTTAAAAAAAATTATATATATTGATAATGATGGAGAATGGAGAGGAAAATGTATTTATAGTGTCTTGAACATACCGCCTACCAAAATGTACGTTTAAAGATATGATAAATTCTATTGCAAACGTCGCTACACGGTCGTCTATGAGAATAGACGGAACCTGTCACACGAGGTGGCGCCACCTGCCGGGTGGCACTATGCGGTCGACCGTCCGACGGTCTTGCCGCCACCCACAGGTGGCGCCACCCGGTCAACCCATTGTTTTCAATTGAGCCTGTCACACGTCGCCACCCAAGTCACGCCACTCAGCCCCTACTCCTTCAATCAAATATGTATAGGGGAAATCAAATCTGGGGCAGACTGCATCCCTCATATAAGTGGGTGGCGCAAGTCAGGTGGCGGGAGCAAGTGGAATCAACCAGGTGGGCGCCACCCACGTGGCGCTACCCAGGTGGCGAAGTGTGTCACTAGCCTTAAAGTTTAATCCGTTATAGCACATTTATACTGACCTAATACATACTGTTGCCAGCGTTTGAACTGCCGTGGGAGCAGACGAAGACAAGGAGACCGCCTAATATAGGTTAGACGCCCCTAGATTTAAGTTGCTAATCCTGGTCCACCCCGGGTGTTTAATTTCTCCGGTTTCCCTTAATAACTGACAAGTTTCCCCCCTATCCACCACATAGAGAGGAGCTCGATGGAGTTAGTTAGCAATCCCTCACGGTCACGGGCTTTATTAGTAGTTTCTTTTATATTATTTCTTCACTGGTCGTAGCCTACTTTATTAAATTGTAAAAAAGGTGGGAGATAAACTTGTTTAAAATCAATAGAAATTTTTAGTTATATATTAACTCAAGGAAATCCAGTTTGATATGGAAAAAGGTAAAGGAGTGTCAATACTATGACATAGAAAGATCTTGATTGATTTAATATATATCGTGAAAATAAACTATATAGTGCAAAGCATTTAGATAATTTGTAATTTCAATTAAATCAAAATTATTAAAAGTGTACAGGAATGTGTGTGTGTACAGTACAGGTGTAGGGTGCGTGTAGGAATTGTCAGATAAACGATTAGTCACCTTATATCATGGGGGATAGGAACTGAAGCACCTCTGTCTAAAAGTATTTTAAGGATTTCATAATTGTTCATGTGCGCGGCCAAAATCAACGGAGTTATATCCGGAGTAAAGTTTGAACTATCCCGATCCACTGCCTCCCAACTCTGAAAAATAATCAATCCAAAAAATGTTAACAATATTTCATAGTAAAACATACACATTATATTTACGTTTATATATTATGTCTTATTTATATATTAATTAGCTGGCTATATATTATGTATAATATATATTATAGTACTAACTATAAGAAGATATTGAAGGTAAACTAGTAAAGGTAGATAAAAAAAACAAAACAAACAGTGTTAGTTTAATTATATAGAACTAGTTTATTGCTAAACCATAAATAATGTATATAAAAAAATATATACGAGTACCGACAGGTTTCGACTAGGTACTCTGTTATCGACAGAGTCAGAGTACTGATAATTTTTAAAAGTCAGGCTTGGTAAATATGAAGTTACGAGTGCAGGGAGTGTGAAGGATGGTGGGAGGGCTGTATTTGGGTGTGTTGCCAAAGAGGAATTGACTTCCAGTTGAAGAACAAACGTGCATTGGATTATTAGGGTACGGTGTGAGAGGGTTTCACCTACATGGAAATCTGATTTAATATGCGAATGTAGTATAATGTTTTTCAAATATATAAATGACAACCAAAAATTAAGATAATTGTGACTATAACTAAGAACATGGTCATATTATTAAGAGAAAGAGTCAAACATATATAGACTTAAAGAAATAAGGGGTAGAGCAAGAAGCCACATTTAAATACCTAGGTGGAACAATCAGACAAGCCTAGGTGGAACAATCAGACAAGCCTAGGTGGAAAAATCAAAAATCATTATACTGCAATGAGATATCTCAGGAAAGTAGCTGGGAAAACAAGACGAGACTTAGTTAGGAACACATCTCCTAAATAAATTAATAACACTACTTAAAAGAAAAAGGCCATAAGTATTATATCTTTCTTTAAAATTTCTTTCTTTACAGCAATGACACACAATCCCACGCCATTACCACGAAATATACCTGGAATAGATCTAAAGAAGCCTACAGTCTCAACCAATGCATTTTGGTTGTTACAATGGATAGATCTCTAAGGAAGGGAACGTTGAGATCATTGTTGAGAGTGAGGTTGGAGGCAAAGAATGTAGAATTGGTGATTTTTCTTAGGATCTTGAATTGGATGATTTGGAGACGACGTCAGTTAGATGGTTTGGTGCTACCCCACACTTCCAAACCGGAGGTCCAAGCTGGTTTTAAAACTATGTAGTTGTCTATTCTTTGGCTCCACTCTCTTAGTGACTCCTTTCAAAGTCGAAAAAATATCGAAGCCCAATAATGCTCCCCTTATCCAAAGTATAGCCCAATTATTGTACTTCGGACGTCAAAAAAAGCTTCTCTAGCTTCGAGTTGAACTCAAATCTGTACCCATATGGTACAACATATCGAGTTAACTGTCTCGATTGCTTCTACAAAGGTACTTACGAGTTAAACTTTCTCTCAGTGTAACTTATCGGTTGAGTCTTACTGTACATAACATGAACCTGATGTTTATAGAGGGGAAGGTTGCGGAATGAGGACTGGTGAAGGAAATGGACGTAGTTCTGGAAGTATGGAAGGCAGCCAGGGTAGTGTTCATCCCCAAACAGCATCCCCTTAGCAGAAATCGGAAGGATTAAGAGGAAGGTGCGATCCCTTGCCAAGGATAGAAAGTGATAAAAAGAGCGAAAGATTGAAAGACCGACGCTGTAAGGCGTCCAATAATAAGGGGACCAAATAGAACAAGATGTGAATAATAGATCAATATTAATATAACTTTTTAACTAAATTTATTTTATTCTATTGACCTGCCGATTTTAGCAGTTGGCTAATAATTAAATATCGTTTTATATTTGGTCCAATTACGTGATCATTAGTAAATTATGTACTCTAAATATATTTTTATATACTTAGTAATAATGATAATTAATTGCCCTCTCATTGAACAATAGCTTCACAAACGCTGAAGCTACCGGTAAAAAGAAACAAAAAAAGTTATTTTTTTATTAAAATCAGTTCAAAATAATATTATCGTTAAAAAATGAAAAACTCACATAAGGTTGGCCTTTAACATGGCTGCTTTCTTCGTATTCTAGTAAGAGTTCCACTGCTTCTACATATTCCTCTTTAATGGCATGGAGTAAAGAATCCTGTAACCAAATCCTGTAATAGTTTTTATATTATCTCTTTTCATTCTTTTGTAGAAAATTACAATTTTTATGTTTTACTAGGCTGGAGGGTTTATTTGGAATGAAAGTCCTTCGAGTGAAATATATTTTTATTTCATCAGAGCTTTCGCCCAGGGAACCTGAAAAACCGAAAACATAAATAAAAAACCTGAAAAACCCTCCAGCCTGCTATAATATTTATTTATTTTTTGTTCCTTTAAATTATTCAAATAATTTTAAAAAATATACACCCTTGTAATTCAGTAAATACAGTGTAAGATGGCTCAAAGGTGTAAGAAAGAATAAAAACTAAATTTTTCATCGGAAACGTTTCGACCCTTATTAAGGTCATCTTCAGTCCTTTAATTGCTGTAACACATAATTTAGTTTCACAAATTAATCCTACTTATTCAACTTTATCAACAATTTTTAATATATTTTTTCAAACTTTACATAAAACTGATAATTTTTTAACCATATTCAGTTTTTTAAATTTGATAAATATATATAATATATTACTTGTTCAATTATATTTAATTCCACAAACTCTAAATAACAATAATTTCTAAAATATACTTACAAATTTCATTAGCCACGTCGAACATTGAATTAAATTGAATATGGTTAAAAAATGATCAGTTTTATGTAAAGTTTGTAAAGTTATTTTAAAATTTGTTGATAAAATTGAATAAGTAGGATTAATTTGTGAAACTAAATTATGTGTTACAGTGATTAAAGGACTGAAGATGACCTTAATAAGGGTCGAAACGTTTCTGATGAAAAATTGAGTTTTTATTATTTCTTACACCTTCGAGCCATCTTACACTGTATTTACTATTATTATAATATTTAAGTCCAAAATTAAATCTCTTCAAATTATGTTTTTCGTTTCAACGTTGAACATCATAAGATTTAAGTTAAATTAAGATATTTATTTAAATATATTTATATTTGTTAAATATAACTTATCACGCATCCAACTAGATCACAATCACACTAAAAGTACAAGTTGGCTAGTGTACAGAGAAAAAACAAAATCGAGAAATAAAAAAATAAAAAATATATCCATACAAATAAAATAAAGCAATACCCTCTAACTAAACCAATTATTTGTGAATTTAAATAAGAATAAGAAACATGATCATTATGAAGATCATTGTATGTATTAATATTAATTCAAATATCGCAAATGTGACCGAATCCGGAAGTCCGGAGAGGCCGCCAATATATAAAAAAACATATATATATATATATACAGGGTGGTTTTTTTTTTTTTAAGATAGAGAAAAAATGTAAATGGTAACTCACCTTGGATTTTCGCGTAGTTTTATAATATGATTTCCAAAAATATTTTTATCTCATTGTTTCGGCGGTATCTATCTCAACTTTGTAATCTTAAATGGTAACCTATATTTTTCTTAAATTAGATTGCTTTAGAAGAAAAATGAGCCTTGAATCAACAAAATCGGTTGAAAATTGACAGAGATATTCAGTTTTCAATATAACAAAAATGCTATTTAAGTATGTAAAATACTAAATCTAAAAAAAAATAATTATTTTAATTCTGTTTATTTCACTTTGTTTTTCACTTATCAAGGTTAGTTAAATTTATTTACTGATCAAAAGTCAAACCTTTTTTCCATTCCATTCAGGAACATCGTTAGTATGACCTCTTTTGATCAGAGTGTCGACAATCTTCCTTTTCTCTACAGTTTCGGAAAGGAATGGAAAAAAGGTTTGACTTTTGATCAGTAAATGCATTCAACTATCCTAAATAAGTAAAATAAACAGAATTAAGATCATTTCGTTCAATTTCCGATTTTTTTGTTTACAGTATTTTACATACTTAGATAGCATTTTTGTTATATTGAAAACTGAATATCTCTGTCAATTCTCGACCGATTTTGTTGATTCAAGGTTAATTTTTCTTCTAAAGCAATCTAATTTAAGAAAACAATATAAAAAATATAGGTTACCATTTAAGATTACAAAGTTGAGATAGGTACCGCCGAAACTATGAGATAAAAATATTTTTAGAAATCATATTATAAAACTATGCGAAAATCCAAGGTGAGTTACCATTTAATTTATTCTCTATCTTCAAAAATAAAAGAGATAACAGGGTGAGCCAGTTTATCGTGCCCACCCTGGAGATATATATATATATATATATATATATATATATATATATATATATATATATATATATATATATATAATGTGTGTGTATATATGAAAGCTAATCTTAATATCTGAACAAAAAGGACTATAAGTAAATTATTGCTCTTAATAAATTTTGCTTGTTTAGATATTTTCACTGGAAAAAATAGGGGATAGACTTTCAAATAGAGTCATTTGTAGCTTGGACCACTCATCAACCCCATGACAAATTGGATACCCCCAATTATTTTTACATTAAATTGAATTTAAATGATCCAGATGGATTGTCTGGAATTTCTACCGACAAGCAAATACAGACAATAAATCTGATAAACTTACAAGTGAGTCTTCATTCACACACGCATCCATACAAATTAAAGCTTAGTTAATACATAAATTGTTACACAGTAAAACAATATCATTCTTACACAGATTCACACGAAGTTTAAATTGTCAAATTCATAAATTAAAGTAGATATTTAAATGGCCGGTGTGACGATAGCGTAGGAGATGGTCTTCATACAGCTGCAAAGTTAGTTCCTTACGTCTTCGACCCGACTTGGTGTGAATAAAAGATGCATCAAATAAAATACAAGTTGAAGGCCCTGAGACTAATTTTAATGAAAAATGTTGAAAATTGACGTTACATGTGTTAAGTGTTAGCGCGTTCATGAACTGGTAAGCTCCGCGACCTGATCGTATGGAGGGCTGAAAATGGCCTGCACGGTCTATTCTGTTCAACGCATATAATGACATCGCTGTTCCGATTGCGCTTATTAGAAGCACAAGCCCAAGTAGAGTCATGCCTTTCTGAACGCTTGACTAAGCGAGGGAGGTTTCAACGAACAGGTTATACCGATTTACGATCCTTTTACATTATTTGTTAACAAATAAAGTAACTGCACATATATTTAAATTTGACGAATGTGATGATTTAAAGAAAGTAGTATACTAAATAGTGACATTGCGATTAACATAAAATATTAAATAAGGTAAAATATAAAAGCTTAAATAACTGTTGGTCTCCAATAATATACAGGGTGGGCAAAAAAAAAACCGCACTTTTTTGAACACTTATAGCTCAGCTTCTGTAGTAGATAGAGCCCATCTCTATACCCCGCAACCCCATGTTTGCGGGGTCTGAAAACTACATTGTTCTGTAGTTCTTCACCAAACGATTGGGTAAAAACCATCAAATAACGGTTTGAAATAGGGTCTTAAAAAAAGTCGTTGTCCGGGTAGTAGTGATCTTGTCTGGTATTATAGTTTTGATAGAATAAATTACCATATGGTGGAAGGGGGGGGGGGGGGGTTCTTTGAGGGTAAGTGGGAGGAGTCCCTCAGTGTTATAACAAACATTGAAGATGGGTTAAGCACAATTTTGCCTGAAATTAAAGATCAAATGCTAAATTACAATTTTATGCAAGATGTTACCCCGTCCTATCGCTCCTTGCAAACAATTCAATACTTGCAAGAGAATTGCCTAGACTTCAGGCCCACCCTGTATATTTTACTTATAAGTTGTACTATTAGAAGTATGATGGTGATCAAAGTCGACCGTGCGAAGAAAGCAAGTTTAAAATGTAAGCGAACCTTATGCACGGAGCTTACCTTAACTTTAATTTTGTACTCGAGAAGAAGACGAATAAGTTCGATATTTTCATTTTCGATGGCGGCAATGAGTGCCGACCTGTTAAGAGGATCCACACAGTTCACGTCAAGAACATCAGTTTTATCATGATGCTCGTCTAATATCCTGAAATTAAGTTAATATCAATTAGATCTTATTATGTTGTTAGCAGAACAAGGTCTTTCAAAAGTATATAATTAGGGGTAAATGTCGATAAAACAATAAAATCTTATGTTAACTAACTATAAAATGAAACTAAAATGAAGCTTAAACTACCTAAACCGGTATTAACAAGTCTCTCCTGAACTTGAAAACATTTATCTATCATTACTAAAATCTTACCCTTAACAGCGTCAATATACTTTACAATCACTAAATTCTAGCTTGTTTTTCTGCGACATGGAGCAGACCCAATTAATAGCTGTAAACATCAAAGGAAACTTCTGATTAAGTCACTAGTTATTAGTCCAGTCAAACGGCAATTGACCAAAAACGGTAAAACTTTGTGCAAGTGCAATTTAATGTTTGATTCTTATAGATTTCGTGCAACATTTCTACTTTAATTAGAGAAAATTTGAGCGATAATATTAAAATATTTCCATGCATGAGTTTTGGTTTTAAAGAACAATTTCCTAGACATGCATTGATGCATGTGCGTGTTTAACTATATGTACAAAAAATATAAAATATTTACTTACTATATATATATATATATATATATATATATATATATATATATATATATATATATATATATATATATATATATATATATATATATATATATATATATCAGCAATGTAATACCGTGTTTTTGCACACTGCAATCTCTCACAAAATGTGTATATATATATTATATATATATATGAGTTTAATATTTTTAAAAACAATTTATAATATTTTATTTATTTAATATTATTTACACAAATATAGTAAAAATGTATTCCAATGATTTTTTATGCACCATTATGCACTTGCATATCCTTCTTATCCCTATTGAGTTTTCATAAACTATCTTCTTCGAAACAGTTTTTCGAAGAAAAGTTCTTAAAGCTACCAAGTAGGTATGTGCTTTCTTTTAATATTTACTTGAAACAAACGTCGTTAAATCCATTTTAGTAACACGAATATGAGTTAAAGTAATAGAACCAAAATAGTCTAGGGACTCTAAAAGTGGATTGTTTTTGATTTTAGAGCCTACATGATGAAGATATTTGTTACCTTCTTACGCTAGCAACATCACCCCTCTCGGCAAGAAGAAGAAACTTTTTCTCTTCAGGTGACAGTGCCTGGTTGAGCTGTACAGGTTCTAGCGGAACGGTTTCTTCTTCATCTTCCTTGTCGCCTCCTCCATGCTCCACTAACTTCTCCTTTGACCAGGATTCCCTCATACTGACCTCCCGCCGTCACCTCAACTGCACAGCTTTTTCCGTCTAATAACATTACATCATCTCTCGGTCAACCATCATATAAACAAAGCATTAATAGCACTTATTTTAAAGTTTAAGGACGTGCACAGTGTACAGTGTATATGGATGGTGTGGCACGGGGGAATTACGCTTTACCACATGGGCCATTCTCCTGATTGAAGGCCAATGTATGTCATTAAAATATTTCACTAATTCTCACACAAAAGACAATATTACACACACAAAAATATTCTTTTAATATAAAAATGACTTTAAACATTAAGTTGTTATTATGTTTTCGGTCATTGCTATGGAAAACGATTAAACAACAGCTTTCAAACGCATTATATAAAATAAACAGGTCAAGTGTGTGCTAGTCAGCACACAGCGAGGGTCCGTAGGCCACACTTTATAGTGTTTAACTGTAAAGTGTATAAACAGTGTTTTTTTTTTAAATGCTAAAAAGCTTACTTTGAACCATTCTAAGGGTCAGATATTCTCAAAACACACTCTGATAAAATATTTTTTTGCCACTGAACCGGACTACAACCATATACATACATCGAAAAGACCATAGTTATAAAAAAACGTATTTTGTCAATAAAAAATAAAATAATATTTTTTTCGAAATTTCCAAAAAGTGGTATCTTTACTTTTGGTCGAAGAATGTTCAGGAATTTTTTCAGATTTTTTGCACATAAGCGAGATAGAGGGGGGGGGGGGGGACACGTTTCAAACCCGCTTCAAACTCGCCTACGCTCGCCCTATCAAAGTTATAACCAAAGAATTATATATTTTTGTAATCAGCTCGACGTACCCTTTCATATGATACCCCACACGGTGTCGAAAAAAAATGTAAAATTTTTAACCCTTAAGTTTTTTTACCCTAATTTTTTTGAAAAATATTTTTTTGAAGTCGCTATATTTTTAAAATATGTGGGTAGCTATAAGACACATACATGCCAAATTTCAAAGTGATCGGACGAAAGGTGTAGCCGTGAGAGCATGCGACAGGACGGACGGACAGACACACGCAGGAAAATAAAAGGGTCCTTGGTTTTGCCTACGGACCCTAACAAATGATAAAATTATTTAGTGATGATAATTTAGTGCGTAATCAATCTTTATATAGTACAATTATTACCGGTGTGAAAGAGTTTCTATAGTTTAGCCAAGCTAATTAACTAATTTGAAATTAGTTCATCAATTTCATAATTCATAATTCAAGAGTACTGCTAAGATGTTAATTATTTGCCTGACCATTGAAATCCAATAAATTTAATCAATTAGTTTATCAAAACATTTGATAAAGAACACTTTTTCCTCTCTTTATATGTATTCTTTTTTAATTTCTTTAATTTTCTTTTGATTATTGCATCAAACTCTTCTGTAAATTGTATTATTATTTAGACGCTTTCTCATTTTGCTTGTATGTATACATTTCCTTTGTTAAAATTACTATTAGATTAGATTTATCAGCTTTTTAAATTATTAAAGTCTTGGTTGATTAATGTAAATTTTCTAGTTTTTTTTTTTTTTTTTTATAATGTATTTTTATTTGTTTTTCTGATGAACCTAAAGCGGTGATGGCTTTGTTAACATGGTTATAATTTGTATTAAGTAATCTTAACGTACTTTCTATATCTACAATAAACCTCAAAATTTGTTTATTGTTTATATTACGTAAATTAAAATTGTGTCCTAAGCTAAGAAAATATACGAAACTGAGAAGGACATCTTTTGTTAGTCAGATTAATGAGCCATTTTTTTTTTTATAAATTATAATTATTTTTAATATATAAATTATATTGTTAAAAAAAAAAAATTATATATATATATATATATATATATATATATATATATATATATATATATATATATATATATATATATATATATATATATATATATATATATATATATATATATATATATATATACATATATATATATATATATATATATATATATATATATATATATATATATATATATATATATATATATATATATATCAGCAGAGTAATACCGTGTTTTTGCACACTGCAATAGGCTACACCTTGGTGTCTCTCGCAAATTGTGTATATATATATATATATATATATATGTGTGTGTGTAATATATATACATACGAAAATCACACGATCGCGAATAATTATATTTATAAGCCCCGAGAAAACCCAGGGCTCGGTCATAAAAAACACAGTCCACTCACAACATACTCAAAGAACCCGACGTTTCGGTTTATTGTTTAAACCTTCTTCATAGGATCTACAACAAAAGAAAATACAAATAGTTTACACAGGATGCAATTAAGATTGAAAGTGTATAAATAAAAGAAAAGCTAAATTCAAAAGCACAAGGTTGGAAACTTACATTGAGAAACAGTTAGAATAAGAATTAATGTAACATACTATTGAACAAAAACTAGAAAATGACTGGAATATTAAAAATGTCTAGAAAATTAGTTATAAATAAATATTACGAAAAAATTTTAACAAGGTAAATACAAAAAAAGTAACCAAGGAAAGGTAACATCTAAAACTAATACCAGTGGCAACACACCGAAACTACATTCAAATTGAATTTAAATATTGTCCAAAAACCCATATTTTTTGACCCTCTATATTTATGTATCTTATACATAATCAGTCCAGAATAAACTTCATGCAAATTATCGAACGATCACTTCGAAGCAATATTCAAGCGCCACTGGTATTAGTTTTAGATTGTTACGATTTCTTGGTTACCTTTTTTGTATTTACCTTGTTCAACTTTTTTCGTCATATTTATTAATTACTCATTTTCTAGTCATATTTAATATTCTAGTCATTTTCTAGTTTTTGTTCAATACTATGTTACATTAATTCTTATTCCCACGAATAAGAATTAATGTACTGTTTCTCAAAGTAAGTTTCCAAATTTGTGCTTTTGAATTTATCTTTTATTTTATTTATGCAGTTTCAATCTTAATTGCATCCTGTGTAAACTATTTGTATTTTCTTTTGTTGTAGATGCTATGGAGAAGGTTTAAACAATAAAACTTTTTGAGTATGATGTGAGTGGACTGTGTTTTTATGACCGAGCCCTGGGATTTCTATGTGCTCATATATATATATATATATATATATATATATATATATATATATATATATATATATATATATATATATATATATATATATATATATATATATATATATATATATATATATAGTATGCTTATAACATATTATAAGCATTTTTAAAAGCGTTCAAATGTATTACAATTTCTTCATAAGCTGATGTGTTCATATATTTTAATGATTTTAAATTGAATATATTTTAATATTTATATTATTATACATAAAATGGATAAGGTTATAGGTTTGTTGAAGGTTTTTGCTTGATCTTGAACAGGTACCCTGACGCCAAACCCGATCGAAAGCCTGACTTTCGGCAAGGAAAGTCGTGAGACAAACTGCATCTTCTCAAGAGATGAGGAGATCACAATAATTTCTCTCTATGTATACCACAATATGAGAACAAACTGTATGTTATCAACACTAAAAATTGCTAGAAGTAGAAACATTTAAAGTAGAATATAAATGAAGTATGTCGCTATAAAATTTAAGTAATTCTAGCCTCGATGTTAAGATACGTGACAGAATCAAGAGTTGCGCTCTGCATGGTGGTATCTCATCTACCAATTTATTGACTATCATCCGTTTAACATCCAAATTAAAAAGTGCTAGTGCAATAGGTTCTGAGCTTTATTTTATATTCTTGTCGTATATTACATAAAATCGGCGGCCGTCTTAAATCAATATGAAGGATTATTAAAAGATTCCTTGTTGAGCTAATTGCTTAATAGCTAAGAGGAGCCTTGACAAACAATAACCTATGAAACAAAGTGACAGCATGAACAGTTGCGGAGAAGCTGAGTGGCTGAGTGGAGTGAATGGTACTTGGATTTCATACAAGGGATAGAAAAACCATATAAAGAAGTAAATAAGAAGATAAGTTAGAAAGCTAGGGTTGAGTTTTATAGTTGAGCCCATTGTGTAAGGTTTTCTGCATCAGAAAAAGAACCAACTACTGATATTGCTTAAAACAGAGAACCGCCACCGGTCTGTTTGCCTTGTTAGGAAATTTCTACGCCGGCAATGCTCGTTATTTTTTAGAGAAGACGTCCTCGTGCAAAACTTGTGCAAACTTCTCTCTACAAATACTAGGCTGCGTCTTTTGCCGATGGAATAGCAGTCGGAACATGCTTCAGATTTTAAGAAAACCTTTAAATTGAGTTTAACAAATACCAAAGTGAGCATGTCACATTAACTCTGTGAAGAGCTGCTAGTCCTCCGGTCTAATATATAATCATCCATTTACAATTTAGAATTAAGTGTGGTACCTAAGACTTCACTTCGACCGAAGACTATTATTAAATTCAAATACTAGAACAAAACTAACGGACATGAAAAGACGATACAAGACTTTACCCCATGGACGTATCCAGCTCAAAACGGTAGGAGGGACAGTTTTTGATTTTTTTTTTTCTTTTATGGGGGAAGGGTAGTCCGGGAGAGTGGGAGGAGGGGGTGTATATTTATATATTTTTTATCAGTATTTTACAAAGTAATTACATTTTTTTCTAACTACCGCTTCTAAATGCTCTTTTATATAAAAGTACAAATATTCAATCTTAATTCAGTTTACGAAGGAAAAATTGTAACATTCAATAGTATGTTACATTAGTTCTCATTCCATATGTTTCTCATTGTAAGTTTCTCTAGCTTTGTGTTTTTAAGTTTAGTTTTTCTAATTGTAAACTCTTTTAATCTTAATTGCATCCTGTGTAAACTTTTTGTATTTTCTTTTGTTTTAGATCCTATGAAGAAGGTTTAAAGAATAAACCGAAACGTCGGGTTTTTGAGTATGTTGTGAGTGAATAGTGTTTTTATGACCGAGCCCTGGGTTTTCTCTGTGCTTATATATATATATATATATATGTATAAAAAAATAAATAATAGTAATAATATTAGATTTTTCTTTATTCTTTCCTTCTTTTTTTGACAATATGTATATCGTGTTTCACACTAATATCATGCTATAATTGCCGATTATTATTAATAAAAACCTGAATTTCTATTTTTACTTTCTCATATATTTTGTAGAATACTATAAAAAGTAAGTATTTTGATGGAGAGTATATTCAAATAGAATGCTGAGATTGACACTAATACAGACACACACAGGCATAGCCTGATAAAGACACTTCAGCAGTATTAAATGTAAACGAGCTGGCCACACCTAGCCCTTTCAGGACGAATGCCGTGATATTACGCTAAACCGGGACTACATCCTAGGCCGAATGCCGTGATATCACGAAGCACCGGGACTGCCTTACAGGGCCGAATGCCGTGATATCACGAAGCACCGGGACTGCCTTACAGGGCCGAATGCCGTGATATCACCAAGCACCGGGACTGCCTTACAGGGCCGAATGCCGTGATATCACGAAGCACCGGGACTGCCTTACAGGGCCGAATGCCGTGATATCACGAAGCACTGGGACTGCCTTACAGGGCCGAATGCCGTGATATGTCGCCTTGCACTTTTCATACTGTTTTATCATTTTATGGATTTCTGGGTTGCAAAATGAAACATTCAAAGATATCTTGTAATAGTTTAGGATGTAATAAAGATGTTTAACAAGATTCGATTGTATTTGGGTTGGCCGTTTTTAATTTATTGATATACATATATAGCGTACAGACTAAATCAGTTATTTTTTTCAACTCTTATTTTTTTTTTACAAATAACAGAATTATGACGCTATTTTCAGAACTAGAGGATGTTTGAAAGTTTTTACTTTAACCCAGAAGGTGTCTTATCAATTAATTTATATCTTTGTCATTTTAGAGCTATCTTCAGGGTTTAGCGAGAGGGTGTCAGCCTTGAAGACACCTCTGACCCTCTCGCCCGATAAGTCTAGTACTTTCGCCGATTCCCTTCGTATTTTTCGTTATCTACTTTGCCCTTAGGCCGTCCGCACACGGGGCGATAGGCAAGCGATACAACAGCAATGCAACAGCGATACGATATCGCCTCCCTGTTGCTTCCTAGGTAAAGGAGCGGGGACCCACCAACGGAGTGATAGGGAGGCAATCAGTAGGCGATACACCCGGCGGGTGCAATACATGCAACACGTGCGACCTGCAAGGAAGCAACCTCAAAGCGATATTGCAAGTGTTGCATTCGTTATATGCTTTTACCCTCACGGAGTATTCCAGAAGTAATGTGACTGCGATAATCTGTTACTTTTTTTTTGTATTACTTTATAATACAAATACATAAATGAATGGAAGCATCATTATATTTAATTTTACGACTAAAATTTAAATAAATTAACTTTAATAATGCTGATTAGTATTCAATTGAAAAAATAACTAAAAAGGGAAAATAAAGTTAAAAATATGTGTTTAGCTTGTAATTAAATAAAACTAATATAAAATCAAATACATTTATTTTTACCATTAATATAAAATACATATATACGAGTATAGATGACTACATTTTCCTTTATTTATTTGAAATTGTTTTTTTTTTTTTTTTTTTTTCGATTATGTTTTTCCCCTATTAAATAGATAAAAATGGGCACTTCTTTAAAAAGTTACTACCATTATAAGAAAATCGAAGGGAGTAACAATCTAGGAAGGCGACGGAATGTTCTTCTTTAGACTGTTACCCCCCTTATACAAACAAAATTGATTGGACTAAACATTTATTTTTTTGACAAAATTATTAATATTCTCCTCAAAGATTACTGCAATCATTAGATTTCGTATTTTTTATAATCTATTTAAACTTATAACTAATAAGTATATAATAACACATTGAAAATGAATAAAATTAACAGAGTATCAGGTATGAGTTGACAACAAAATATCGCCCCGTGTGCGGATGCCCTGTTTTTAGATCGCCGATATCGGCGATATTGGCGATATCGTATTGCTGTTGTATCGCTTTCATATCGCCCCGTGTGCGGACGGCCTTATTACACTTATCTCAAAATATACAATCTTGATTATTATAAATACAAAAACGTATTCAGTCCGTATTTGGCTTACACATGCAATTATCTGTGTCAAAAAATTACGCAATTTAATCGCAACTAATCGGTGTAACTATTGTTTGTTCGATTTAGACTTGTTTTTTTAATTTATTTATTCTTTTTATTTACCCGACTTGTTTATTTTTTATTTCATTGCTAAATTAATGTTTTGCTTCCGAGCTTAACAAAGGTAACGGCGGCTACGTGATCGTTCTAAAGAACGAAACATTTTTAGGTCTCCAATTTCAAAAATTTCAAAACAGAAATCCGTTTCAGACATTTTTTTCAATTCATTTGTTCACAGGGTTTTTTCAATGAAATAACTTATTTTCAAATAAATGGCTATGTGTATAGAAATTAAATAAAGTAAATTTAAAATAAATAATATATGAATGAACATATTACGCATTTATTATAACGCGCCCCCGCCTACAATGAAGCATACTATGCTATATATGTATAAGCATAAATTATACAATTTTAATAGTAAAAGAAAACCAATGAGTTCACTTTTTCTCTCGTATAATGTATTTACAAAAAATACTTTTTAAAAATAATAATGAATTAATTAAAATACGAACAGGTAATTTATATATATATATCGAAATAAATCATTGCGAAAAAAATATTTCTTTAAAAAAAAACATTCAACATAATGGTACATTAATACAGTTTATAAAAATATAATTGGATAATTTAAAGAGTATGTAAAAATATAATAAATAGAGAATGATTAATAAAAGATCTAGTGAATGTATAGTAGACGCGAGGTAGAAAAGTATTCAGTCCAGGGATAGAACTACCTGTTCCTCCCGTACCGTCCCCACAACTACACACTACACAGTCTCTTACCAACTTCGTACTGAAAGGGCTAGAGCTGAGTGCATTTCATTATTTTATTTTATAGCATTTCATTTTATATGTTAAACAAAGAATTTTCATTATTATATTTTTTTACTTTTCTTATATTCATTCAATATATACATTTTTGAGACAATTTATGTAGTTTTAATTTTGTTTATCTAAAAATAAAAAAGCAACCCTGGAGTATGAAAACATATTTGGCGCAGTCGGAGAACAAATACTGGGTTAACTGAGTGAATATCAGTTAATTCTCTACAAGATTTACTAGGACCGCTGGACCTCAAAAATTCGAACATCAGGACTTCAAGTTCTACTAGACTTGTGGACTGGTTGGATACTCGAAGGATTCACCAAGAATCGCCAGAACAGCTTTATCTTCTCCACGAACATCTAGACGGAGGTTGAAGGAGCGTGAAAGAAAATGCTATTCTTACAGTGAGTAATTTTGTTTTTAATATATAAATTGACAAAATTAAAGCCGGGTTTACTCTTTACACGATCCAAGTTGACTTGGACCAAATCACTTTTGACTTAATTTTGACGCTACTTGGATCGTGTAAACAGGTTATCAAAGTCAACTTGGACATCCAAGTTGAGTTGGACGTTATTTGATCTAAGTAGACTTGGATGAGGCCAACCATATGATTATGACAAGAAAGCTGTCAAAAATGAGAAAAGACAAAATGTGAAAAGTTGTGAGGGATTTGTTTATAAAAAGGTTATTGACAGCTTATGTTTCTTTTAATTTTTTGTGTTTATTCCTTTGTTCCTAAATGATTTTTTTGACAAGTTCCCCTACTTGGACCAAGTATACTTGGATCGTGTAAACACTGCATCAAAAATTCATTTTTACTTTGACCAAGTGGATTTGATCAAAGTTACTTGGTCCAAGTCAACTTGGATCGTGTAGACGCGCCTTTAAGGAATTTTAAGAATATTAAATTTTATGAATATTGATTTTATTAATATTAACTTGGGCCCAGAACGGAATTGAACTCATAGGGAGAAATAGGGGCACTATTAATCTTAACGTATGGTGACCAGAGAAATATTGATTGTCTTATACAAGACTTAATGGCATTAAGTCCATATAGAAATGAAGCCCCCTATGATTTTGGTATGAGGTGCCAAGACTGAAGGTGTCTAATCCTATCTAAACTAAACACGTTAAATATTACGGAAGAACAAAAAAGAACACGTATCAAAGTCTATGACGATTTAACTTTAAAAACATATATAAGAGGATTACCAGGTAATCTTCAAACTAATGTAAGAATAAGAAACCCAATAAATTTCGAGGTAGCAATGGCATATGTAACTGAAGAGGAAAATTTCCTCTATTCCCTTAGGAAAGCATAAAATACTCAAAGTAGTTATAATCCTCCACTGAGAGTAACTCATGTTAATTATTAACAACAGAAATAATAATAATAATAATAATAATTATGGTAATTAGGGTATCAGATTTAATAACCAAATGAAACATTATAGAAATAATATTGTTTTAATAATAATTATAGAACCAATGGTTAAAATAATAATAATAATAATATTCCAAGGAATGGAAACAATTTTAATAATCAGAACAATGCTAACAATTTTAGAAATAATAATAATAACCCCAAATTTAATAATAATTATTCAAGAAATAATTAAAACAATTATAATAGAGGCCAAACTCCAAATAATTATAATAATCCTAATCAAAATCAAGTTAATAGAAATGCCCGGAATAATATGGTAAATAGTAAATAATCCAAATCTAATGACACCAACTCCGATGGATGTGTCGAGTGTCGATCACACTAAAAAAAGTAGAATGTTCACTCATTAGCGGTCTTTACACATACGTTCTTTCCTGAAGGCCTGAATCGTGAAGGATTGCGCGCGAGTAAAACCGTGCGAGTAATCGTGTGGGAAAGATTTGGTAGCTATAAAAGTGATACGCGCTTTCCCACAGGAAAGCGTGTCCCCGTGTTGGCGCGAAGGAAAGAACGCATGTGTAAAGAGGAATCCCGCAAGCATTCCTCGGAGCGTGGAGTGCTTGTCAGACGAATAGTTTTAGGGGGCACAGTGGGGGTAAATTTAAATAACACGGCAGGCCTGTGGGAAAGCTCGCTGTCGCCTTTATACTAAGGAGATTACGCGCGGTAAAGCGTGCGTCTCTGTGGACGCGAAATCCCTCACTCCAGTGCAACCTTTACACAGGCGCTCTTTCCCGTTTGTTGCTTTATCCTGCAGGAAAGCGCGCAAATGTAAAGGCCGCTATTGTAGCCCGCAGATATCCACAGATAAATTGCAGCCGTCTGTCTGCGCTCTTTAAATTTTGCTAAATTGATATGATCTCTTTTTTCTTGACAATATGGATTTAATGTGGGGATAATACTAAGTTAATTTTTCAATTTGACAATTTAGCCTAACAATTAAGTCAAAAATATAAAATTTAATCAAAAGTTGACATCTAAAATAGATATAATGGTTTGTATTATAAAAATGGGGCTTGGTTATTTAGTATTGTTAGTATTAGTATTAGCATAGTTAGTAGTATAGTGGATTTGTTTTTCAAAATGGACACAATGCTGCCTATATCCCTTTATAAATACATTTTAGAAACCAAATACTAAATTTACGAAATACATACAGTTTGTATTCTCAACCAGCATATTTTACAGTTCACAGTTTAAAATTTCAATCGAACATTATTAATTTTTCTTGAATATGTAATAAATATGTCAAAATAAAATACATGAAATATCATTGTTATGAAAGATAAGCAAAGTTTTGATAGAGGGAAACTATCAGATAAGTTAGTAACTGTTAAACACTATAGTGATGTAGATCGTATTTAACTGTTATTCCTTCATTTCAAACAACAAACAACTGTTGATCATATGTATCTATTTCAATATTAATTGCAGACATAAGGTAAACCATTGTTTATGTAAAAAATTTTCATGTTAATCTGTTTTAAAAATTTGTTTTTATTGTGTTACTGGTTTATTTTTTTAAAATTAATTTCCATTTTTAAGTATAAAAAAATTAATTTTCATTAAATTAGTGTTTTGTAGGTAATACATATTTATGAATTGTTATTTTTAGGCCTGATGATGCCTAGGATTAGGTAAAATATTTGTAATAAATGAATATAATTAATTATTACTTTTTATTATGCCATCCCTAAAGACCCTAGAAACAATAAATAAACAGGTCAAGTGTGTGCTAGTCAGCACACAGCGAGGGTCCGTAGGCAACCCTGTATAGTTTAAGTAGTACCCTATTGATGGTGTTTTTTAAAATGAACTATCCTATGGGTCTGTTATTCTCAAAACAGATAAACAAACTTCTGATAAAGTATTTGTTTGCCACTGAACCGGACTACAACCATATAAATACATCGAAAATACCATAGTTATAAAAAAACGTTTTTTGTCAATAAAAAATAAAATAATATTTTTTTCGAAATTTCCAAAAAGCGGTATCTTTACTTTTGGTCGAAGAATGTTCAGGATTTTTTCAGATATTTTGCACTTCACATAAGCGAGATAGAGGGGGGGGGGGGGGGGGGGGCACGTTTCACACCCACTTCAAACTTGCCTACGCTCGCCCTATCAAAGTTATATCCAAAGAATTATATATTTTTGTTATCAGCTCGACGTACCCTTTCATATGATACCCCTCACGGTGCCGAAAAAAAAAAAAAAAAGTTTAACCCTTAACTTTTTTTACCCTAATTTTTTTGAAAAATATTTTTTTTGAGTCCCTATATTTTTAAAATATGTAGGTAGGTACAAAACACATACATGCCAAATTTCAAAGTGATCAGACGAAAGGTGTAGCCGTGAGAGCAGGCGACAGGACGGACGGACAGACACACGCAGGAAAATATAAGGGCCCTTGGTTTTGCCTACGGACCCTAAAAATAAATATGTCTATAAACATTTTCGAATAAAATATTTTGACTTGATTATTTATTTTGACTTCTTGTCTAAGCTATGGTTGAATACTCCTAGTATATCAATAGTGGCTGAAAACGCTTGTGTGGTTCATTTCACTGGCTTCGAAACTCCGGCGAATTTTTAGAGTAGTTCAATAATAATATTTCTTCTTCAAAGGATAGCGTTTGAGGCCTGGCTGGAAACGCTTGAGTGGTCTCAAAACGCCTGATAATATAGAATATAACCCTGGCAGTTCATCGGGACTAAAACCCAAAAGAAAAAATATAGAATATAGATAATTGACTTCAAAACACCAAATTTATGTATATATAGAAGAAGCAAGAAACGTATATTTAAGAGAAAAAATAAAAATTGTACAGATTAGTTTGAATCGAACGATGTAAACTTTGGACTGGACATTAAGTCCGTCGGCTGAGTTCCTCCTTTACAAAAATAAATCATTTTTAATTTAAATCAAATTATAATTACTATTTATAAAGGGAGACAGACAGAGAAAAATAGACTTCAGCGCCGGGACTCGAACCACGGACCTCCTACCCATCCCTCATATCCAGTGTGCGGGAGCTCTAAACCAAAATATTTTTTTTTGTAAAAATTAAATTTCTAATTGATTGTACTAAGTACAGGTACTACTTGAGTACTTTATAATATTACAAGCGTATTTCTCGGTCTAGTTCTATTGTCGTTTGTTGACTTCTAAGACTCGTAGAAACATTTGAAAGCTTAATTCGGGATTAGGTATCGATATCGTCAGAGGAAATTATTCTTCAGTGTAGCTTAATTGGTTAGAGCTCCCGCACACTGGATATGAGGGGGAGGTCCGTGGTTCGAGTCCCGGCGCTGAAGTCTATTTTTCTCTGTCCGTCTCCCTTTATAAATAGTAATTATAATTTGATTTAAATTAAAATTTAAACGTTCCGTAGTATGAATACTACCAATTACTTGTAAAAATTGAAAAATAAATAATTTGGCTAATAATAAAAACTTCAAAATATTATTAAAGCTATCACATTTTAACAAAATCCCAGAAAACTCAATAAATACTAAAACTGTTCACATACTAGTAGATTAGATAGATATATATACATCTATAATTTTTTTATTAACCATTATATTTCTTTTCATTGTTCATAATTAATTTATTATAATAAAATACTATGTGTTATATATAGAGTTTAAATTCCAATTGTTTTAATACAATGTTTATATATATATGTACGAGATTTTAATAAAGTGCGTGGTGGGGAGGCATCCTCGTATTATAGTTAAAGCCTAGACGGGCTGTCTGGTTTTGAATCTATCAACGATATGACTCGCCCCCACTCAATCCAATATATATATATATCATTCTTTTATTTTAAATAATACCTTTTTCTAAACTATGTTGTGGGCTAAAGACACAACACTATGACACTGTTTTTAAAATTTTTTTTTCTTCTTCTTTATCCTGTGTAACATATATACAAATTTCTCATATTTATTTATTTAAATATTTTCTCTTTACAAGTTCATTTACTTGACAATATTAATATTTAAGGACTAAGTAACAGTTATTGCAAGAGAAAAAAAGGGGGAAAAATATAATATATGAGTACATACATTCACACACACATACACTTATGTTAATTAACGCAATATGAATAAAATAAATGATGATGATCAAGAAACAGCTATAAAGTTAATTACTACGATTATAACAAGGTTTTGCGGTGTTTGTATGCTTTTGATGAGAGGTTCCGGAAGACCTCGCTCTAGCTTAAACGATTTTAGTATAGAGTGTTTGAAGAGAAAGGGGATAGTCTCTATCAATAACGATAATAACTTTTATTTCCCAGGGCCTAATCCTAGTATAACCCTCCCTGACAATGAGAGTAGAGGTACACTGACATACGAAAAAATACAAGACAATTACTGTCTAGACTGACTGAAACACTATTAATAAAATCCGGTATTGAAATACCGGAGGATGGGACCAGGATAGAGCATGTTGCTTTTTTCCCCAAAATTACCGTATACAAATACGGTAGCAAGGGGAGGAACGTCCTTTTTAAGGGGGACAATAATCCGAATTTTAAAAATAAATGTAATATACAGTGAGGATCATTATAACCTAACTATAAGTTTACCTGCTGCATTTGGATTTAGTTTTTAGTTAGTTACTACTGTGAGACTTGCCATGCACCATACACGCTTACATATAATGTATATTACATAGATATATCAATATATATATCTGTAATGTATATTACATTACATCTTTATACATTCATGTATAAAGAAGATGCCCCTTCTTTATACATAAATGTATAAAGAAATGTTGGTCATATTGTCGCATTCCCTCTTGTGAGCCTAATACCCAAAAATTGAATAAGTATTGAATATTGAGAAAAAAGTTAATCATGATGAGTTTATAGTTAAAGAGTATGGTTGTAGTAGATAGGGCATAGGACTGTTCTCTACCTACCCGGCCTACTAATTTAAAATATTATAAAATATACCACTTTCCTACACAAAAACTTCTGCTTGTAACAGGTTGAAATATTACATGCCTGTTTCAATTGTACTTTAGACGATGTGTATGAAGTTTTATTAAAGCCGTTACTTTAGAATTTAGAACGTAAGATATCGGTAAAAACGTTGGTTTCTCTATTTTAAGGATTTAGGTCCGCTTTAATAAATTTAACGACCTTCATCACTTCATAGCGTTGTTGGTGTTGGTTTTACTAAATGAATATTGAATTATAAACATTAAATTTATGAACACCTTCTTAATTTATAAGATGAATATCGCTGTGATGGATTTTTCTAGGTGTAAGAAAAATCGACGATTTAAAACATGTTGTTTAGTAACGTTTCGACCCTGACTTAGGTCATCTTCAGTCTTTATTTACTAAAACAACCAAAACAATTATGTAAATTTCTCATATCCTCTAGTATATAATTACATATTGTTTAAATTCTTTAATTACAATAATCTAAACATTATATAAATTAATTAGTTAACTCACTTGTGAAGTCATTAATCTGTCTCTCTGGGAGAGCGTCATAAATTAGTCATTATCTAAATTTTAAATTAGTTTAAACAAAATATAAAATACATAAATGGTCCATTAACCCACTGCAACATACTTATTAAAATTACTGAAATTGTTTTTAAAATTTAAAAAATAAATAGTAAAACATTGGTCTACAATTAAATAATAACAATTCTAAATCAATAACACGACAGCTACCAACAATTAACAATAAAAATACAAAATTAAAATTAAAAGACTCTAATTATATGAAATCAAATATTGACTATATGTATGAAAGCTGTAACATTTCATCTCATAAATAGTAACATGAAGGATACAATCAATAAGGATAACAGATCAAACCTAATTTATAAAACTGACTGTTTAAATTGTGACAAAACGTATATCGGTGAAACTTCTCAAAAACTTAAAAACAGACAATATTATAATATCAATGATATAAATAACAAACACAAAAAAACAGCGCTAGCGAAACATGCTTTCAACACAGGTCATAATTTTGATTTTAAAAATACCAAAATATTAGGTTATGAAAGTAAAACAACTAAAAGATATCACTTTCAATCATAAAACAGATGCAAGTAACATAAATATAAATCATAAAGTAACATAAATATAAACATAAATATAGCTTAGCATTCAGAAGATTCAAATATTAATCAAATAATTATAATAATAAAATTCATTCATAACTGCATAAAATAAAAATATCATATAAAAATATTCCACATCAAAATTCCCTAAACTAAGAACTTAATTTTAAACACATATATTCAATGAATACACAACTCAATCAAATAGGTAACGTAAACACTATCAATTATTTCACTCAAGCAATAAAAAAATAACTAAAGAAATTCAGAGTACCATGCATTATAATTAAATTAAAGATCAATGAAAGTTAGTTAAGGAAACCACTCCTGGTGACATCATCTCAATAATCTAATTCATCTCTTATACATTATTATTTATATTATGGCATTTAATTAAATTCATTTTTAAAGGTAATTGTATAATTGATTACAATAATAATCACTTGATTAATAAAGACTGAAAATGACTTTAGTCAGGGTCGAAACGTTTCTAAACAACATGTTTTAAATCGTTGATTTTTCTTACACCAAATAAAAATTCATCACAGTGATATTCATCATAAAAAAATATTCAAAAAAGTTGTTTGTCTCATTCAATAGATGAAGTTGGAATTTTTTTCCGTCCTAAAATTCCAAATTTAAATTTAAAGTTTAGGTCCAACGAGAAATTTGAAGTTTAGGTCTAACGTTGTCCAACGAACTCATCCTGGGCATTGGTAAAATGAACATGTGTACCAAATTTCAACTAACTCGGTCATCTTTTACTCTAGTTATCGTCATCGGTCGATTTCGTGTCGTTTTGTGTTTTGGGTCGGTTTTGTGATCTTTTTTTCGGATTCACTTCCGAGCTCCACACGGAGTAACATGCCTTAAAGAACATCGTTCCAAATCTGACAGAAAAATCGTATTAATAACTTTTACATATTAATTTGTAATGCAATTTTTGTAAATAAAATGTGTTACTTATCTACTTTGATTTTTTTACTCTTAATCTCACTATTTTATCAAACAATTTATATTATGATTTATTTTATATTATGTATGTACAAAGTGTAAAAAGAAGGTTTTTTAATAAAACTTACCAGCTACAAAACAACTCAATTTTTTTTTTTTTTAGCCCATCTTAGTTAAACTTTAAAATTTGTCCCCACTAAATATATTTTCCTGTAAGGACAAACTTGTCCTTACAGGGAAAAAACTCATCTTTTTGCACTTAAATTTTAAACATTTTCCCCGGACCCCCCGCTGTTTTTTTTTCAAATGGCCCCGGATGCTAACTTGCCCAGGGCCCAGAAATCCTATCAGCGGCCCAGAGAGGAACATATTGGGGGAAAAAAGAAATAAGAACAACAAATATAACTGGCTGTAAGTGAAAGATCTGTCTGTTTAACCAAGTTAAACCAATTAAATGAAACCCTTATAGTTTTGTTCTTGTGTCTGTCACTCTGTACGGTTCCATTAACTTTTGAGACAAAAGAAAAAAAGATCTATTAAATATAATTTTGACGTGTACAGTACACAGAAAAAATTATCAGTCGTTGAAATCCAAAATGGCGAATAATTTGTCACTCGATTTTTTATAAAATTGTTTAGTAGGGTATTAATTAAATACAAGATATTAAAGATTAAATTACGAAAATATATAACACAAGTGGAAAGTGTTTAATTTTCCTGGCAATTTTGTCAAAAAAAACAACAAGGAGTTGCGTGTCCCCCCCCCCCCCTAAAACCATATTTCCGCTGTTACTAAAAATTCCTAACACTACTGTTACAAAAAAACTTCTTATCTACTAAAACTAAAAAAGTAATCAATTTTGAATCAAAACATACTTTAATACCTTTGAGATCAATTAGTAAACTAAATTATACTTCTATGACTATGTACTATAGACATATTTTTTTTCATTATTATAAATTATACTTTAATGACTACAATAGTGACCACTTAGTACTTTGTAATTCAAATGATACATTAACACCAAAACTTGTGCAGAGTATAACATATTTAGAAATATCTTTTAATGACTTCCATAAATATCAATTTGTATTATATTTATTTATATTAATATCAATACTGCTATAAAGAACACTTAAAATTAACAACTTCTAATTATTTATACTTAAATACATAAGTGTATTTAGAATCAATTTATAATTTGTATTTATATCTCCATAAAAGTAATAATTAGTTATTTTTATTTATTTATTTTTTTTTTCCGGGGGGCTTTTACACCCGAAGACTCAGGTCACTTATGTGGGCCCATTGAACAAACCCGGGTTAGGGACCGAAATCTTAACATTTTTGTGAAGATGTGGTCGGTAACCATGACTCCCCTCCTGGTTGTATGTTGTATTACAACCAGGAGTGTCATCATCATGGTTTCCAGGCCGAAACCTGGTGGCGCCACTCTTTCGAGTAGCTCCCCATTTATTTAAACAATGCTGGGTTGACATTGAGCGGGGGGCCCGGTCCGGGAATCGAACCCAGAGCTGTGGTCAGAAGCGTTCACCCATCCATCTACTGACCATGCTCGAGGCTGCATACCTTGCGTAATCACACGGCAAGCGCGCTAGCCTCTGAGCCACACAGGCCCCAAAAAAATTTGGTTTCGCTATTAAATTCAACTAAACTGAATAAGATTTACAAAAACATTAACGAACGAATAACGATTACATTTTTATCTGTGCCTTATAGCTAATAATTTCAAAATAAGGTCTAAATTGATTTGGAAACGTGTGAACCATGAAAAAAAATCATTTGACATCATTTGAAAAAAAATTGCAATATTATTGTTTTAAGTTATTACGTTCATCTGTGACTTGTTGTGCACTGTAATTATTCGATGAAATATAAATTTAAAAGTTTATTTTTATGTGAAACATATTGTAAGTTCAATTGAAATTATTTCAAAAATAAATTAATAAAGTCCAGAATTCAATTATAAATTAATTAAAAATTCATGAAACCATTTGAAAACATTCAACATAATAAGATCTTATTGTTCTAGGGTAAAGCAAATGTTGATTTAAGCTCAGAATATTTTGAAATTAATTCATTGATAGAAACTGATATATCTAATTATTTTTACATGTCTGGATTTATACAAAGATAATAATAATAATTTAGATAGACGTTTCTGAGACATTTGTGAGTATAATTAATTTAATGACTTATATAAATTTGAAAAGAGTATGGGTTTCTTTTTTTTTAAATGTCTATTATATCTCCAACAGATACTGGTTCATCATTTCTATTCTGCAGCGAATTTAGCAAGGACACCTGTGCAGTAAGTCTGGGAAGATCAAAATCGGATCCGTGAACTCTCCAACTCCCGCCTTAAGGATGATTCACGCTACACCGAGCCGGGGCCGAGCCGTGACGGGCACGAGCCCTCCCACCGTGCCCCGTCCGAGCCTTCACATACATGCTACACCGAGTTGTGAACGAGGCGGGCACGGGCCGGGGACGAGCCGGGCTGGGACGTTCTGTCCTCTACTAGGCGACCCGTGTTCATTTCATATCTAGTGCCTGTGCCTCATGTTCATATTTCAACTGTCTGTGTTTAATAGCGAATTTTTTAATGTTTCGTTTTTCCGAGTTTGAGTTAGCAGCTATTGCTATCGCGCTTGAAGAGGATGATTCGGGTGAAATGTTAGGTATGCAAGAAGGTGGGCGTTCATCAAGCTTGGAAAAAGCGAAAATTTGAAGGAAAAATTTTTTACTCTTTATAAAGAATTAGTGGACGATGAAAGTAAATTTTTTGGCTACTTTAGAATGTCCAATGAATGTTTTAATGAAGAAATTAAAACCTTGCCTTACAAAGAAGATTTCTAGATTTCAGAAACCTATTTCACCTATTGAACGTTTGAACGAGGGTGGCAGGGCTCGGTCCCGGCACGGCCCAGGCTCGTTGTAGCGTGGATCATCCCTCAACGAGGCGGGGCCGAGGCGGGGACGGGCCGGGCACGTGAAAACAATGTACCCCAACGTTTCGCCACCGAGCCTCGGACGAGGCTCGGTCATGACTCGTGTCGTGCCCGGTGTACTGTGCATTGCTTCATTTAAAATCTATACAACATTTTTTCAGCGAGCCTCGTGCCCGGCACGGCACGGCCCCGGCTCGGTGTAGCGTGAATCATCCTTTACTTACTTGTTCCTCTGAGAGGGTAGCACGAGAGGCATAGACAAAGGGGATGTTTAATGACTCAACTGAACCTAGAACCATTTCCCCCTCCTGCTCAACATGATACTTTCGAGATACTGGTACAATCTTACTCCACTCTCTTACAATCGATATGGAAAGAAGCGACCAATTTAAATAATAACAAATTTTTTACAGCAACGTTATTTTTTATTTTTAAATTTTATATATTATTAATTTATTTTTAATGTGATTAGGTAATTTAATAGTTAACAGAGGGGGGGGGGGACCCCCCCACCCCTTTCTGCTTACTCTCTGTTTACATACGGAGGTGTCAGGGGTTTTCTCACCTAATCTACCCTTATAAAAACCTGCGTTTATGTAAATCAGAATGCATATATATTCTCAATGAGAACCGTGGTGCTGTACAGTACAGGTCTCCACATGTTGGCCACATAATATTTCAATTTTCAATGCAGATCCTAAATCTGATTTTTCTTGAAGGACATAAATAAATCTCCAGGAATGTCTGAATGGAGTTGTATGTAAGTTGTGCATTGGCTTATAAAGTTAAATTGTATGATTTACCTAGGTCACCACTTGTCAATTTTTTGTTTAAATGCGTACGCTAAAGGTTTTTTGATACGTGTAAACGGTGAATTTTCTTCCTCCTAGTAGATTTTAAAAATATTTTTCATGGCTTCGTAAATGGTGAGTAATTCTTTTTCATAAGTGCGGTAGTGTTTTTGGGACGGAGATAATTTCTTTGAGAAAAATCCTGTTGGTTTCTTATTAACTTCTGTTTTTTGTTGTAAAACTGCTCTCAAGGTAACGTCTAAAGTATCAATCATATGTGAGAGTTTGCCGTTCGCTGCTACGAATGCTAAAACTTTAGCTTCGGCAAGATTTTAAATGTTTTTTTGTTTTTTTTACATGTCTTAAAACCTTCTCCCGGCCTTAGCGTTCTATTTCACTGGCCTTTTATCTTTCTTCCTGGAGTCATTGATTAATGCTGTTAGTGGAGCTTTTAGATGTGAAATTCCTTTGATGAAATGGTGGTTGAAATTGCCTATAAACTGGGGACGTTGTTGGATAATTTCGAAATCATTCTGGATAGGTTTTATTCCTTCGGCGGTGATGGTGTGTCCGAGGAATGACCCAACAAACCAAACGGTGTTATGATAGCAGTCTAGGAATGTCTTCCTCATGCATAGAGATTTGATGGTAGGCTTTTCGAAGGTCTATACTACTGAAAAAGTTTTTCCATCGAGATTTGTTGGTATGACTTGTATTTGAGGTGTCAGAGATGGTTACTTTATTTTAACTAGGCCCCCTCAGGGTCACCACTCCTTATTCTTCTTCTTCATCACTAAGTGTAAAGGACTTGCCCAACTACCTCGTGAGGGTCACCAAATGCTTTGTGCTATCATTTCGTCGAACGCCTTCTTTGCTTAGTTTGCTTTAAGGGATCTAGTCGTCGAAATTTTTGGTAAATAGCTGGTCCTTTTGTATGGAGATAATGTGTAGTGTTATGCTTTACAGCTTCTAAGAATGAATTCTTTGCAGATTAGCTCAGGGAATCGACGTAAAAACTCGTTATATTTGTCTCGTAACTTCTCCAACTGTCCGTATTGTAATAATTATTGGTATTGTGGTAGCAGTATCTTTTTAGTTGGTTAAAGTGTCAGCTAGTCGAGAATTTTTAAATCAATTAGTATTCCGAATTCACTAAGAGAGTCGGCTCCTATTATATGTTTTGAAACGGTAGCCACAGTAAAATTGCATTTAAAAGTTCACTTAAGTTCAATGTCTAAATTCAGTGTCGTTAAACCTTGGCATTTTAAAATGTTAAAATTTGGAATTTTATCTGTAACGAAAATGCGGCACTTAGTGGCCCAGCCATTTCAGTCGTCAAAAATTACTTATCTCCTAGTTTTTCTTTTTTAAAGTTTCAAGGTTGTGTGCACTTCATAGCTTTACCGAAAATTTGTTATAATAATAGCACTTGCCGCTATTGCCGTGTCTGGATCTTCCTCTTGAAATAGATCTGCTTCTAAAATATCTTCTGTTATTGTATTTATAATATTGAATCAAGCTGCAATGAAGCTAATTGATTTAAAATTTGTTGATAGACATAATTGGATATCGGTGTAGATAAGGTTTGCCTGGTGTCTGAACTGCGACAGTAAAACTGGGGCTAACATCTACAATCTTGTATGCCATTTTAGCTAGTATGTACTGCCAAGCTCTTGGCTAACAGAAAATATTGGCTGTTCTTGTCAACAGTCAGCGTAGTCCTTTTAGTGGTAGAGAACGTAGCACATCGTCACCAATGCGACCTGTTGCCGTCTCTATCGTCTGACGTAAGAGATGTGAAGGCTTAACATCTTCAAACTGCATTTTACAAAGTAGACGACGTAGTTTTTTCTCATCAATTTCTGGAAATGCTTTTATAAGCGCTGATTTCAAAGAATAATATTTATTGACAGTGGATGGCTGTGAGAGAAACATATTCTAATGCGTCGCTGTCTAATGATTTGACAACATATAAATATTGCGTTTGGTCAATGTTTCGGCGTTGTAATACCATAGCTCCGGATTATTACGCCAGAATTGCGGTAGCTTTACAGTCACAAAAGCTTCATATATGCGTCGCGGGTGTTCAATTTTATGATGCTACACTACGAAGAAATAAGTTCGTTAACTTGGAATATTTTTAATCATCGTAAATCTGACTGAATTCAAATTGACTTTCTTTTCAATGTCACATTTAAAAACCAGGGAAATACAAACATAAAATACAGGTTTGGCGCATTATATTAAATTCAAATACGGCATCATTATAATATAGTGAGGCTAATTCAATCAAATATCATATTTATAATGGGTATATTTGATTTGATTAAGAATAATATTGCCAACACCAGCCTTTACATGGTAACGATTGGCAGAGCCTTACGTGGTTTTCATATATTTGGCCCAACATCATGCAAAACATCATGAGAGCCAGCTACATAATCTAATACACATTTTTAGGGTCCGTAGGCAAAACCAAGGACCCTTATATTTTCCTGCGTGTGTCTGTCCGTCCGTCCTGTCGCATGCTCTCACGGCTACACCTTTCGTCCGATCACTTTGAAATTTGGCATGTATGTGTCTTATACCTACCCACATATTTTAAAAATATAGCGACTTAAAAAAAATATTTTTCAAAAAAATTAGGGTAAAAAAACTTAAGGGTTAAAAATTTTACATTTCTTTTCGACACCGTGAGGGGTATCATATGAAAGGGTACGTCGAGCTGATTACAAAAATATATAATTCTTTTGTTATATCTTTGATAGGGCGAGCGTAGGTGGGTTTGAAGCTGGTGTGAAACGTGTCCCCCCCCCCCCCCCCCCCCTATCTCGCTTATGTGAAGTGCAAAAAATCTGAAAAAATTCCTGAACATTCTTCGACCAAAAGTAAATATACCACTTTTTGGAAATTTCGAAAAAATTAATATTTTATTTTTTATTGACAAAATACGCTTTTTTATAATTATGGTCTTTTCGATGTATTTATATGGTTGTAGTCCGGTTCAGTGGCAAAAAAATACTTTATCGGAAGTTTGTTTATGTGTTTTGAGAATATCAGACCCATTGGATAGTTCAAAGTAAGCTTTTTAGCATTTTAAAAAACACCATCAATAGGGTACTGTACTACTTAAACTATTCAGTGTGGCCTACGGACCCTCGCTGTGTGCTGACTAGCTCACACTTGACCTGTTTATGATTTAAACTGATAAATTACATATTGGTAGTTATTCTTCAAATCATATGGGGTAATAATCAATTAAATGGATATTCTGAGCCCGAAGCGAACTACTTAAACCTCGATAAAATGTAAAGGTTTTAAGCTAGTAATGAAATCACGATGAAGAAATAAATATAATAATATTGTTCAATTAATTTGACGATTCAAATTTCAAGAAATTAAGACTTGAGAATTATGTTTTTAAAAAAAGTATGTGGAAATTTTGTGTTCTAAGAATTAATATATTCACAAAACTTCATTTTGAATGATTAAATTTCATCCAATCTATTATAGGATAAGGTTTTGGAGATTTTTAACAAATAAATGTGAGCAAAGCAAATTAATAAATATTAAATATCTTAAACAAGGTAGAATTGTATTGCTGCGGTAGAAAACAAAAATGATTACCTTGAGTACCTTGCATGTATAAATCACCGTCCCCCCCCCCAATCATTTTTGTAATAATATTTACATTTCAAAACTACTCCAAATGTTTATCGAGAGTAGACTACGGTTTAACATAAAATCATAGTCAGAATTATTGCTAAATTTGCTATTAGAGGAAAATTTTATATTTTGGTTGAGCAAGTCGGGTTGGGGTTTAAAAATTTGAGAAAGGCTATGCAATCACTTAAACATTTGGGAATTAGGGTTACCAGTTTTTCGTGCTTGTAATAAAAAATGTAAGCAATATTTTTAAAATTAAAACATACAAAATAATTAAATCGCATCTACATATTGTAATTTTTGTATTTCATTAATGGAATTTTTCATACTTGTTAATAATTTGACACCGGTTATTTTATTATATTTTTTTTAATTTAGCAGTCAAGTGTCATTATTTTTTTCAATATAATAATAAACCAGGTCTACCTATCGACTGTCGATATTTTTCTACCTATTTTTTTTTTTAAAAAGCGCAGTGTCGGCCTTTAGTATTACCATTTAAAATGTCGATTTAAATGAGACTCAAAACAAATTGATGAGAGCTGCCATACCCGTGATGGTTTTCATATCTAGCTGTGATTAATAATATGATAAGAGGCTATTGTATTAGAATATAGATAATTTAATTATACGTTAACTGCTGATTTATCATAGTAGAATGCATGTCTATCAAGTTAAATCCACTGGCATAGAGTATCATAAAATTTGACTTAAAACATAAACAGTTATGTCTGGTAAATACACAAACTGCGAAGCAACGCGCAGTATAATTGGCCTGCAATGCAATACTATTTTAAAATTATCAAGCACTAACATTTTGAACGACATTTGAAGTTAGATAACAATGGTATAGGTTAAATCAACTGGAACACAAAGATTAAGTAGGTTGTAAGTTTGTTCTACTGACCGGATAGTACTGTGACTTGCTGCTAGGGCACTTATCACTCAACTAAGCATAGTTTTCTGGTCGGGCTAGTAGCGAGCTCTGTCCGAGTTTTAGATAATGCCTTGAGGGTTGCCTGTGTCAGACTCATCACTTCTCCCTGTAGAAGAGCATTACGTAATCACCTCACTCCTACTTCGCCTACCGGTTAATCCGATAAGCCAATTTATCAGATTACAAGCCTATTAGTTGCTTTCTGTCTTTTTTTATTAAATTTTCGTCTTTGGTAATGTTAGATGTCATCTTTTTATTATCAATTAATTTTAATAGCTGAATACTCTACTAGCTTTCAACATTCTTACACTCTCTAAAAATGAATGGGTTCAAATAAGGGGATGCCACAACCAGAATTTAAGGTCCAAATCAGATGATCGTTTATTTCCCATTTATTATTGTCTTATTTCTGCCAGATATGTCTTAAAATGGGGCTATTAGGTCAACACCTGGTTTTAGATAAGGTTCGATTAAGCTCTACCATATTTGGGCCTTATATTATGGTCTATATCATCTGCTCTTTATAAGCTCTCATTAATTATGGACCTTAAGTGCTCTGTGTAGTCTGCTCAACATTTTTATTGGATTCACAATTAATTTATATCTATATATTATATAGATATTAAAATATAATTCCCAGCCGAATATCCGATAATTACAAAAGGCCCTTATCTAAAGGTCAGATAAGGGCCTTTTGTAAAAGAAACTCTTATATTTTGTATTCGATTGCCATTTATTTACGTAATAGAAACCACAAATGCTGTGATATATGGATGGAATTTATCACATCAAACAAATTATTTACGATTTATATTTTTATTTTTTTTTTCTGAACCATTGAGGAATTATATTTCTTAATGATAAATCTGACAGTATGAGCCGATAATTGTGTTGCTATGCTAACATTTTGCTATTTGCTTTTTATACTATCTACATGATTTTAGTTAATTTACGGCAGAATTTCATTTCTTTTGCATCAATTTCTACAACCTTTGAACAGGTTCAACAGAAATATCCATCGATGACTAATTAATTATAATTTAATTAATTAATTTCCATGCAGTGGCTAATTAATTTTATTTGAGTTGACGATGATCTTTTCTTTATGACAATTCTTATGACAATTAAATTTCTGGTTTAGTCGGATTAATAATGCATTTTTTTTTTTTTTTTTTTTTTTTTTTTTTTTTTTTTTTTTTTTTTTTTTTTAGATGTGCGTTTTTCAAAGTAATGCTTTCAAAATCTAATTTTATTATTTTTTTACTTTCTCATATAAAGAGAAAGTATTGTTATTGCACGATTCGATTTTAAGATTTTTATATATTTACACGTTTTGTGGTCCCCTGAGTCCAAAAATGTCTGTCGTTTGTGCAGACGCGTGGAGCCTAAACTACCAGACCGATTTTGACAAAAACTCGGCATACATGTTCAGAAAAATCATACCCCGAGCCGATATCGAGAAGTGAATTTCAGCTCCAAATTTGGGGGCCCTACCCCTAAATACTCTGAAAAGAAAAGAAAATTCTTGGAAACTGTTCCGACGATATTGATTAAAAAAAAAGTAAGCAACCACAGTTTCAATAACATAAATATACAGTTTCATATGAGAAAGTTTATCTAAGTTGTCTCGGACATTTTTTATTTCCGTCTGCAGTACTTTAAGGCTCTACCGCTCTTTGAAGTTAGAAAAATCATTAAATTGAAAATTTTATTGGTTCTAAGCAAGATATCAAAAATCTAATCACAGGCTTCATTCCTAATTTTAATTCTGCACAATTTGAGCCCTATTTCAACTTCCTATGATAAATAGTACAGGCGCCATTTTAAAACAACGAGTTTTATCGTTGTATTGAAATGGCGCCTGTACTATTTATCATAGGAAGTTGAAATAGGGCTCAAATTGTGCAGAATTAAAATTAGGAATGAAGCCTGTGATTAGATTTTTGATATCTTGCTTAGAACCAGTATAATTTTAATTTTACTGTTTTTCCTAACCTCAAAGGGCGGTAGAGCCTTAAGATCTTGGGAGGAAGAATTTCCTGCTATATGCGGTTTCTTGATCGGCATTACTAAATAAAATATAATTTATTATTTCGATGCTATTCCTTCTTTGAACAATCGAATCCTGATATGACTTAAAAAGACCATCATTACATTTAGAAACTTTTAGAGAAGGTATTGCGGTACTTTTTAGTGTTAGAGCCTTATTTAAAGGAAGTAGTCATTTTGAAATGTTCTGAACAATTTCGGCAAGAATCGGTATTTTACTTATCGTCTCTTTTGCAACGCTGAGTCCACATTTTTCATATATTTCGGAAATCTAAAATACTGGATAAGGTGTCACATTATACTGGATATGCAATGTTTCAGTTTGTTTTGCGCTAGTTTGAGCCAAACTATTATTGCAGCAAGCAATAGTGCATCTCATTTAAGGCATTGTGACAGAGAACTATTATAAAACAAATCAATTATTCAATGAAATGAACTTAGAAGTTAAAACTTAAAATTTGAGTGGACTCAATACACACTAGCACTAGTCTGACAACTTAACTTTAAAAATAAGTGCTTTTTTAAGAGTTAAGGTTTATGACCATTCTGACAACTTAACTTTAAAAATAAGTGCTTTTTTAAGAGTTAAGGTTTATGACCATTCTGACAACTTAACTTTAAAAATAAGTGCTTTTTTAAGAGTTAAGGTTTATGACCATTCTGACAACTTAACTTTAAAAATAAGTGCTTTTTTAAGAGTTAAAATTTATGACCATTCTGACAACTTAACTTTAAAAATAAGTGCTTTTTTAAGAGTTAAGGTTTATGACCATTTAAAACTATTAACTATCCCTTAAAATCTGAGCTTCAAAAAAAAAGAAGGCAATAAATAAGTTAAGACATAGTCCACTCTACTAAATAATTTCTTATTCAAATTTAAACTCCGAAAAACCCGACTGTATATATGAATCATGTATCAAATTTGATAGGGTTTCAAAGTGGTTAATGCCATATAAAAATGTGCTTTGAATTATACTAGATATACTCATGCACTTGGTTATTTGTTTAAAAGCGAGAAAATAAATGAGAATATTTTTTTTTTTTATTAGTTGTATGAACATAGCTATACAGTAAAGGATTCTAAGCTAATAGTGAAACAGTTTCTAAACGACGCTAAACTCTCTGTTAAGTTATATAGTAAAGTTGAAGGTGAGACGAGCGAGAGGTCTTCTAGTGACGTCATTTTCTTATGATACCCGCACCCAAAACCAAATGACGGCTCTTAACGCTGTCACTACCTTGTACTCTATACACCTTGTCCCAGGGGTTCCAAGGGATCTCAGTTACTTCTAACCCGTACATTAGTTAGGAGTTAACTACCTCGAATGAACCAGTGGAGACTTGCGACTATTTACTGTACACGCACTCGGGTAATTCCTCTAACTTGAGTTTTTAATGGCGAGACTTTTGAGAGATTACTTGGACGAGAGTGTACAGTCGGCATACAGTGGTCTAGAGGCGACTGCACGATGTCGTTTAACCTGTTTTCTTTCCTCTTCTCTCATTATTGAACATCTTTCTAGCAAAATCTGTTACGGTTCGGCCAGGCGGATTTAATTTTGAGGATTTATGGGTAATATATCTTAGGAAGGAAAAGTTTATGAGAAAAAATGTCAAGAGTAAAAAATATTATAGGGAATTCAAATTCGTCATAGGGTTAAAAAAAAGTTGACCCATGTTTGCCCTTGAAAGTCAATTTCAAGCTAAAATTCATAATCATGCTATAATCCGCTACCTCAATTCGGTCATATTTCGTATTTTACATTTTTCACACTATCACTCACAATTACAATTTTTTTTTTTAGATGGAAAACATTTTATCTACGATTGATACGAAATATAAACATTATATCTCTGTTTAGATGCGTAGAAAGTGATTATTTACGTACTTGTATTCATTGCGCATGCGCGTCTCATAGTTCTGAAGAATCCCTCTTCTTTACCACGCTAGCGCGGTAAAGAAGGGGAATTCTTCAGCTTTACGCACGATTAGCGAGTTTGTTTACATTTAACAAAACTAATTTGCTATTCTCTTATTAAAGTAACTGTTTATATCGAGTTTTTAGTGAAAAACAGAATGAATCAAGTGGCTTTGACGAAAATGTAGAGAATAATACTCCTCCAGAAATAATTAATTCGGCAAAAAATACAACTCAAGATTAATGCCATCTTTATCAAGAGAAGAGATACGAACTTACATGCAGCAAGTTTATTTTTTTCTGTATTTATTATTTAATCTACAATCGTAGATAAAGTACGGTACGCAACTCGTGCGAAAACGGCATTTTGCATAGTGGTTTTACTACCCTCGCTGTCGCTCGGGTGCAAACTCCACACTCGCATGCAAAATGCTACTTCCCGCACTCGACGCGTAATGTACTATTAAATTACGACATGCTACTTTTTAGTGAATTGTGTATTTTTAAAATATGCCCGATTATATTTAGCTGTTGTTTTGTTTGGGGTGACTTTAACATTCTTATTCTAAATTAGAGCATGGAGAGTCTGACAGAAGCCGCCAATACGTGGATGTCGTCCTCTTTTCTGACCGTTTATTTCCCAAGTTTTAGAGCTTTGATTTTTATAATTTTTTTGCAGAGTGGATTTTATTTTATTTTCATAGTTAGTGAGGAGAGAATAGTTTTTAAGGAGATACTTTTAGTTGAATAAATAGTGAGTTGGAGTAGTGGAGAGAGTGGTGGTGGACTCCCCCAACCCGAGCCTACAGGCTTTGTTTACATACCTCGGCTCTTATTGCTACGACCTAGTGGTAATCAAGTAGATTTATTTTGGCCTTAAGGCCCCAAACACAAAATGTTTGCGCAAACCTGATGTCGGGCAAATTTAGGCCATACACGGTCAAAATGTTTGCGCAATAGTGCATTTCGCGTCGAGTGCGGAAAGTAGCATTTTGCATGCGAGTGTGGAGTTTGCACCCGAGCGACAGCGAGGGTAGTAAAACCACACAAGCAATGCAAAATGCCGTTTTCACACGAGTTGCGTACCGTAATTTATCTACGATTGTTAGATTTAAATAATAAATACGGAAAAAAATAAACTTGCTGAATGTAAGTTCGTATCTCTCTCTTGATAAAGACGGCATTAATTCTTGAGTTGTATTTTTTGCCGAATTAATTATTTCTGGAGGAGTATTATTCTCCACATTTTCGTCAAAGCCACTTGATTCATTCATTGTTTTTCACTAAAAACTCGATATAAACAGTTACTTTAATAAAAGAACAGCAAATTAGTTTTGTTAAATGTAAACAAACTAGCAAATCGTGCGTAAAGCTGAAGAATTCCTCTTCTTTACCGCCCTAGGGTGGTAAAGAAGAGGAATTCTTCAGAATTATGAGACGCGCATGCGCAATGAATACAAGTACGTAAAGAATAACTTTCTACGCATCTAAACAGAGATACAATGTTTATATTTCGTATCAATCGTAGATAAACATTTTTACCGTGTATGGGAGCCTTTACAGTTGTTTATAAACAACATTCCCAGATTATTTAATTTATTATAATATTGATCTGAATTCGTTCTTAACTAGATCTTATTCACAGAAAATTTTATTTTTACTTGCACCATGTCATAGGCTGAAACTGACATGGATGCAGATTCAAATAGAGGATTCACAGATCAGTTTGTATCTGATACCGAGTTCGTTTCTCCTCGTACGAGGACAAGAGCAAAAAATAAACAGAAGCAGACCCTTAAACGCAATCGCTCTCAAGCTAAATCTCCTCCAAAGAAAAAAATAACGTGGCAATGAAGTAGTCACTGATGAACAACAAATAATAAAAGAGCCAAATGTGTAAGAAGCTAAAGGTAAAAGTCAGAATTATTCGTTATTACTAGAAAATCTAGAGCTAGCGACACTATTTTTAACTTCAAGACCCCTGCCCGTGAAGCTGAACATTTTTTGAAGAAATTATAGCCCCGTTTCACAAAAACCAACTTAAGGACAATAAGGAGATTTAGAACATGTTCTCATGAATTTTAGAATATTTTTTTTCCAATAAAATTTCGAAAAGAGTACTAAGGCCTTATAATTATATAGTATAACAATTACTTCAAGTAATTACTTGTGGTAGTTAGGAAGTAGAAATAAAGACGTTTACGAAGCAACATACGAATTCATTAAAAGGTAAAAAATAAAAATCTGAAATATTAACTAAAAGACTTTCTTATACGAAATTTTATAGCTGTATGGTAAAGCTTACCAATACCACAAAAAAGTGACATAGTTTATATGATATGATGAAGCTCCTGAACTCTGCTTTTAGTTATTTGTTTCAAAACATAAAGACGTACATACGTCTAGGATAATATAATACGCTATAATAGCTGTACCACTTTGGAGATCAATATTGAGTTTTCACCGGATTGTAGGCCGTGTTATAGGGGCCATAATATCGTATACAGATTAATATCAGCATAATATCGTATATAGCCTTGTTGCAAACAACTTATTCTATATATAATACAGCCCCTACCTAACTTTTCAAATCCGTAAGGTATTAAATCCACTCACCTTAACGAAAAAAATCTCTTACTACGGCTACTAACCAGACTTTATTTCTTTTCCTGGCTTTTTATTATTATTCCTATATTAGAATGTTTTATATTTTTGTTGCTTTATATTTGAAAAAATACAATGTTTGAATATATAAGTAAACAAGATCATAAATTTCCCTGGGTATTAGTCATCAGGAGAGTCTTCCCACTTTCAAGCAATATATATATATATATATATATATATATATATATATATATATATATATATATATATATATATATATATATATATATTTAGTCAGGGTATCCATAGGAAAAAAAATCAATTATACACTTTCTAAACTTCTTTGAATGGCTTGTTAAGGCCAAGTCTGACACCGTTTTCCTCTGTGATTTTATTTGGTTTTGGGGCGTTTTTCATTGTTTGAACCCTATAACTTTGACGCGTCAGACTGGAAAATCGGAAAAAGTTCTGCATCAGACAATATTAAAATGTTGACTTATAGGGTTCAAATAATGTATCTTGAGAAAATCAGCGGGATATTAATCATTAATTAATAGTAATTAATATTAATTAACTTTCATTCTCTTCCATTCATTGAGAATGGAAGTTGTATATAAGGAAGCCTGGCTACATATTGAATAGTGAATACTATAACAGTAAAGAAAGATTACCATTTTTCAGAGTTAAAGTTACCATTTACTAGAGCAAATCTTAATTAGATTAAACTATTGCTTAGAATGCTTATTATGTTATTTTATTTTATTGTTGTTATATAATGTTATTCTCCCTATCATGTTTAATTCAAACTGTTGTGTCATGTAAATACATAGTATTTTTTTTTTTTTTTTTATGTTATGTAAATTTTATTTCTACAATTGATTTTATTTATAGCCATTTTCACAATTATATAAATGTAAAAAAATAAATAAAAATGCAACCGAACATTACCTCAAAGGTTACCACAGCTGCGGCTGATTTCAAATGGCCGAATGAAGCAATTATCAAAATAATATTCATTCATTGTAATACTGCGTCATTTTAATAAATGGTATTATTATTATTATTATTATTATTATTATTATTATTATTATTATTATTATTATTATTATTATTATTATTATTATTATTATTATTATTATTATTATTATAATAATATTAATTACTATTAATTAATATCCAACTGATTTTCTCAAGATACATTATTTTAACCCTATAAGTCAACATTTTAATATTGTCCGACGCAGAACTTTTTCGGATTTTCCAGTATGACGCGTCAAAGTTATAGGGTTTAAATAATGAAAAACGCCCCAAAACCAAATAAAATCACAGAGGAAAACGGTGTCAGACTTGGCCAAAACAATCCATACAAAGAGGTTTGGAAATAGTATATATAATTGACTTTTTTGCCTATGGGCACCCTGACTATATATATAAATATTATATATTATATCTGAATCTAAATCTAGGCAAAATAGGCAAAGCGACGAGAAATTGACCTAGGTATGTCTAAATTAAAAAAAATAAACTGAAATAAGTAAATAACCGATAAACTTGTCTCCACTACTTTTTAAAATTAAAGATACTTGTGCTTCTTTTATAAATTAAAAAGTAATTACTACACAATAAATAAATAGATTTCTTACGTGTTCATAATTAATATACGATTTCAGTAATAATGGACTATAAGAAGCCTCTTTATAATATCAAACATTGTTAAGACCCATCAATTTATTGTTTCCTTCGTTTCAAGTTGATTTGGGCAAAATTAATAAATTTTATTAATTTTCCTATGTCTGTTGCCCACTCCTTAAATTCATCATAGTTTAGGTTGGCTTGTTTAAACATATTAACGGGTGATGTAGCGTATCTGGACATCATGTATAGAAATGGAAAAACTGACAAATATAATTAAAGTGTTTCCTGTATATTGATAAAAATTGCATTAATTTATGGATACTTTTTCATTTCATACTCTTTCTGAAAAGCCAGATCACTAGGTACAAACCCAGATAATCTACGACCGATATATACGCCCAAGATACGCAAAATTGACCTGTATACAGCTATGATGGAAGATGTATTAAGAGAAAACGTATGAAACGAAGAAGTATCCGTAATTAGTGCATTTTTGATCAATCTTCAGAAAAAACTTTAATTATATGTGCCAGTTTTTCCATTTCTATACATGATGCCCCAGATACGCTACATCAACCATATTAACTCTAGACATATTGGAGGCTGGACAAATAGCTATGAAGTGAAAAGCTGTCTGTTCTTGTCCCGTATCGCATAATGAACTTACTGCTGAAGCCTTTTGTCGAGTCTATGGTTTATAGTTTAAATACAACAACCCATACCTTAACGTAAATATATATCTAATCTGTTCAGATGTTAGTTGATTATTCACAAACCAGTCTGTAGGTAAAAGTGGCAATTTAAAAAGCCAGGGTTAAACGAAGATTTTTCTATGGTCTCTTGTCTGGCTTCTGTCATTCTTATTTTCTATTGGTCCAAGGCTTGAGTCATTTCTGCCTTCCCGGTTCATACGGCTCTCTTCGATCCCACCCCTTCCAAACCCATCTTTTGTTGGAATCCTACCCAGTCTCGGTACCAACTAGCCTTTGCTCGAACGGCTTTTTTGCTAATAACTTTGGGAGTCAGTTTTCATTCATATTTAAAACTTTTGTGATGTAGTTAACGTGTAGAATAAATGTTTGTAAATAATATTGGTAATAATTTTATTGTTTTGTAATTATTTTATTTTATTGGTAATAATTGCTAATCTTTTGAGAAAGTTCCGCCTGCTAAAAATCTAAATAGTATCTATCTAAAATTTCGTACTCTCTTCCACCCCAGACCTGAGCACCCTAAAAAAGTATAGCCCGCGTTACACCCTCGAATACTCTTAATTTTGCAGGCAATGCTATAATATTATTGATTATGTATTTTTTCCAGACTGGGTTTATACCTAATTTAGCTGTTGCTACCTTTTACTCCGTACGATCTGTAAAACTTGACTAGGATGTTAATGTAACACCTACGTATTTATATGAGCGAACCACCTTAATATTATTTCTTTTATACTTCCACGACAAATTCCCAACTCTTCCCCCTTTCCTAAACACAATTATTTGGATTTGTTTATATTGACGGTTAGGTTCCATAAATCACAAAATTTTTCCAACTTGTTAATAATTTTCTGGAGTACCATAGGGTTCTCTGATAGAATTACCAAATCGTCACAATACAAAAGAATCTTTATATTATGGTCTCCGACATTTACTCCGCCTTCCATAGAATCAACTATATCGTTGATAATCAAGGAAAATAAAATTAGACTTAACAAGCACGCCTGTCTTAAAAGGCCCTACACACGACCAAACGGCTGGTACCGAAGTGCGACAGCCCTCCTTCGGATTAGAAAAAGGTTATGGTCGAAGTGCGCCAGCCTCTTAGTCTAAAGTGTCTGAAGGTAAGCCCGGGTAATACCTCTTGCACCCCGTCTAAACCCAAAGAACTTTGAAGTGGACTTCGAAATTGGAATCCAACAAGCCGTTCGAAATGTCTTCCCAAGACTTTGGAAAAATTCAGGATTTAGGATTTACTGAGGACTACCGATGTTCTACCAACGATGGCCAACTAATTAAGTTTATCTTCGAACTACCCTATATATAGACCCTGAAGAAGTTGAAGAATGTTATATTGAAGATTTTATAAGCCAAAAAATAAGCCATCGCAATAATCGATTTTGGGACTATATCACCGAGAACTATATTGATCTGTCCACGGCTAAATTCCCAATACCAATGTGGGATTCAAGCAGCCTAGCGTTGGTTGTTTGTAATAATAAGGTATCTAGATTTGGAATGTGAGTCATTTTTAATTTATTTAGGAGTATGTACATAATTAAATTACACCTTTCAATATGTATTTTGTATTATGTTTATTGAATATAGACTCAATTGTATTACATATATGCAAAAGATTTTAGTTTTCATGAGTGCGTTTAATGTTAAGTTAATCTAAGCCCTTCTAATAAATATTAGCACTCACTTATAAGTGAGTGTAATTTATGTAAGAAACATTTCTTTAATTTTTAATATTAACAAAATAAATTGTTTTTTCTCTCGTAGTTTTTATTCTTTTTTTATTTTCTTCTTCGTATTTTTGAAATTTTCTAATTTTATTTCTTAAATTTCCTATGTTTAATAATAACTTATTTTAATTTTGTAAGTTTTTTTTTCATTTTTAATATTCACAAATTAAAGTGTATCTTCTGACTCAATTTGGATTCTGTTCTTACAAGAACATTCTACAGATTCTCCTATGCACTGATATTTACTAATGACGCCGTATTATTCTGAGCTGTTTGTTCAAAGTAACTTCAAATCGCTTTATATTGAGTATATGCGACTATTGACAACGATTAGTCCTTTAGATTAGAGGATCCGTGTCCGAGGTGGGTGGACTACCTGGGTCGAGAGATAGGATTTACCCGGCGCACTTCGACCGTACCCTTCAAAAAGGGGGACTGGCGCACTTCCCCCGTGACCCGACCTATCCCGGCGGACTTGGTGTACAGCCCATCTTCGGACTACCCTTTTTGACCATATATGTACTTGATTTCGTGGTTCTATACAAGCGTCTTATACCATTGATTATTATAGTTTTTACTCCTAAACAACCAAGTTGTTAAAACAATGCCCCTCGAATGATTGTGTCAAAGACCGCTTTTAAGTCCACAAAAAAATGGAAATACGTTATCGGTCCTTGTAAGAGCAATATCAATAAAATTTGTTAAATTAAATACATTGTCTACAGTTGAATAGGCTTTCCTGAAGTTGGCCTTTGACTCATCGAGAATATTTTGGTCATCTACCCAATTTGCTAATCTTTGTAATAATAACCCGGAATATATCTCTATAATTTCAGCCAGTTTGGGATCTCATTTTTTAAATAAGGGAAAAATGATGGAGTCACTAAAGTCCTGAGTAACCCCTGAACTATTGCTGTACAAATAATTATAATAAACAAGCATATATCTTATCTCTGGACATTTAGCGGAGACTCCTTTTAAAATTCATAAGGTATCCAATCAGTACCTGGAGGTATTCCATCTTTGGTAGAAGAGAGCACCTGCAATAACTTGTCCATGGTAAAATTAGCATCCATATTAGTATCAGTATAGTAAGGGACAGCATAGGAAATACCTGAAGTCTCTAAAGGTGGGTTGAGAAGACATTAAAAATGTTTGATCCAATCAGTAGCCTGTATATCGTTACAGCGTGCTATATTTCTAAACTTAAATAAACAAGAGAGATTCCAAAACTCTTTAGAATCTTTTGCTTTTCCTAACATTATTGCAGCGCAGCGTTATCATAAAATGATTTTTCTTTTGTTTTACAAAATATTTTGTATGTCAAAGTAGAATCTCGTAGTACCCGTTATAGGTACGAACTATTTTTTCCTCTGTAGATTTTTAATCCTAATCCTCTTGTACAACTCCTGTCTTCTCAGTTTATCCCAAGCAACCCACCAAGACGTTTGAAGAGGAGATGGCCTAGAGATCTCTTGTCTTAAAGAATCGTTTTCCCTTATATTATGTTAAACTTTTATAATAAGTAATATTAATCCACTTTATCATTATTAGTTAATTTGTATTATAATTATTTTATTATATTTACTGCAAAGGAAGTGTAGTCACTGGACTACTTCTTCTTCATGTCTTTCCCGCCATGTAACTAATGTATTATCATTATCACTTATTGGAATTTAAATTTGTAGTTGTGTTATCCAATAAATGTTTTTAAAAAATTGTTTTTAATATTATAAACAAATGTCTCTTTGCCCGAGAACATTCACTGTCAAACCAGTCCTTCTGTGGCACGACTCTCCTTGCTATTGCTATAACTTAATAATTCGCTGGAACCTTCTATGACCCTTAAAGCCCATGTAAGCTACTTCCCTTATCCACTCTTTAATATTTCTTTCATCAACTAATTTATTTGGTAGTCTACATATTTCCAGATTCGCTTTGCTCTTAAGCTTCTGTTTATATTGTTGTTCATAATTTGTAGTCCATTTCAGCTGTAAGGGGCTCTCCTCGCAGTTGGCTTGTATACTTAATTCTACTTCAAGTGGAAAATGGTCTGAAAATAACTGGTTGCCCACAGAAAACCTCTTTATGCAATCTATACATGAAAAACACAACTGGTAATTAACAAACTAAATGGATGATTACTGATAATTAACTAACTATTACAGGTAGACCCCTTGGACTTCTGAATGTGATTTGGCCCTCTTTGTCTCCTACAGTTCTCCCATTTAGTACTATTAAATTAAACTCGATTATTTTTCCCCCCTAATATTTACCTGTTTGTCCCTAGAGTTTCTATGGCTAGAAAAATGTTTTCTGAAACTTCTCCTTTCAGTAATTCACAATCAATTTGCTGCAGCTCTCCGATTCTACAGTCTATGTCTCCTACAATAAGACGCTCTTGCCCCTCCATATTAGTTATAGTTTCTTTTAACATATTGAAATCAGAGTCCCATGAGTTGCAATTAAAGTACACAGGTACAATATATAATCTTTTACCAGAATCTTCTATTTTAAAATAGGGATTAATTGTATTTGTTGGAACAAAATTTACTATGTTCCTACTAAATAAAATATTTTTGAAACCTTACAAACATCCACCACTAGGTCTACCAAACATGCTATTTTTTGGAGCATAAACCCACAGTAATTTGTAATTGCTAAAAATGTTGCTAGTTAAATTAATTGAATCTATGTCTCTCGCAGTTAAAAAAGTTTCATAAAAGAAAAGAATATCAAATTTTTCAAAATATTGTAAAAAGTCATCTTGCTTTAATCTGTTTTTTTAAGTCACATAAATTTTATGATAATAGTTATTGAAGAGATTTTCTGAGATGTCTGGGGAAGAAGGGACAAACCGCATACGTCATGCATTAGGTTTATAGATCTGTAGGTTGACCACTGGAGGACGGTTGTCTGGGATCCTTAGGCTGGGTTATTAGCTGCCGTACTGTTTCAGTTTAGTCGTGTCCAGTGAGAAGGTTCAGTTTTCCAATAGCTTCATTATTTTTACTAATGACACCCCGCTCATCACACCACTGAAATAGTTCACCTTTAAAAATTAAAAAGTCCTTCACAACTTTAATGTTTTTTTTTTAAGATTGTATTTCTTCAGTTCCTTCCTGATTTTAAACCATTTAGCCCTTATTCTTCTGTATACTGGAGAAAAATCGCGAAAAATGGAATTATTAGAACCAGGCAAACTAAGACGCGCTGCTTCCAAAATGTCATATATATCCTGATCATTTGGCATATACCCATATGCCAAATGATCAGGATATATATGATATCCTGATACGACGAAATATATGACCATTTTGTTACTCCTCCCGAGAGGATGGGCTCTGTTTATACATATAAGTTTTCTGATATTCAAAATATCTGACCAGAATTTTTTCACATTTTCTTTAAAATTGCCATCAATAATTATTGGGATGTTCTTAAAAATGATATGGTTTTGTCTTGATTAATTAATTTGGTCTTCCACCTATTTATCTATTAAATTATTTTTTCCTTAAATATTTTTTAATAGCTAATTCTTTTCCTGCAAGTTCAAAATTATTCCTTCAAAACGTTCCAAGTTCTGTTTGGTAGCATTTTTTTTTTAGATTTTCATCCATAATTTCTACCATTATATCCCTTAGTTCGTTGGTTCCATGCTGCCTACCGTTTTAGCCATCTCCGAATCTTTTTTGTGCAGTTTTGAATCAGGTGAAAGTTTTGTTCTATCAGTGTTCCAAGGTATTTTTAGGGTCCGTAGGCAAAACCAAGGACCCTTATATTTTCCTGCTTGTGTCTGTCCGTCCGTCCTCTCGCGTGCTCTCACAGCTACACCTTTCGCCCGATCACTTTGAAATTTGGCATGTATGTGTCTTGTACCTGCCCACATATTTTAAAAATATAGCGAGTTAAAAAAAACATTTTTCAAAAAAAGTTAAGGGTTAAACTTTTATATTTTTTTTCGGCACCATGAGGGGTGTATCATATGAAAGGGTACGTCGAGCTGATAACAAAAATATATAATTCTTTGGATAAAACTTTGATAGGGCGAGCGTAGGCAAGTTTGAAGTGGGTGTGAAACGTGCCCCCCCCCCCTCTATCTCGCTTATGTGAAGTGCAAAAAATCTGAAAAAATTCCTGAACATACTTCGACCAAAAGTAAATATACCACTTTTTGGAAATTTCGAAAAAAAAAATATTTTTTTTTTTATTGACGAAATAATTTTTTTTTTTTATAATTATGGTCTTTTCGATGTATTTATATGGTTGTAGTCCGGTTCAATACTTTATCAGAGTGTGTTTTGAGAATATCAGACCCTTAGAATGGTTCAAAGTAAGCTTTTTAGCATTTAAAAAAAAAACACTGTTTATACACTTTACACTTAAACATTATATAGTGTGGCCTACGGACCCTCGCTGTGTGCTGACTAGCACACACTTGACCTGTTTATTTTTATTCTGCTCAAGATTTCTATTCAAATTCATAAAATTTTATTAAAAAACCTGATTAATTTATTTATGTTTTATATATTAGCTTAACTGTGGTGGAAAAAAGTGAGTTTGGTTGAAAGCAACAAATAAGTGTTTGCGCATGTGCGAACTGCATTGTTTACATCTAAATAAATCCTAACCCTTATTTTCTTCCGCTGGCCACTCTCTGTCCTGTTTATACCGCTTTATTGTGACCCCACTAAGTTATTTACCGCAAGCGCAACCACTGAAGATCATCAGAACAGAGCAAGAGATACTGATAGACGGAGAGAAACAATAGAAAATAGAAAACTGCACTCGTCTGCTGGATTTACACCATCTCATGCTGCCTCATAGCGCTACCGCTGACAACCCGCCCTAGTAAACTTCTAACCACGTAACAACTATCTCACCTTATTTATTATTATTTTCACCACTTTTTTCTCTTGTTTTTATGTTAATTATATATTTATGATTGAATAAATAATAATAAGAAAATAAATAAATGTATATAAAGAAATAGATATATGAGTATGAATGTGTGTGTTTATGTATGCACATCACATGTGTAGGTTTATTTATTATTTATTCATTTTTTTTATTTTTTTGTTTTTTTCTCATCATAAATAAAGGCACATATAATGATATTAGTATTTAAATTGCCTTATCTTTTAATTCCGTCTTCAATTAAATCATATTATTATTGTATTATTTTATAGTTATATTATTATTTTATATTTTATTTTAATTCATTTTTATTTCTTTTCTTTTACTTTATTTTCTTTTCTTTTCTTTTTTTATTTTTTTATTTTATTTTTATTTTTTTTTTATTTTATTATTTTTTTTTAATTTTTATTTTTCATGAAAAATGTACAAGGCTCAACGGCCACTCCCGCGCACGAGTGTCTCATGCGGGGTGCACCATCTTAATTTCAAAAAACATATTTAATTCAAAATAATATAATAAATGTACTTTTATAATTTATATTTTTGTAAAGGAGAAATATTTTACTTTATGGTGGAATAAAGAATTATTATTATTATTATTATTATTATTATTATTTAAAAAACCTATACAGTTCACTTATTTTGTACAACCCGCCTTGGTTGAGGTTCCCAGGCTTTAAAACTGAGCCAGTTCCTCTCCAAAACATCTATTCTTTATTAATTGTAAGTTATATTTCATTGTGTTGCTGATAGTTGTTTTTTTTATTTTACCTTTTTTATTTTTTTTAAATGTTTTATGTCTTCTTCTACAGCTTATGTTCGTCCAGTTATATTAATCATACTGGGCTATAATCTCGTTGCAGAATGTCTACCGTTAACAGATAAACTCTTCAGACAATCAGTTGCTAGTATGTATGTATATAAGCAATCCCCTCTTATTCCGCAATACCGGGCCGATTGTCTTTAACAACAGGGAGTAACAGAAAGTATTACAGGGGAGTTATTTATATTTAATAAAATAACTTCTATTCCTATACCGTTTCATGTTATCAGCTAATTTAATACTAGCATTTTTTAAGGTTGACAACTAACATGGTTGAACATTTTGTTTAAGTCATCTTGCATGTTAATCATATTTTTTTTAAATGTAATACATCTTTTATTAGTTTAACTCGTCAATTAGGTTCCTTAGGCTGATACATTTTTATACAAGTAGACCATGTTTGAGCAGCATGCTTGCAAAGTCTAAGATGAATAAACTTGTTTACCTAGTATAACTTTAGACTGTTTTTCGGTCATTTTTAGGGTTTCGTTGGTAAAACCAAAAAAAAGAAACCCTTATAGTTTCGTTCCTGTGTCTGTCTGTCACTCTGTACGGTTCCAATAACTTTTGAACCAAAAGAGATAAAAACATGAAACTTTCCAGTATAAAAGATCGTTTTAACGCGCACACAGGAAAAATATAGCGAACTCAATATTATGAGCTGTTCAAATTCAAAATGGCGGATAATTCACATCGCGAAAAAAAAATATTTTTTTTAAATTTTGAGTGGGGTATCAAATGAAAGGTATTGAAGAGTACAATAGAAATATATATACTACTTAGGGATAGTGCTTAATTTTCAGCGCCATTTTGTCAAAAAACATCGAAATTTTGCGTGTCCCCCCCCCCTAAAATCGAATTTCCGCTATTACTAAAAATATAGAAAAATATGCAAAATGTGTGGTCTGCTGGGCCATAGAAAAAATAAGATTAGTAATTTGATCTGATTTACTGGAAATCCAAGATGGCGGATAATTCATGTCACTCGAAAAACATTTTTTTTTTTAAATTTTGAGTGGGGTATCAAATGAAAGGTATTGAATAGTATATTTCAAAAATGTATAACACTTGATGTTAACATTTAATTTTGCGCGCCATTTTGTCAAAAAAAAAAATCAAAACTTTTCTCCCCTCCCCCCCTTACTAATTTTGTGTTCACAATACCAACGAAACCCTTTTTACGTGAGATTCACGCCTTACCAATTTATTGAACTTACCGGGAAAGAAGTGTCTTGGATATTTGGATTAGGGAGAACTTTGTATATGTATTAAGAGAATGTTCATTCGTAGTGGGTACTACCCATCCTTCACAATTTCCCTTTCTAAGTTTTTCAATTTGATAAACGTTATAAATCATGTTTTTATTTTTTAACTATCAGAACTTTTTTCTTTAAATCTGCTAACTTAATTTAAATTTCAAGACCCCTGTGCTCTTTTTTCAGAGTGTTCACTGGGCCCATAACCTGTTAGCAGAGTAAAAATGCTGTAGTGGATGAATTAACATTTTTTTAAACAACAATATTTTTTACATGAATAAATAAAAATAGACGTGACCCTGACAAGTCATTGTCAGATATAAGGTGGAATCAACAATAATGTATTGATACTTGGCTATTTTTTATTCAATAACCCTGAGTAAAGTATGCTAACCGTTTTGCATCTCGATTCTCCCCGCCTAGGTAACTTACGGTAGAACTCTATGGACCCTTCGTTTTCAATGAATTTTGCACAATATACTTAACCAATATGAAAGTAGAATAATAAATGATACACCGACTGAAAGAGCATGAAAACTTCTTGAAGATAAATATCATTTCGGCTATTAAATTTCATTTAGTCACACTTTAATTTTTTTGAATTTGAAAGTTTAATCAGTAATAGAAAACGTTAGATCTGGTATAACATCTGTATTTTAATTGATAGGTAGGTGCACAACACCTTAAAGTTGGCACCTTTACTAGGCTTTAAAACTATACTTTTAACTTTAAAATATTGCAACATTAAGTAATAATAATAATCGTTTATTCTTTGACAAATAAATTAAATACAATAAGAAAATGATATCAATACGATAGCCTTGGTCAGTGGACCGTCAGACGAGCAAATTTAAGTATCCGAAGTATAGATGAAATTATTCTACCAAAACATGTCCAGCCATCTCCTGAGATAGGGTTGGAATAGGTGCGGAAAGTGACCTGTAAATTCAAACTTAGGTTTTTTTTCTATTTTTGTTTCTTTGCTCTAGTAGAATATAACGTTTGTCATAGTACCCGATGAATCTTGTGTTTTAGTAAGAGTGAAATAATTAAATTTTTATCCTGATAATTAAATGGAAACTTTATCTAAATTTGAAGTTAATCTGAAACTGCATTAAATGCATTATCTCTTAACTGAGTTAAAATAATGGAATCAGTCATGGTAGCCGATGAATATTATGTTGTGTGGCAAATTACCAATAAATGAATGATAGTTTAAATATTGTAGTTGTAAAAAATATTATTTAATTATTAACACCCTTAATACATGATAAGATTCATCTAAGATTCATTCTACTAAAGCAACAAGAAAATAACGATGTTGGAATTTTCAGGTCACCTCCCCAAACCCTATCTCAGTAGACAGCTTGACATGGAATTTCATCAATACCTCGGACACCCTGTGTATTCAATCTTATACCTTGATTGCTACCAAAGCTATAAGTATAAGGAAGTTTGGTTTATTAAACAAAAAATTGATTAAATAGACGAAGAAGCACTAAAAGAAGTCAGGAAGAGTAAGTGGAATGGTTTTTTGCTTTGTTTACCTCTATTAAGGAGACGACGGCTGTATCTGAGAACTAGTGGCTTTAACTCCGTGATAATATATGAGAAATGTAACTGTGCCAATCCAATATGAGAGGCAAAATAAATTGATCTACGATACGTTAAACCTGTTTATGCAAAGAGGCTTACCTAAAAACAAAATTATGTAATGTGTTTAGTGAGGCTAGTCGCTTTTCGCTTTCATTCCCTATGTCCCCTTTCCTTCCTACAAGAGAAAATAATAAGCAACTATAAATATCTCTAAACCAGATAGTTTTCATAATGAACTTTTGCAGCTAATGAGATTAGAGATAAAGCTTTGTAGGAACAGAATAAATTCTACGTGATAGAAGAACCGATCCCGGCTTAAAGCCTTATGTCGAAGCGGGGACATCGGAAACCTAATACATTGAACGAGACGTGCGTGCATCTCATCTCAACTCGCAATAATAATTCCTTCACTATTAGATTATAACTTATATTTATTAACTGCACACAAAAATTATTGCATTATTTTTCAAACAACGCCCACTTGACAAAGGACACCGACGTATTATTACAAGACAACGCTCGAATGTCTATATACGGATTTTATAAAATATTATTGTCAATCTTCATTTAATCCCTTTAAAGTTATATTTTCCTTATTGCTGAGGTATTTAGGGGTGATAAGTTTAAAAATTAATATTTGTACATTAATTTTATTTATTTTGCAATATTTCGCCCAATCCTGGGCATCATCAGGCATGTATGCATATATGATTGTGGTTTATACATTTATTTTGAGTGAAGGAGTAACATTTAAAAAGGATTTACATCACTCTATAGTTCAACAGTTACTCCCTAGTAACTGTCGAACTAAATGTATAAACCACAATCATATCTGCAGACATAAGGTCTGACGATTCCCAAGCAGTGTCGGACTGGCCAGGTCGGCAAGTGGGCATTTGCCGAGTACCCACGGGCTCATGGGCCCTAGTAGGGGCCCACGAAGTTAACAAGGAAAGATTCCTATTTTTTAAATATTTTTCTCCTATTCCGTAATATTAATAATTGATATGCATAAATATCAAAGTAATTACTTTTAATGGTGTAGTATAACAATTGCCAAAACCATCTAAGTATGCATATACACAAGATATACACTCAATGAATGGCACATGTTTTAAACCTTATGGTTGAGATTCTACACTAAATTGTCTTCAGGCGGAAAACGGAAGAAAAGGAGGAAGCGGTGTGAAGGAAGAAACGGCTTGTTTCCTCAGTCAGTCATACAAAAGAATGACTGTTTGGAAAGGAAACACGAACAGTCATCAAGAAAAACTTTACAAAGTACAAAAAATGGGCGCTACTAGATAGTAATTCAGGCAAAAAGCATTTAGTTCAATAATTGACGATGAATCATTTTCAGATGATTTTTATTGAACCAACGATTTTCGGAAGTTGGTGAATTGGTTTCATGTATTATTAGATATTTCATTAGTTCTTTACCATGTGGAGGGGTGAAGCCCATGCTCTTAGATGGACGACATATCCCTTGCTTGCACATAGTTTGAAACTCGAGTTGTGCGTCTCTCTACGTTTGTGTCAGGTGGAAGTCTCCTAGCTTTAGCGAATACCGGTGGTCCTCCGGTTTCAATAACATGAGTTATAGGAACTCATCAATTTGTTTTTGCATCGCCGTGATAAATGGTGAACTCTCCTGTGATGATGTGGAAACGGTACACACTGAATGCTGCGTCACCACTAAGATACGGTCAGCCATGACCGTATCGTGGCTAACTTACTTAGTCCGTCCTTACTTAATGGGAGAACAACCTATGGATGTTAGTGGGTAGTCGCTGAAGCCAAAGGGATTTTACAGCGTCCTCTGACAGCGAGTTACCGGCAAGTTCTTGTATCTATCTTAAAAGCTGTGATGGTTTCCTGTCTCCCAGATTGATGTCATTCAGGAGCTTTCGTAATTTTTGTTTTCCGGTGGCGGCGAACCGATTTATTAGCGCCGCCTTTAGTTTGCCGTAAGCGTCCGTGCTCGGTTGCGAGGCAAGGATATCGCTAACCTGGTCATGTGTTTCAATCTCTAGCGCCGTAACTACGTAATTACATTTTGTCAAGTCCCGAGTGATCCCGGCCAGGTCGAAGTTGGCTTCAATCTGTCGAAACCTGGACGGTTCTTCGAAAAATTAGGGAGTTTTACGACTACTCGCCCGAGCCAGGCTTCTCGATTTTGTCCCGTAAAAGCTTCGCCGGTTGGTTCCATAGCAGAGAGAAAAATATATTAATTAAAATAAAAATTTAAATAAATGAAATTAGTTGAAACCACAACGCAGTCTAGTTGGACGTCGGGGTCACCACTGTAGAAGTTTGTCTTACTTCTTTACCATGAGGAGGGGTAAAGCCCATGGACTTCACCCCTCCACATGGTAAAGAAGTAAGACAAACATCTACAGTGGTGACCCCGAAGTCCAACTTGACAGAGTTGTGAGTTCAACTAATTTCATTTATTTAAATTTGAATGTCATGGCCATTTAGATATGACAGAAGTTGCTAACGTGACGGCGTAAAAAAAAGAAAAGATAATTCATGAGGAAACTTTGATTGCAAAACCAATTTCACACTCAATGGACTAAATTTGAAAATTTATTTACTGCTTTTATCATTTTGGATTTATAAAATAGTAACTTCACCTGTATCTGAAAAAAGAATTAGTCAAAAAAAGTAATGCCCGGAGAACGTGCACAGAATGAGGTCATTCACGCTTTGTTACTACTATCCAGAAATTTAAAGCATTGTATTTTAACAGTTTTGACAGTGATATGAGAAGCATTGAAGAATGGTTTGTTCTGAATTAGGATTTATTAAAAGATTGTGTCATTATGGATCCCAAAAACATTTAAGGATCAAGTGATAATGACGTAGCTTGTGTCTTTGTGTAGCATTAATCCTAACGTTGTGTTTCCAATGTTTATCGTGTGCTTTTTCTGTTCTCTATGATCTATTAGCCTAGGGCCTAAGGTATTCTTTTGGTCAAGAATTTTTAAGATATTTGAAAGGGACTTATACCAAATAATATATTAACAAACGTGAAATAGATCGTGTAGATGAAATTGCATTTACAAGGGACGAACTTAAGAAAAAGTAATGATGTGATTTTGGTAATTCCGTTTGAATCATATTTTATTTGAAATTAAATGAAAAGCATTTTTTTTATCATTGAAGCGAGCGTTTTGCAATAAATTATGTATTGAATATTGAGAAAAAAGTTAATCATGATGAGTTGACAGTTAAAGAGGATGGTTGTAGTACCGTCCTGTTCCCTACCTACTCAATTTAAAATATTACAAAATATATCACTTCACTACACAAAAACTTCTGCTTGTATCAGGTTGAAATTTTACTTGCCTGTTTCAATGGTACTTTAGGCGATGTGTATGACGTTTTGTAAATCGTTACGTTAGAACGTAAGATATCGGTAAAAACGTTATTTTCTCTTTTTTAAGGATTTAGGTCCGCTTTAATAAATTTAGCGATCTTTAACACTTCATAGCGGTGTCGGTTTAACTAAAACAAATGTATATACATATCTGATTATCTCATTGAATAGATGAAGTTAGAATCTTTTCCCGTCCTTAAATTTAAATTTTACAATTAAAGCTTACGTTTACGCGCGCGAACGCTTGGCCAGATAACGATGTCCAACGGACTTCTCCTGGGCATTGGTAAAATGAGCATGTGTATACCAAATTTCAACTAAGTCGGTCAACTTTTACTCAAGCTATCGTCATCGGTCGATTTCGTGACGGTTGATTTTTTGACTTTTTTTTATTTATTACTGGGCTCCAGACGCTGTTAAGTGCCAAAAGGAACTTCGTTCCAAAAAAACAAAACAAATCGTGTCTTAAGTAGGGTATATGACGCCATAGTTAATACTTCATAATTAATCCTCGACTATTCAGTATAAAATTAAAACATGGGAGGGGGCCCCCGACTAAATTTTGCCGAGGGCCCAGAAAGCTGCCAGTCCGACACTGTTCCCAGGATTGGGCAAAAAGTAAATTAAATAAATAAATTAATGTACAAATATTAATTTTAAATTTATCATCCTTAAAGACCTCAGCAGTAAGAAAAATGTAAAATAGTAGTTGTAAAATTGAAGCCTGTGTAGTGTGTATAGCAGGTTTCCATTGTTCCAACAGCAATAATCTATTTTTGCTCATGCAGATATTTTGAATATACTTACAATAGTTATGTTGCAAAATGTCAAGTACGAGCTTTCTCTTCCGGTGCAATAAACAAGTGGTTCTTATACCATCAGATTTCCATTATTATTGGATATGTTTATGTTTCACATTTAGCAAAAGAAGATTATTTTCGAAAATAATGACGAACTGAGATCTTCATGAGGTAATTCAATTGCACACATAAGGTACACACATAATCTTACTTCTTTTACAAGAAATAATGTTAAAACCTTGCTTTTTAGATTATTTTATTTTAGTTTTTGTTTGGTAAGGTTCATAAAAGCCTTCTTGAGTTTTGTGTAATAATGTATAATAATACTATTCAATATATCAAATAAATAAAATAAAATAAATATATCAAATAAATAAATTCTGCACACACCATTTATTGTTAACAAAATATCTCTAACAGAAAATATATTAAAAAAGACAATAAATTAAAACTTTGAATTTTTAATATTTAAAGGTACATTATTTGTGTAAATGTTTTTAATTAGGAAATGTTAATTTAACCGAATAACATATATTTACATAAAGGCGCAAGCAACAATAGATTTCTCGAATAGGGTTCGATCAAGTCAGATAAAATTATGTCTTTAAGAGATCTAATACGATTTATAAATTTAAAGGAGAGAATGGTTATCAATCAACCTAGCCGGATAAAGTTTTGCAGGTTGCCTCTCGACCGTTTAGGTTTATGTGGCATCGGAGTGGGAAGCAAAGAACCCTTAGGAGTACCCAGGACATTAGGAAGAACACTATAAAAGGAAGGCTGGTAATAGAATGGCCATGGTAGATTTAGAGACTTGCATGAACTGTCTATGCATTGGTTGACGGGGGCCGGTAGGGTATTACTACTGAGGAGGGAATATTTGCAGACGCCGGGTTTTGGGTCGTGTCGTGAGTTGTGTTTGTCAGAAGTAGAGTGATGAAAATGTTCATTATTTTTGTGAGTGTCACGCTTACTCCTTCCGAACCTGATAAATCCAGTGTCCTGTGTTCTTTGCCTAGAATTCCTTAGAATGTCATTTTGATCTCTCAGCACTCTAGTCAAAACAGGTTTATTCGTAGAATCAAAGATCGCTTTGGTGTTCATTTTTTCAAATTTGTTGTTACCTATTCCAAAACGACTAAATACGTTGTCTCTGGCTCTAATTTGACTTGTGACCGTCGTTTTGTCGCAGTTATCGAATTCCATCTCATCGGGATTTTCACTTTTACCAAATCGTATGAAGCTGTCCTGTTTATTTTTTTCATTTCTCACTACCCTTTCCTTGTCTCTTCCAAACCTCATTAAATTTTCCTTTACCCTTATATCTCTTGGGAACTCCGGTATTCTGAAAACTGTCAAATCAGTGAGGTCTGAATAGTCTAGGCTCCTCCCGAACCTTATCAAATTGCTTTGCCGCTTAGTCTTTTCTTCGTTTACTTGGTAGCTTTCTTTGGCTCTGTCACCTCTTCCAAACCTCATGAAGTTATCTTTAGCCTTTCTCAACCGTGTAAAGCCTCCTTGGTCTAGCTTAACGTCGCCGGAACCCACATTTTCTTCGCTCGGCCTAAAGAATGGCACAAGGTTTTTATCAGCAGGTAAATCGAGGGCTGTTCTACCGAAGCGAATGAAGTTCTCTTTAAGGCGAACATCCCTAGAAAAGGTGGAAGGGCTGGAACGACCGAAACGCATGAAATTTTTCTCGAGGGGGCTTCGACGCATAAGAGGATCAACGATAGCGGCGTTCCTGAATCTGCTTCCTGAGTCCCCGTAAACGCTGCAACATTGTTGCTGAATCAAAAGCCAAGCTCCAACCAGCATTGCCCCAAGCATTTCACCTGCAAAAACAAAAAAAGTATAAATGCTTGGAATATTTAAAACCGGTTAAAAACGAGACTGACTAGAGAACACTTGATACAAAACTCATTTGTGGCACATATTTACATATTAACAAAGAATTATGTAATTAGCAAAACTGATAATTTTCAATACTTATTTAATAAAGTTTTAACCATTTATTTAAAAGTAGTTAGTTCACGGCAAACGATCCTACACACCAAGAGAAAATTAAATAAAGTCCGCTAAAATATATCTCAGACGCACTCTTCTCAATATGAAATGGCAACCACTTAAACAATGATTAATATTTGGTATAATATGCTGTTAAGTATTTATTTAACATTTCCTTATTTATTTTTTATCTTATTATACTTTATATTTTTATTTTTATCTGCAGGTCAAAGTCTTTACTGTTATCTTTCTCTATACACATATGACACTCACTCTTAAATAGTGGATCTAATCTCTCTTCCATTTTCCTAGTCAAATCTCAATCATGCAACATCTGTAGACCATTTTTTTACATCCATCATTAATCCACTATAACATTTTTCACAGGTATGATCAGAATCAACTAAGCAGTGCTAAGTGAATTCATGGCAGGCAATTTCATTGGATACCATTTTTCTGCACATTAGGAACCAGATCAAACCTTCACCACCATGCTGACCTGTTGCTGACCATATGTAGAAAGAAGGACACCACCCACCATCATCATCACTGCTAACAACCACGAGTGTGTGAGCGCGTTTAGACTCTGTCACGTCCACATCGTCCTCTTTTTCATAATTTATTTTTTGATTTATCCCAGTTTTTTTAAGAATATAATTTTTAATTTTAGACAATTTTGTTTCTTTTATTTTTCCTAGAGTAAATACATAAACTTATTGTAAATTATTTTAATATTATTGTTTAATTAATTATTTTCGGTTACGTAATTTTCCTAGGGGCAAGAGGGAGTACCTGGTCTGCCTTCGTACCAGAGGGAGAGAAGTTGCCGGAATATTGCACGGGGTGAAAATAAGACTGTATAAATTAATAAATGGAAAAGATAATAAGATGAACTTAGGAAGCAAGGAATTAAGGGTGAGGGTAAGAAAATGGGTAACATAGGGTGACAAAGGTGTGAAGGCATACGGTTGTGATGAACGAAGCACAAGCGTGGGTTGAATGGCGAAGAAAAGCGGCAGGCGCGGGTGGAGTTTGAGTCCTCGCTTCTAGACAATACCAGAGAGACTACTAGTAGTACTTTGCAATGTACGGAGGCGTAAGGGCTCCAACGCTTCTTCCTCTCACCGTCGAGCAGCAGACCGTCGGTCCTTATCTTCGGTAAACTTGATAAATTTCTGCCAAACTACATAATACGAACCGGGTCATTATCAGTGATTGGTCACCTTTACTAGTGGATAAATATATTATTGAGGTAACTAATTCACCAATTTTTATACTTGCTTTGACGTGTTAACGTCTCAAAATTATGGACGCTTTGGAGTCCCACTAAGGCAGACTACGTGGTACTTCAATCGCGTATGCCTATGGTAGAAATCAATAGGACTCCTCAAAAAATGTTTTTTTTTATAAACGCAATAATGTAATGTAAAATGTAAATATGACAATAACGTGCTGTCAATCACGTACTTTTCAGATATTATTAAAACTTCTCAATTTTCGTTTACTGATTATTATCTTCGTGCTTAGTTTTTATCACATTCCATAATTCACACAGATAATAATTCAGCGACAACAGAAAATGTTTTATAGACATTTTCTTACTTTCCACGTGAAAGAAAATCTTAAAAGAAAAAAAAGTACTGGTTATTTTTAACTGAGGCGAAACTCTTTCATTTTCTTCCAACAGTAAGAAATGAAAATGTATTGAGGAATAGACCAAACAAAGCTTATAAACACTTAAAAGATTTGTCGACCCGATTCCTTTTTAATTAATATTTGGCAATTTATCAATGTGGCCTTAGCAGTCCCAGATTGCCATTTTAAATAATTTCATTTCAATCGGTAAAGGCAACCTTACGGACCAATATTATAGTCCCGAATTTTCCTAGGAGATATTATGCTTTTTCTACATTATTAATGAATCGGTCTCTGAAGTCAATTTTTCTCAAAAAGCGTAACGAATTTTATTCAAGTGGGAAAAATTATTCAGCTACAATTTAACGCCTAAACCAAAATATATGAATTATAATTTAACTGATTTTATATTATTTGTATAATTTACAAATATATATACACCAAAATATTTATGGTTGGTGAGAGTTGGCAATATGTTTTCAATAAATATAAAAAACATAGTTTTCAATTTTATTTATCAAGGTTTTGTTATCCTAATACTCCGCGCCCAAATCTGAACCGGGCAACCTAATGGCCTTTTTTTTGTTTTGTTACATATGCTCATGCATATGTAACAGAATTTGACAGTTTACGATAGATTAATATACGGGGTGGTCCAAAAGTCTCCCCCCCCCCCTCTTAACTTTTGAACGGTTTGAGATAAATTAATGAAACTTGGGGGATCTCTACCATGCAAAGAGAAGTTTGTTTTCATGCAATCACCCACTAGGGGCAACCACCCACTTTGCCCCCAGGCCACCCAACTTCAAAATTTCAAATTGAAGCGTATATTTTTGATAGCATATTTGGATTCTACGGTAAAAAATAATAAACTTTTACTTGAAACTATTTTTTCTATCTCCAATATTTTGCCCCCTACAGGGGGTCAAAGATAGCAAAATAACCCTTCCGAAATAGTAAAAAAATAACACTTAAATCGTTATAAAATCTAAACGGTTTGAAATAAAGTCATGGAACTTGGGAGATCTGTACCATGTAAAGGGAAGTGTTTAATCATCCACTCGCATACTAGGGGCAACCTCCATTTTGCCTCCAGGCGCTGAAATCTACGATTTGTATACCTTTGCCTCCCTAAAATATTAGAGGTAGAAAAAAAAGTTTGAAGTAAAATATTTTTATTTTTTGCCGTAAATCTAAATCTGCTATCAAAAATATACATTCTAGGACAAAATTTTGAAGTTAGGTGGTCTGGGGGCAAAATGGGAGGTTGTCCCTACAGCGCGGTGGCATGAAAACAAACTTCCCTTTACATGGTACGGATCCCCTAAGTTTCATTAATTTATCTCTAACCGTTTAGATTTTACAACGTATTATTGGTAGGGTAATTTTGCTATCTTTGCCCACCTATAGGGGGCAAAATATTGGGAATAGAAAAAAAAGTTACAAGTAAAAGTTTATTATTTTTCACTGTAGAATCCAAATATGCTATCAAAAATATACACTCCAATTTGAAATTTTAAAGTTGGGTGGCCTGGGGGCAAACTGGGTGGTTGCCCCTAGTGGGTAATTGCATGAAAACAAACTTCCCTTTGCATGGTAGAGATCCCCCAAGTTTCATTAATTTATCTCAAACCGTTCAAAAGTTAAGAGGGGGGGGGGGGGGGGGGGGAGACTTTTGGACCACCCTGTATGTATTACCTTAAGTTCCTGGCGTAGCCCAGGCGTATACAGAAATAAAAATATTGGTGAATAAAAAAGTAATAAAAATAAGTAAACATTTAAAATGCTGCAGAATATTGGAAAATTAATAAATATAGGACATTACTATATGGTGAGAAAATAATGTTAACGTATATGACAATAATAGTTATATAATAATTATCCTGTTTATGTATTAACAAACTAATGTCCTTCTTAAATCGGCAATATCTTGACCAAATCTGGACATCATCAGGCCTAGATTAAGAACATTCCGAGAAATTTTTAAAATTTTTTTTTTTTAATTACATCACCATTGACTATTATTATACATTTTTTTAAAATAAAACTTAAAACTAACTAAAAAATAACATTTAAAAAACAAAAGATGATTTGGAGCATGGTAAAAAAAAAAAAAAAAAAAAAAAAAAAAACATGTTTATGTCATAATAAATGAATAATTTCCAAATTTCAAGGTTTTAGTTCAAATGGTTCTAAAGATATAGCAAAATGACACATAATTGTCTACCATCTTGAATTATAATTGTGGGAAAAAATCCCAGGTAAGTGGACAAATTATAATAAGGTCAAAGAAAACTCTCCACCACTCGTTTAGTGATTCTAGCGTCCTCAGTTTCCAAAATTTCATTATGCATGAGTGGTTTTAAAATACTTCTTTCATGTAATACAAATATATATGGCCACCACCTTGTATTTAAACAGCAGATTGAACAATCCTATAGCAGCAAATTTTTGTTATAAAAAGTAATTTATTTAAACATTTCAAGTTCCTAGATCAAAGTGTTCCCAACATATTACAATCTCAAATATTAATTAACAATGACCAGTTTAAGAATCTTTAATTAAAATAGCGGATCACAAAAACCTCTGCTTAGTGGACGTTTAAACCAATGAAGGAAGTATTACATCAAGTTAGGCTATTCTAGCGTTTCTTATTTCCGTCATTTAATGATATTTAGGTGAATAAGGGTACGTGGCATCTAAACAAATATATCACCGTCATTTTGAATTTAAAAATAAATTACAAAATCCCTGTATAGAACATGTTAATGTCAAAAGATATAAATTTATATATATATATATATATATATATATATATATATATATATATATATATATATATATATATATATATATATATATATATATATATATAGTATATATATATATATATATATATATATATATATATATATATATATATATATATATATATATATATATATATATATATATATATATATATATATATATTGACACATATATAAGTAGAGTAAAAAAGAGAGATCGAGACCAGGGCTAACCTTTGGTTACGGGAAGTATGACCCCATATTCACTCTGACGTCCACCAAACCCACAATACCTGACCCTCTCCGGTAATTGACCTTGACCCCTAAACAACAATTTATGTACTCCTAGTACGACAGTCCTACTCATCATTGCTTATTATATACGATTTCTGCTTGGATTAGCCCTCACATTGTACTACATCGAGAGGAAATGGTCATTTTAGTCCTTTTGCCCTTTAAATATATATATCCCATAATTTTATACAAAAATGAATACTGGATAATAACTAACTCACATCCTTACAATCTAGATCTAATTTGCGGATGCGTAAGACCAATTTGATTATTCGTTTAAAAAAATGTTATCTGACTTCCCTAACACTACCACACTAATTTTTGGTGACAATAATAATTGTAGAGTAGCCAGCTCAAGTTATAACTTACATGAAGAAACATATACATAATACACTTTATCAAACAGTAGATAGTAAAGGTGGAAATTTATTAGAAGTAATGGAGACAACTCTTTTATATTGATTGACGGACGTACATTATCTGATTACCCTGGCCGTTTTACTTTTACCAACACTAATGGCAACAAGTATCATAGATCTGGTAATTTCTAGCGAGACAAAAATTGATTTAGTTTATAATCTTGAAGTACTACATGAACTTACTCTTTCTGGTCGCTTCCTCTTATTAAATACTAAAACAACATATATAATTAAATACCGAACAGAACATTAGACTATAATAACACGCTAAAAAATTCTCCCAAAATTTCTACAGGAGTAACATGAGTTCTAGTCATGTACAACAATTTAGAACAAACCGTAAAAGAAAATGCATCTCCCTGCAATATGGGCAAAAAATACGTATCAAACTTGATATTCAAATAGAAAACCACATGATCTAGAATGCAAAAATTTAAATAATGAACTAACATAAAAACTTCTTCGAATATGCAAAAAACATGTTAATGTAAAATTTAAAACTACACTGAACCTAATCTGGACATATTTCAATTTGTACAAATGTTTCCAAAAATGTTTTTTTAGTCACGATTATTACCAGATTTTCCTTAACCTTGCTGATTTGCAAAATTATATTTACCACCTGGGAATCGTCTCTTAGACTCGACCCAAAATTTACTAGTTTGACCATTTTTAAATCGGTTTCAATTTTTATAAAAATTAATTCATTAAAATTTATTCACGATAGTCACCACTCAAATTAAATTTATTATTAAATTTTCCGGTCCCATAAAATTTTTTATCAGCTGATTTGATTTGGCTTTCTAAATACTTTTTGTTAACACCGTTTACAAACCAAAAAAATTATCTGAAATAAAACAAGGAGGTCATGCTGCCCTACTGTTTTATTGCATGTCACACAAATTGGAAGACTATTTTTAATCCAATTAATATATTGCTTCCGAGCTTATCGAAGGTTACGGAAACATTGAGATCGTCTATATTAGTTTTAGTTACATCTAAAATTTAATAGCAAAAATGATAACAAAAAATCATTCATTTAACTTTAAAGAAAAAGCAATTTTAAAACTTGAAAATAACAACAGGAAAAAATTTCTTCTAGAAGCACTCCATATCTCAAAATAATCTGAGTGTATTAATTTAAAAAAAAATAAAGCAGAAAGCTAAATAAACACTACATAGGCATCCTCCGTAATTTAAATGAAATATTTTGCCGCCATTTCCGTAATTCTTTTAACCAATTAGGATACACAATCTTCTTGTTGGTTCTCTGACTAGGTTATCTTACACATCTTTTCATTTCGTTTTGTTTTACTCGTTATTATTATGATTTTTCTGAAATAAATAGTTTAGATGATAACTGAAATAATAGCTTTAGTTACTCTTAGTATTGATTTGTTTTTCTTGCATGTTGGTAATTTTGGAGTAGTAAACATCGATTTTTAGACGAAAGCATGCATATGCTCAATTATCGTTTTTATTGTAACAGGTAATAGATTTAACTTTGTAATTTAATTATGTTACTTGTTAGGATTGAAGTATTCAGCACGCTATTTACATTATTATTTTTCTAATTGTTCTATTGTAGATATGAATATGCCTCGTAGCCAGAAGGCGAAATCTAGTCGTTGAAGATGCAAATTAGTTTCCTAGTTGTTTCTCTTTCCTGCCCATGTAACCTGATTAACCTTAACATTTTTACTCCTGGCAGTATACAAGAGTTACTATCTGTAATATACAGGGTGTTTGGTCGAAGATGTAACAAACGAACAGGGCAGATTCTACCCATCATTTGCAACAAAAAGCACTGTTCAAGCACCATTGAACACTAAACCAGCAATGCAGGCTAGTTCATAGGTTTTAGTCTGCAAACTTCTGAAGGGGCCATGCTAAGTTCTTCGATTAGAAGCTTACTATTGGCAAACCTGCTGTCATGGGGCTTTCCCACCAATTTGTGGCAACTCAAAGGAGAGGCAAGTGTGTGTGTAGCTTTTCTAGAGTGTAGTGGCCATTTTTTTATGATTTTCTTAAAACCACAAATTTAAGCTCCATATATCCGTGGCATCTTAGGCTCCTTTAAGTTTATCAGCAGCCAGGAAGACCACCAATCTCTCCACTGTGCACTGAATTCCAGGGAAGCGTTTACAACCCCTTAATTCCTGGATTCAGACTCTACTCTGTCACCACTCACCACTTTCAGCCACCACACTTCACTCCACCTCAACACACCAGATACTATTATTATTATTACCTTATATATATATTTATACCTTCATTTGACCAATCTTATTTCATATTATACATTCATACAGTCTACTTATTTTTTACTTAATTTTATTCACTATCGAGTCGTGGCCAGGTCAAGCCGACTGCTCCCTGGCGCGTAAAAGCACTATATATTCCATGTTCCATGGGTCAATTCTCAATAGTTTCACCACAATATTTTTTTTGTTATTTTCCAAGATACGACCATTGTACCCTAAAAAAATCGATAGCTGCTCCTAAAATAATGATGATAGGGCTGAAATAGAGGTACCGTTGAGAAGAGGAGGGAATGTGAATATGTATATATATATATATATATATATATATATATATATATATATATATATATATATATATATATATATATATATATATATATATATATATATATATATATATATATATATATATATATATATATATATATATATATATATATATATATATATATATAATAAGATTGGTCAACTTTATATTATATGTCGTGTACATTACAACAACAAAAACTAGTTTACCATACGGAGTATTGAACAAGTATACATTGGTGTATATGTACTGTAATACTACAGTTTGTTTCGAATCATATTTGCTAACCAATTTTCAGAAAATCATTCTGATCAACTCACTTATTTTGTAAGTAAAGGATACAGCAAGATTCAATTGATGTTGAAATAATAATAATTTTTAACATTGTAAATTTAATCAAATAAATCATCCAGCTCGAGCAATGTTAGGTATGATGTGTCGGACAGGCAATCAGATTCATTTGCCTTATGTTATAGTTACGTCAATGTTATTGTTTACTAAATATTATGTCAAAGTCAAAATATATATTTTATATATATATATATATATATATATATATATATATATATATATATATATATATATATATATTTATAATTTGTTGTATTTGGTGTTGGACAACAGTCTTGTAATACATGTATTACATATTATATTATATAACATACCTAGAAATTGTGTCAGTGATTAAATGTTTATGTGTGTGTGTACATTTTGTGTGGTATATAAAATACCTACTTATCGATGTATTTATACATACTCTAATTTCAGTGTTGCTTTGACCAATTAATATTATAAAAGTATTATCTATTAAACATAGCTTAGATATGTTGATGTTGATTAATTTGAAATTGAGTTGTTAGAAACGTAAATGTATTAAGTACATATTACTAATAGAGCCAGTGATTATTTTCAAATGCTCACAACTTGTTATTGGAAGTGGTTTAGGCTCATTTCTTAAAATTAACAATTTTCCGTTTTATGTTTTTTTGCAATTGTAACAGAACTATTTTGTCTACGGGCTTCGTTTTGTGCTTGTATAAAAGCCAATTAAATGTACTTCAACTTCATTTCCTGCAATTTTTCTCGTAGTTAGAGCTTCTATGCCGATATCTGATATTCGACCTGAAACGAGAACGAAACTTAAAATTTTTATTATTTCTAAAAAAAAACTTTATTTTTGACGTGCCATATCTCGGAAAGTATTATATGTGCAGAGCTGCAGTTGAGCTTATTCTCCTGCAAATTTACTTTACTTTAGAATATAATATACCGACTAATATCGAAAAAAAACGTAGTTAACGAGTTACGAAGGTTTTTTTTTTATCACCCCTAGGTGATAAAAAAAACCCTCACCAAGACCTAAAAAACCTCACTAGACCTATCTAGTTCACTGATAAGACGGTGGAGTTGCCTTTCCTCACAACCAGTAAAATTGGATATTTGTCTTTCTTTTAAAATGTTATACTTATCTTTTCAAGAAGCGTTTTCCAAAATGTCGATGACGTTTGCAAGTACCTCCGCGCCAACAGCGGATACAACAGTATAAACTTTTGTTTCGTATTCGGTAATGCTAGAATTCCGGAACTGTGCCTCAATCTGGTGAAACCATATCTTAGGGTTATTACGCAAAAAGGGCGAAGGATTACCAGCTACTCAATTTATCTGCGAGGATGTAGTTCTTGGAGTTGCGCCTTCTGTCGTTTTAAATGCTCTGAACTCGGGGTCACCAGTTTTGCTACACGCTTGCTTTATATTGTTTTATTTATTTTTTTAATATTTGTTTTCACTCAGAGCCAACCTCTAGACGGATATAGCCAATCTGACCAGTAAAATATAAATTTTAGTCCTTTAAATTAAAGGTATTATGAAATGGAATTGGATTAATAGGAGATAACTTAGTGCGTTGGCTTCGGGTTGACTCATAATGGATAATTTTCGGTTTTACTGTGTAATTCTTGTCACGAAAAGATTGTAGTCCGAAGTTTCACGCTTCCTCTACTGGAAGCACATTCAGGGGTGTGCTTTATCGTGATGTTAAGCAACAGCATCTTGTTCAGTATATATTGTGGTGTCGGAAAACCAAGTTATTCAACTATGGGAAATAATTTAATTGTTTTAGTGGTTTTTCTGATATTGAATGGATGTCTAAAGAAGAATTTCGAATAAAGCAAGGAAGAATTATCGTGACAACGCAGAGAAAATTCAATAACCGATTCAGTTGGAGTGACGTCTCTGATTAGATCACGTATTCTTTCCTTTCCTTTGCCATTGTTTTCGTTAATTCCTTTTATTTGCTCCGATTCTTAGTGAAATTTTTATCCTAAGGTACCAGTATCTTTGCCCACCTACTTTTCATCGCATTATATCATAATTACAATAATACGAAATTACATAATAATATAGTTGTAACTATTAATATAATTCGTAATCTTTCGTGACTGTTATAATAATAAAAAGTTGTATTTCATCTGGCGGAACACCGCCACCTTTATTTTTTCGCTTAAACTATTTATACAATTTCAATTCTTCTACTGTTGGAATTATAATAAGGTATTTAAAATATCAAGCCCGGAGTAATCTCTTGTATATCCATATAATGATTCCCCCTATGGATCATCGTAAATCACGGCTGGTAGGACACTCATTGGCCACATCTTTTCTTAGCTTCTATTAATAAGATGTGAATAGATTGCTTTTTATGTAAAATGTTTTCCATCAGATTTTGATCTCGACTAACTTTATTACTTCCTGCTATATTCGGTTTTCTATGTAAAGTGATTTCTTAAATATTCCCCGCTGCTGATTACCTCCTTCCGGCCACCTGGATCCCTCTGGTTTTGTCTTTTAAATGTTAGTTAAATTCAATATTTTTACTGCCCTCTTTTGCTTCATCTTGTCCTTTCTCCTTTTCTTTCTACTTAGAAATCTTTATCTGACATTGTCCGAGGTAAAATCTAACTTTCTATCATTTCACCTTTAAATCTTAAGAACTGTAACATTAATCAACATCCTTATCTATTTTTTAAATTTCTTTATGATTTAATCATACTCAAATTTCCACCTTTTACCTTTAACTATTTTTACTTATCGCCATATTATTTTATTTTTATTATTATTATTTTTTAAATGTTTTTTTGTGAACTTTTTTTTTTGTATTGCTTGGAATTTCAGATAGAGCTAAATTCTGATTTGGAGGAAAGAAGATGATTAGGTATAGAAGGTTTGGGTAATATTACTATGGTAGCGAATTTCCACTGCGTTGGGAAGTGTGTAGTTCTTAGGGCGGAATTAAAGAGATGCGGGTGAGGAAAAGGATGCCCTTTTCCAGGAAGGTGTTTCAGGATTTGAGATGTGATTGGGTCGTAGCCAGGAGATTTTCTTAATTGAAGTTGTTTGATAGTGAAATAATTTTCCCAAACTTGACGGCATGAATCTATAGCTATCGTTAAAACAAATGGTACTTTGCCTACATCCTCGCTAAATGAAACATACATTTAAGAATTATTTGGAATCACATCAAATCTTTCATTGTTACAACCAAGCTGCTTAACAATTAAGTGTGAATCATAACCTGACAGATTGTGTACAGATACTGATATATAGTTGGGGTTTTACACTTCAGATTACAACCATTATGAAGTACCTGACAAATTTCCCAGAGGTCATGATCTAAAGTTTTCCAGGCTTCTTCACTAAATGGACACAGCTCGCAAATATTTGTCTCTCCACAATAACTCTATGCAATAGGCTACGCAATTTGTGAGAGAAACCAAGGGATGTGCCACGCAAGCGTGACACATAGGAACTGTTCCAACATTAGACATTACGTCATTAAGATGTTGGCTCGGCATTACGCCATGTCCTGCATCGTTTCGTCGCGTCCGACTCATCAGGGGCCCGACGATGCCCACCCAACTCTGGAGCTATACCAGATCAAGAAGATCAGATATAGGGCTTATCAAAGACGAGCGTGCTCTCATACCGCCATACTTGCTTGGCTGGCAAAACACAACAGCAATTTAATACCGTGTTTGCACACTGCAATAGGCTACACAATTTGTGAGAGACACCAAGGGATGTGCCACGCACATCCCTTGGTGTCTCTCACCTGGGCATCGTCGGGCCCTTGATGAGTCGGACGCGACGAAACGATGCAGGACATGGCGTAATGCCGAGCCTACATCTTAATGACGTAATGTCTAATGTTGAAACAGTTCCTATGTGTCACGCTTGCGTGGCACATAGGAACTGGACTTCCGATTGTCTGTCAGCTTCCGGTTTCCTACTTTCGATATCCTGTAAGTCAAACAAGGCACTTTTATGCTTCCGTTTTTACAAAAATGCGACGTTGCCATTCAGTACCATCTGTTTATAACTTTAAAGTCACAGGTTCATGGATTACGATAGTTTTGCAGTAAATATATAGACATCTTGTTTAAGTATATCTTGAAACTAGCAGTTTTACGGATTTTGATGATATTACCGTATGCATCTTTTAAGCGGCAAAGATAATTAGTCCATTCAATACGAACAAACAAATGGACTTCGGTGCTAAAAGTGGGGTATCTATAAATTTTAGATGTGTTTGGGACCTTTGCCACTAGTAAAAAATCGGTCCGACACAACTTAAACTAACTTTCTCATATAATCCCGTTCCCAGATCCTAGAACCTTTTTTCGACGAAATCTGATTTATTTTCATCAATATCTCAGAAACTAGATTTTTCCCGGGAAAACGGTTTATATCGTTAGATTCGTATATAAATTGACTACATGTCAGAATTTTTTAAATCAAAATCGTTGGAACCGTTTTCGAGAATTTTTTTTTCTGTGTTTTTGGGGTTAGCGCCTCCAAATTTGGAGATAAAATTCATGTATCTACTTCGGCTTAGGGTATGATACAACGATATAAGCCGTTTTCCCCAACCATTGTAACCATTGGTGCTGAAATTAATGAGCTTGTACCAAAATAAGTTCCTGTTTAATGTTAATTACAATACTCTTGTCTTCTTCTATAAACGTTAAACACTCCACATTTCTCAGGGTGAGTCAGGATGTCTTGAGAGTGAGCGGCAATTCGAATTTCATCCTTGTTTGCATATTCAGCACTTGCTACATAACAAAGAAAAGTATGCCACTAATAACGGGTTATCTCCTCTTAAAACGCAGGGGGTTCAAGGGGGACAAGTTCATCGTGTAAAGATTTGCAGTCGCAACTGTGCACAATATCATTCTAACACGAGTATTTATAACATTTTAAAACATCCACGGAGATCGTACAATATATCCTTTACATTCCAGTATCACTTGAATATGTTGAATGAGAACTGATCCGTGAAAGGCCTTCTTCGAACCTCAACGATATTTATAACTACTAAATGTCAGAGCAATTTTTTTATTGTTAGTCATATGCAATACTTCGACGACGATCTTCTTTGAAGTCCAATAATCTAAATTTTTGGTTTAATAATCGATGTTTAAAGTTCTCTTCTCTATGAGTCCTGACTAGGTAATAAATAGGTTTACTACGATAGCCCAATAATTTATACCCTGGAGCTACCTTTGGTGCAAATGAATGAATGACATGACATTCGTAGACTGGTATTATCGTTTCGCAAAACACTACTATATGCTCCGTCTATATTGCACTCAATATGTTGTGTGATATGTTTACAATATGTTCAGCTTTCAAACGGGAGCCTTTCAATTTTTTCTTTACAGGATCAAAACCCAACAGGGGCCCTATAGAATGAGGTTTGGAAAAATCAATTTCTATACTAGACTTTATTTCGGTCTTTAGAGTATTTTTATTTCCAATAAACTGTATAGAGTAATTTTTCCTTTCAAGGTGTTTGTTTATATATGAGTTTAAACCAGTTATTTCGTCCAGTTGGGAACTCTATAACATCCGTAAAACTTTTGTCATCCCTTATATGCAATTTATTATTATCATTTTCAATAACGTTAGGGAATGAATTATAACCAGTAAAACTTATGACTGCAATAGAATAATGTTCATCGTTTAATTCAATTGGTGGAATAATGTTTGGTACGAGCTCAGAGCTCGTGTCCGTTAGAGTGAACGGTCATGGACACCTTCCCGGGGCCCGCTCTTAGACGTCCGTTTTTTCCCCTAGATAACCGAAGGTGTCCATGACCGAGTGAGCGTATAATTCATTTCTGACTGTTAACCAACATGAACATCACCATATAAAGAAATGTCAGACAAAGCGGACCACATAGTTCTCCGTCAAATTGTACTTACTTTAAAAATATAAAAATATACAGCTTGCTCGTAAATAGTCTCTTACGGGTAAGAGTCGTTAATAAATAGTCGTTGGGGTAATCCGTAACTATCTAACACTAGGGATATAGTCTTGTAAACTCTAATAGTGGTCGAATTTTCAATCCCTGGCCATTTTGTGTGTTATTGAGACTATATATCAAACATTCTACAGGTTTACGCTTATTAGGTAAGTTATTTTGCATAAACGTCCCACGATAGTTGGGTATGTGCATAATTTTAGAGATCTAGTTCGTAATTACACTTTGCATTTACAGGGAGCAAAGACATTAGTTTTTTTTTTTGTCTTTTACAATGTTTGGTTGTGAGTACCACTGAACCAACTCTATACGGGGCCAAGTATATATTATACTAAGTGCTATTATATTATTACTGGTTTGATGTTCTAAAACTCTATTATAACAGGCGACCTCTTCTAGAGGTTTTTTAATTTTTTTTTTTTTGCAGCCTTAGAGTCCTTGTAGTATTTCAAAGCTGCTGATGAATCACCGAATGCTGATGAAGTCCGGATAAAACTATATGTAAAAACCCATCTTTCGTAGGTTTTTTAATAATCGTGGTTTCCGTTTTATAACTTATAAAACAGTACGGCAGCCGTCGCTTGTTCTTCATTCTGTTTCTTCTTCTTCTGAAATCCTCCACCTTTCTTCGCTTTAGGCTTATCCTTGTTTTCTACTTTACTTTCATTATATTTGTTACCAGATAAGCAGAGGATTCTTCACCTAACAAAGAATCAGCAGCTTTCACACGACTCCAGGCCTTTTCTATAAGCGTCTTATCAGCTTTTTGTCGGTCACTATCTTCTTTACCTTTTGAATATGCTATATTTTGTTCTAAACTTGCACGATCTAATTCGTTTACAGGTTTGCCTCCTCCCTTAAACCTTATGTCCAATTTAGTACCGGGACCACAATAATTGTATGAAGGTGGATGTAATTCAAACGGTAGTTTATTAATAACACTGTTTATCAATCCTGGACCTTTAACAGATCGAGTCATGCTGTGGTTACAATGATACTTGTCAATCTATTAATAACCTTGAAAATATTATGAAGTCTTAAACACAGTCGAGAACATGAAGTTGGAACAACAGGACAAAGGAGGATCACTAAAGATCGAAGATGTTTACCATTTAGTGAATATTATTAAGTATCGTTCCTAATTCTCCCCTACTACTCTTACTTTCTAATAGCAAACCGAAACACTATGATCAGGTTGACTTGGATAACTATACAAGTTAATTAGAGCAAAGAAATGCACACAAGAAAACATTTACTGTGGGTTTCAAATATTCAAAGATTAGTACACCGTTATTTGGGAGAGGTTTGGAACTAGGAGAATACGAGCCATGTTCAAACAACATTTTAGACATGCTACATATTTTCTTCTCTACATTCTACATACGTCTTGAATTATTATGGAACTCCGATGAAGCAGGCATTTCACATACAGTTGATAATTACTTCTGATTCAGGGGGTCATATATTGATAGAATAACTTATAAGAAATTGTAAAAGTACAGATGCCTATCTCCAGAGCTATCACTTTGGAGAATAATTGATGCTTACCATCAGCGTATTGTAAATGTAAGCATTCTTCGCGAAAACAGTGATGCCTTGAATCTTGAATATCTTATAGACAGCTTAGCTAATGAATCATTTGATGCAAAGTATATAAAAAATAATGAAGTTGATTTCAATGGAAAACGTGTGAGTCATGTAGGATAACCAATTGAAACGTCTGATACTGCAACTAAGAATTACGTGAATATTTTTTTAAGATTACGCTCTCTCGTAAGAGACGTGTATATTTTACCCGTTAATAAGCTCGTGTCAAATATTAGCGTTTAGTGATGCTTCAGAGCGAGGGTATTGTAAATGTAATGCACAATACCTTATAGGTTTTTTAGAGTCCTCGCAAGTTCAATTTTTTCCTGTAAAAAGCTAAGGGTGGCTCCTATGAAAGTTTTGTCTATACCCCGTTTGAAAGTTATTAGGTGCTGTACTCCTGCCTCAATTAAATCCTGGAAATTACAGAGATATCTATGTGATATATGGTACAGATTATAATATTGCGGATGTAGGTTCACGTGGACTTGGTCCAAAAGAGTTGTACGAATGTACGGACTGGTTTAACGGTCCATCCTGTTATTTTGACCAGGTTACATCTTGGCCATCGTCGAAATTCCTTCCTATACTTTAAGAAGAGTTATCTGAAATAAAATATCAGGCTTATTTTTCAGATATGAGTATGGTGGAAGCGATAAATATTTCATTTGATAACTTTTTAAACATTCTACGTTTACAAAAGTATGTGCTTATGTTTTAGTTTTATCAACAACATTTAAGTCAAAAGTAATTTAAATTTAGCAGCAAAGGTTTGTCAGGCCCACTATCTGTTTGTAAATTGTAAATGGTTTTATATTGTTTCTTAGTTGAGCAGTTCTTCAGTGAAATTAAACTGCTAGAGACTGGCAAAACTCGTTTGCCTACTACTTGTTTTTAGATCCAGCATGGTTGAGATATGAGTTGGAGAATTAAAACATAGTTCATTAAGGTTATGAAGTAAATCATCCTTATTTGCTTCCCAATAACTGTCACTCTTCTAATCTCCTTAAAGTTACTTTCATTATTGTTATTGGTATGCTGGTCTGTCACAGTTCGTGTCTTAGTTCAATCTGTACATGTGTAAGTAATGTGCAAAGTGTTAATTGGTATTGTCTGTTAATTTATTTAATTGTGCAGCTATCTACTCATTCAGGTGACTATGGGTGCCTAGTTAGAGAATTGGCCCCTATTCTCCAACATTTGTTTCAATATATTAAATTTAATTAGTTTTGTTTTCGTTGTTCATTCTATTGGAGTGTAGACTTCGTTTAGTTTGATTCCCTAAAGTCTAAGAAATAGATTATTCTTTGCTAGTAATTATGTAATTATTACAGCATGTCCATTCCTGTATTTATTTATTTATTTATTTTTTTTTTTTACTTCTAGCATTAAATTTAGTTTATTTTACTCTTTGTATATATGTTTTTCATGCAACTGATATAATTGGTATTACAGCCTGTAGAGGAGCGGACTGTGACTCCGACTACTTCTTACTTAGAATTGAATACCGGCAGAGGATATCGAACTTACAGAGTGGAAAAGCCACTGTGAGAGAGGAGTGGGAGGTAGAAAAGCTAATAAGAGACCCAGAGGTAATGCTGAATTTTCAAACCAATCTTGAAGAAAAGCTAAATATGTCGACGAACTCCAGGAGTGCTTTTTTAAAAATAAAATTACAAAAATGATTTTAAGTACAAATCTCATATATAATGAGTAATAACACCAGCTATGTGACAACGTATACTAAAGCAATAATGAGTGGTGAATAAGAGAAGAAATGCATGAATGTGTTCGGCTCTGGGTGTGACCGGTTTATATACTAAGGCTAGTCGGCCGAAAATCCCTAAATTTTGAAATCGAAATACGGGTACTATAAAAACGTATGCACTAATGAGAAAATACCGTGTGCCAAATTTTGGCCAAATCGGTTGACACTTAGGTGTCCCGTCAAAGCCTAGAAGTTTTTGCAATTTTGCAACCCCTACTAACCATCCTTAGCATTAGTGTGAGAATTGAGAACCCCAATCAGAAATAGAATCGGCCAATACTTGCCGACACGCACTCTGTTCCGACCACTGAACAAGTTTTATCTTTATATAATGTCGTATATAATCAGATAGGCAAACCAGCGCTTCGTCATCACAACCCTGGATAGACGAACCCGCAACACATTACTACAGTTTCGCCTGGTTCTGCCATTTATAGCCCCATAGAGATGATTAGTAATGACGTCACAAGATGGCGTAAGCTTTCGATAATTTATTCGATTCGGTTTGTTGTGTTCCTTTTCCTTATCATTTGTTATCAATCCCATGTAAAATGAATGGGAGAATTTTCTTAACTTTTTAAATAATTAATTATTAAATTATTATTAATTTATAAGACTTTTCAACCTTTGAACGTTATTATACTAAGTCTATTTTAACAATGTAAGATAAGAAAACATTAAAAATTGCCTTTCTAGTGGTTTAAAATAAGTATTATTGTGAGTGTGTTTTATGTATTGATACCGTTCGGGTCCGTTCTTATTTATTGTTTATTTTTTAAATGGTTTTTCTATTTTAGTTTGTATATTATGTCTTCCACCTCCTCGCGCGTTATGAAAATTTCATCTATACTTAATTTTTTTCGGAGGACAAAGCTATTCTTTGTAAAAGTATGTCAGAGTAATTAAGTAATATTAAATTAATGTATTAAATTAGTTTTTAATCAAAATTTTAAACAAGTATACATGCGACGCACTCATATCTTAAATTATCATACTCGTTATTATAAATAAACAAATAAATAAATAAATAAAACAGTCTGGTCTTTGTCTCGTCATCAACGTCTTTTTCCTAGGCTGATCACTGATCTATTTTACAGTAGATATTATGTTCCAACATCAGAGAAATATAATGCACATTGTAAGTAACCAGGAACAAAATATTATTAGCAAATAATCTTTTATTACCTGGCAGATTAAGTATCACTATCTTTCTACAAGTCCTGTATCCTGAGTATACTTCATTGAGTTTCAAAACTTGAGGAAAATTTATTTTCGGACACACAATATGAACACGAACACACCCTGTGAATTTTTATGGCACCAGGAAATACAAAAAATCAAGTATAAAGATTAATAACTCAAATAGCTTTTTCCATGATATGACCCTTCACACAAATACTCATTTTAAATAACTGAAACGAAAGTTTTTAATGTTTTCTTTGTTACACTCGTTAAAAAAGACTTGGTACAATAATGTTCAAAGGGTGAAAACTCTTATAAATTAATAATAATTTAATAATTAATTATTTAAAAAGTTGAGAAAATTCTCCCATTCATTTTACATGGGTTTGATAAGAGGTGATAAGAAAAAGGAACATAACAAACACTGAGTTAAATTTTCGAAAGCTTTCGTGACGTCACACTAATCATCTCTATAATGTGAGGGCTGTTAGGACAGATCTTCGTTTAGGCCGACTTTTATAAATGATCTCTTTACCCAAGCCATAGATAAATTAGCAATTAAACCCAAATTCATAGCCAAATATGTAGACGACTTAATCATAATCACAAAAACGTCCTACGTAGAAGAGACTTATAACATTCTCAATAATCAAAATAAAAACATAGTATTCACTATGGAAAAAGAAGTTGGAAATAAAATAAATTACCTAGATATAACTCTTATAAAAGAAGGAAATGGTAAAATCTCCACCGTATGGTATGGAAAAAGAAATAAAATAAACAGGTCAAGTGTGTGCTAGTCAGCACACAGCGAGGGTCCGTAAGCCACACTATATAGTGTTTAACTGTAAAGTGTATAAACAGTGTTTTTTTAAAATGCTAAAAAGCTTACTTTGAACCATTCTAAGGGTCTAATATTCTCAAAACACACTCTAATAAAATATTTTTTTGCCACTGAACCGGACTACAACCATATAAATAAATACATCGAAAATACCATAATTAGAAAAAAAACAACGTATTTTGTCAATAAAAAATAAAATAATATTTTTTTCGAAATTTCCAAAAAGTGGTATCTTTACTTTTGGTCGAAGAATCTTCAGGAATTTTTTCAGATTTTTTGCACTTCACATAAGCGAGATAGAGGGGGGGGGGGGGGGGGGGGGGGGGGGGCACGTTTCAAACCCGCTTCAAACTCGCCTACGCTCGCCCTATCAAAGTTATAATCAAAGAATTATATATTTTTGTAATCAGCTCGACGTACCCTTTCATATGATACCCCTCACGGTGTCGAAAAAAAATAAAAAAATTTTAACCCTTAAGATTTTTTACCCTAATTTTTTTGAAAAATATTTTTTTTAAGTCGCTATATTTTTAAAATATATGGGCAGGTACAAGACACATACATGCCAAATTTCAAAGTGATCGGACGAAAGGTGTAGCCGTGAGAGCACGCGAGAGGACGGACGGACAGACACACGCAGGAAAATATATGGGTCCTTGGTTTTGCCTACGGACCCTAAAAAGGCTTATTCCTAAACTACCATTCATCCCATCTTTTCTACCAAAAACGAAATACTGTCCTTAATTTAATAAAGAAAGGTATCTCTCTGACTGACAATAAACATATCCCGAAACTAAAAAACATAATTTTTAATAAACTCATAAAAAATAGTTACCCTGTAAACGTAATAAAAATATTCTGGTACACGGCATTAACAAACACAACCCCTCCAAAAAACCAACCTGATAACACTTTTGTTTACAAATCCCTGACCTACATACAAGGCTTGTCAGAGAATATCCAAAAAACTTTCAACGATTTTGATTGTGATAAATTAAAATTCGGTTTAAAACCAACAAATAAAGTAAAAAGTTGAAAGTACCCAAGTACCCATAACAACCTAAAAGAGAAAACCGAAAAAGGGAAAAAAACTAATGTAGTCTACAAAATCCAATGCAAAGACTGTGATCAAGTCTACTTTGGAGAAACTATGCAAAGGCTTGAAAACAGATTAATACAGCATAACTATGATATAAGAGCTAAGAATGACAAGACAGCGCTTTCATCACATATAAAAAACAATAGTCATAAAATAGACCAGGAAAAAACTATAATTCTTGACACTGAAAGACATGAGTCTAAAAGGAAATATTTAGAAGCCGCGTATATAACTATGACTAAAAACACAATGAATCACAAATCTGACTCCAGGGACATAAATAAGTATTATTCAGCCATTTTAAAAATGAAATAACTTTTCAGCATTATTTAAATCAAATCTCCCGCCTAAAATATTTTTGTTTTACGTTTTTTTTATTCATATTTAAAATAAAAAAACGAGATTACGTTTTTAAAATGAATTAGTATAATATTTTTTTAATTTATAAAATTTTATAATTAAATTTTAAGTTTTTAAGTAATATTACTATGACATAATCAGGAAGGTTCGACACAGGTTACCAAAGAGTTACCACACGTTACCGGTTTTTAAGTTTTAATTGTTAATGTTCCTCGATGTTTCCTTATGTTTTTAGTTTAATTAGAATTGTTATTTGTTACTGTTATAGTTGGTATACTGTTATTATCGATAGTAGTGTTCCGGGAGATAATAAAAAAAAAAAAAGATGAAGAACCCAATACAATTTGGGAGATACTTGTGTTTAAACTAAAGTTCTGGATATAACTATTTCACTCGACCGGTAGGAAATACTTTATTGTGTGCGTAAATTATGTTAGATTTGCACAAAAAAACAAACATGTTCTAAATAGTTGTAATTTATAATATAAAATATGATGTTTCAGGCACGTCTATGCCCCGGAGAGGGGCGAAATATAGCCAAAAAGACAACATGAATTAACTGCGTCTTTTATTATTTTAAACCCTTAACGACCCCTGTTGGAAAACTTAGTTTAGGGCGAACTTTGATTATGCAGCCAAACCTGATGAGAATCGTTACCTTTAAACACATGAACAATGAACACGGTAAGACAAAAGAACACCAACCATGTGTAGTTCTTAGACGCTAATAGTGGACGTCCACAATCAAAGGATATCCAATAATTTATTTTTCTAAGTTAATATCATTCATTATCATTATTATCATGCAGTACCAGTGAAAGAGACTTTACCAGATCCCAATTACCGCTTCACATTTCACCTCGCTCACACACGACCACACAATCATCACAGATTACACCACATTTCATATGTTTTATAGTTAGGATGTATCATTATTATATTATATATATATATCATATATTGTTAGCATTAATTTCTCTTTATACATTATATCTTCATCGTATCATCCACCATGTTTACTTATTTATTACTATATTTTGAAGACCCTATCTAACCACCCTCACCCTATAACTACAGTCCGCACGCAATAATTTAACTGACCCGGGACCGGAATCAGGCGCAAGCCCTTCCGTACCGAACAAACTCAAAGTAAAAAATGAAAAAAAAGACCAAAATTAGTTGATTGCAGTTTAATCGGTAGCTATAAGGGGGGGGGGGGGGGCAAAATGTGTAAACAATGATCATTAAGTTATCCATTTAAACTATATCCTAATCAACCAAATCGTAAAAAACCGCTAAATAAACAGTTTTTTAAATGTTACCTCTAGAATAATTAATAAAAGTTACACAAAAAAGTACATAACAATAGTTACATCACTATTCAAGAGCTTTTTAAGGATATACTCGTACATAATTATGGGTGTAAAGTATTTTATCTACGATTGATACGAAATATAAACATTATATCTTTGTTTAGATGCGTAGAAAGTGATTATTTACGTACTTGTATTCATTGCGCATGCGCGTCTCATAGTTCTGAAGAATTCCTCTTCTTTACCACGCTAGCGTGGTAAAGAAGAGGAATTCTTCAGCTTTACTCACGATTAGCGAGTTTGTTTACATTTAACAGAAGTCATTTGCTATTCTTTTATTAAAGTAACTGTTTATATCGAGTTTTTAGTGAAAAACAATGAGTGAATCAAGTGACTTTGACGAAAATGTGGAGAATAATACTCCTCCAGAAATAATTAATTCGCCAAAAAATACAACTCAAGAATTAATGCCATCTTTATCAAGAGAGAGATACGAACTTACATACAGCAAGTTTATTTTTTTCTGTATTTATTATTTAAATCTAACAATCGTAGATAAAGTACGGTACGCAACTGGGAAAACGGCATTTTGCATTGCTCGTGTGGTTTTACTACCCTCGCTGTCGCTCGGGTGCAAACTCCACACTCGCATGCAAAATACTACTTTCCGCACTCGACGCGTAATGTACTATTATATATTTGCACCCCTGTACCCTTGGGTACAAATATTATATTATAAAAAAAAAGGTTTGAGAATATTGTAGATAAGTTTTCCACTTTTATTTATTTTTCTTCACTTGCTCCTAGACTTGTCCTCCATTTTGTTAGCTTCTTTCTTCTACCCTCTAATACTTTAAATATTTCACACGCTTCATCTGCTACCTTAGTGAGAACATCCTTAAAGTTAGTTCATGCTTCTTCTACGTCTACTTTGATTTCCCAATCAGTTTTTTTTCGATGACATTAGTCTAATTTCCTTTGGAGCTTATAAAAAAGATTAATTAGTCGAAAACAATAACCAAATCTAAAAATTATGTTTTTGGTCCCCTTTTAAAGGGTATTTTAAATCATCCTAATTAATTTTTATATCCTGACTTTGACCGATTATTATTAGAGGTACGGAATTTTCGTTTTTACGAAATAGACGCGAATTTATGCGAAAATTGCAAATATTTGCGAATAGATGCGAAATGTACATATTAAAATATTATTATTTTTATTAATTACTTAACACACATATTTTACAAACAATAGTTTTTTTAATGCCGCCGCTGTCAGATATCTTCTCTAAGATCCATTTTTTCAATTGATATAATAATATATTTAACAAAAAAATTAGGTGAACAATAAAGAAAAAATATAATTTATCAATTGCCTTAAGAAGCCAACGGCATTGTATGTATACAGTGTAAATAGTCAGAAACGAAAGAGGTTTTCATCTCGGCATTCGCTGAAGCTTCGAAATAGCTAGGCGAGGTGAGTTTCCGGCGCCATCTTAGAAGTTCGTAACATGAGTGTAAGCACAACCCAAGGTGTCACTGTATAACAATTTGAAAATATTTAAAGTATTGCAAGTATGACCATGACCACCTTAAATTAAAATACATTCCTCGAAAGCTTCTCAAAACTTCCTTTCTTCAGAGCGCTTCCTTAAAATGAGCTCAGTGATGGGTTCTCAATTTCATCGCACAACGCTTCAACTAATAGACAGGAATGAAGATCCCAATGTTTAGGACATTTTGTGGGCTACTAGCGTTACAGAGCATTTGGAGTCCAACTAACAGCGTAGACGCAGGGCGCTTCTTTAGTAAATATAATGTCGTCGTTACTGACAGAAGAACGGCACTAACAGAATCAACTGTTAAAATAACAGCAATGTTATTATTTAATTAAGATTAAAGGTAAATTTTAAGTGTATAAAAATAATGTTTTATTTCGTATAATATATTTCATACATATTATGTAGTATATGCGAATTTTCGAACTTTAATTTTTTTTTTTTTTTGCGAAATTTCTGTTTTTTATTTGCGATAATTCCGTACCTCTAATTATTATTAGCCATATATTTTTATTTTTATTTTTTTCATACATATTTTAATTTGTCTAATAAAGATTTCAATCTTAATATACAAAAAGATAGATATAAGTTTGTTTTATACTTTAATGAGGATGATTAAATGATTAAAGGCTATTTCCCCTCTGGATTTTTTTAAACATATTTAGTAATACGATATTAACTTATTATGTAAGCATCTCGACTAAACCTTCGTATTAATTTTTACGTACAAAATTGCTTACAGTTTTCATAACATATGATGAACTAAGACGCACTTGTCAAAGTAGCTATAGTTAGTTTAGAACTTATACCTCATTGCAGCTTTTGATATTAAAATCGCTTTGAGTAGGTGTGCTATAAAGTGCTAAACGAAGGGGAGATGGTTTTATAGTAATTCCCTGTGTGTCTACCCCAGTAAAGTGCTGGCGCAGATGGCACAATAGAAAAGTAAAGAAGAAAAAATTAGATAGAAAGATCACTTTCAGTCTAAGAGAACAAAAGAGAGGATGGACACTCAGTGCGATTAGGATCAGGCACTCAACCTTCCATTCTTATACTTGCCGACCTTCCTCCGCTTTTAAAAACTCCAACTGATGCCGTCCAAACAGTTCTCACATTTTCAAATAGAAAAGCTTTTTTTATCATTCTTTTTTAATAAAATAAATTACAAAAGACGTGTAAAGGTTTTTATTGACTTTGATTACACCAGTTACGTGCCAACCACATAGCTTAGGTTTTTTCTGGAGGGGAGTCTTGACTTTACTTATCTACTCTGTGTCATCATAGTAGGCACTTTAGTAGTAGGTAGTATTAATGTGTTTGAGAAATTACCATCCTCCCTATCATTCCAAGTCTAGAGGCTAAATGTCTATTCAAAATATTTTACATGATGCTGCACCAGTGGCGGCGCCAGGCACGGGCGAACCGGGTGACCGCACGGGGCCCCGCGCTTGCGGGGCAGCCACGCGGAACACCCATCACTGCTTTTTTGGAAATTTTGTACTTTCGAATAAGAAAAATTAAAATCTGTGACAAAGTATTGTACTCATATAAAGCATTATTTAATAATTAGTTTATTATTACAAAAAAAAAAAAAAATAATAATAATAATATAATACAGTAAAATCTGACTAAAACGGACCCTATTTCTAGGATAAAATGGTAGACTCATTTATTATTGTTGTGATCTGTATTGTTTATGATGTTTTCATTACAATACAATTTATTTCAACGGTTTATTTTCATATCCTAATATTGTTTAATATTGACAAAACAGTTAAAATTTGTAAAACCTAATTGGTATTATATTATATTATTTTTATTATTAAAGTTATTTTTAAATATTCTATACAAATTGGCTTTACACTCGTTTTCACTCGTTAAAAGGAAATGTCCATGGCTTAATTAGATACATTTCTTTTGAGAAAACGTTTAATTGCTTAGGGTGGTTAAATTAAATAACAAAGTACAAATAGAAATAGTTCAAAAATTTATTTAATATTTACTAATAGTCCTGCTATGACACATCAAATATAATTTAGAACAAATTTCGTAATTATTATAGTTGTAGCAAAGCCTAACTCGTTTGTTTCACTTCCTAACATGCTTAGTTCGTTATAACTTCAAATATATGTTAATTTAAATGGCTGTGGATTTTTTTTTTTTTCTTCAAATTTCAAATAAACCTCGTTTTTTAAAAAAAGAAATTTACAACTAGTTAAAAGCTTTATATTTTAAGAATGTACTTCAATTATTACATATTTATTTAGTATAATTATTTTACCAATAGTTGAAACCAAAAGTATAACCAATAACTATGAGCAAGAGTAAGGGGGTGTTTAAATCTGTTTTATTTTTTAATGTGGCATGATAAAGAAAGTATTTTTCTAAAAAAAAAAAAAAAAAAAAAAACGAATAACAGTATCAGGCTTAGTATCAGCTGAAATAGCGTAAAAAGTGATTTTATCTACTCACGGCAGCAAAATTAAGCATTGTTGTACTGTTTTCAGTCTGCAAAATGTCATTTTTCTTATATTAATAATCTCTTTTGTGTCCAAAGGGTAAAAAATAAAAAACTTCTTTATAAGGTAATATTTCGTCCCTTAATTTCGGAACATCTTCAAACCTTGAAAGTAGTATAAGTAGAATTAAATCATTATAAAGTTAATTCGTCAGAAAAATTAAAATGTGAGTCATACGAGGTTGCCTGATTAACACCTAGTCACTGAGTCAGTGCCTAGGTGACTAGGTAAGAGTCAGTGACTAGGTGTCAATCAGGCAACCTCGTATGACTCACATTTTAATTTTTCTGACGAATTAACTTTATAATGATTTAATTCTACTTATACTACTTTCAAGGTTTGAAGATGTTCCGAAATTAAGGGACGAAATATTACCTTATAAAAAAGTTTTTTATTTTTTACCCCTTTGGACACAAAAGAGATTATTAATATTCAAAAATAAGGGGACAACATATATTTATATTATATATATATATAAAATGGGTCATTTTTCTTGATTCTTTTGAATAAAGTGTCGGAAAAATATCAAAGTGTCAGCAAAAGTTCAAAGTGTCAGCAAAAGTTCAAAGTGTCAGCAAAATAACAAACAGGCTGTCACATTGTAAGAAAATTTTACTAACAAAACGTTACTTCATCGCAGGTTATAAACACTACCACATTGTTTATTTTTATATATTTAAGCGTAATATTCTGCTAAATAGTTACATCTTTTTTGAAAATAACTTAAATAATTATAGTGACAAACAAATTTTACTATTTTACAATGATTATTTTTAAAAAATCACTAAAAATTGAGATAAAAAAACAGTTGCTAATAAAAAAAGTGCGGTAACCCTGAATTTTTTTGCCTTTGTTTTGATTTCTTGATAACTCAAACTTTCGTTTTTTTTACAAATTTAATTTCTTTAAATCTTTTATATATTAAAAAGGGAATATAATAATTAGTGTAATTTTTCTGCCGTTAATAGATCAAATATTTATGCCTCGGCTTCGCCTCGTCAGTCAACATGTAATTTTCTTGACTCTGCTTCGCCTCGTCAGTAAAATAGTAAATTTCCTGCCTCGGCTTCGCCTCTGCAGTAAATTTGTTAAGCCTATCCTCGCCTTTGGCTCGGAACTAAAACTTAAAAACTTGTCAGAAAAATTCCATTTTGCTGCCTAGTTACATTAATAACTATTTAAGCATTTACTTTTCAAAAAATTGCCCGGGAGAGGACTCCCAGACTCCCCGCGAAAGGGGCCCCACCATGTCTTACTGCCCAGGGCCCCGTAAGGCCAAGAACCACCACTGTGCAGCACACTGAATTTGGATTAAGCTCAATGGTTTATATTTATTATTATAGCTAAAGCTGGTGAGGTAGAACAATATTTATATTAGATATAACTTATAGATTGAGTAATTGGATCCTTGAAGGGTAGGATGAAAAAGAAGACTAACAATGCTTCATACTATGTGACAACGTTTCGGCTACTCGAGCCATTTTCGAGCCTAAAAATATAATTATTTATTGTAAGAATGACATTCAAAGGACTACATCAATAGTTTATACCGTTAAGGAATTGATCTCGTAATTACCTTTATCCTAAACATTTTACTTCTCAAGCTGAAGAGTTGTGCCTCAAAAACAAAACAGGTGAACTGGTTTACCACCAGTTCATTTCCTTAACGGTATCAGCTATTGATGTAGTACTTTGAATGCCAATCTTACAATAAATAATTATATTTTAGGCTCGAAAATGGCTTGAGTAACTGAAATGTTGCCACAAAGTATAAAGCATTATTAGTCTTCTTTTCCTTCCCACTCTTGAAAGATCCAATTACTCAATCTATAACTAATTCTACAGGGTACACTTAGCATTACTACGATTTAGAAATAACTTTGTATTAATATTTATTACCTTGTTTTTATGTTATGCGTGTGTATATCTATACATGGTTCCTGGAAAACATTCAAAGCAGAATTAGGAATGCTTAAAAGCTGACCATTTGTTTAATGCAGAGGCTGTAAATAGAAGAGAATGGTAGTAGAAAGCGATGTAAAATATTCTTTTGCATATAAGCAGATTGTAAAGCAATAAGTAATCCCCAGCCACCAGTGTAATTAGTTTTAATTAGGCGGCAGTAGGTTAGGGTGGGCCGAATTTAACTTTTTTTTAAAATTCTGAACAACGATAGGCTAAAAAGTTGACCGTTGGTATGGAAACCCCAGGAAAAATAATTGGGCTCATTTGAACAACCCCTAGGTGGAGCACACCAGCCTTGAAATTTTGATATTTGGGGTAATCCTTAAAAATTATGATTATTGTGATTTTCATGCTTTTTAAGTGTTTTAATGCTACATTGTTAACTTAAAATTCATTTTAACAGGTTGTGCACATATATTACAATAAAATAAATCACCAAAATAAATTGTGGGGGGAGGGGAATTTCCATCTTTTTTAATTTACTTCAAATTTTTAAGCTCTTTTTAGTTTTTTGATGACTTAAAATGTATTAAATTAATATTGTAATATAAATATTATACTTGCAGCTCTAAAATAAATTGTGGAGGGGGGGGGGGGGGGTGTTTTCTATTTTCTTATATTTTCATCAAAATTTTAAGCTATTTTTAGTCTTAGATGACAAAATATAAGATTTAATATAAAAATATTTGTACCTCTCAGCTATTTGAAGCAACTGAAAAAAATTAAGGGGGGAGAGTTTTTAAAATTCTGTATCAGTTTGCTGCAGATTATGAAATTAAGTTAGTTACATGAAACAAGTCAGGTTGTAAATATCTGGTTTTAAATATGGTACCTTATACTTCCTTCCATGCTAATAATTTATATTACTGTTTTTAAAGTGTTTTATATTTATAATTCAGATTTTAAGACAAGTTTGACGGAAAATAACCGTGGGCAGATAAAAAAGATAAGGGATTAATTAGGCCTTGTGGTGAAAAATATAAGAAAGTGCCCTTAAACGAACAGGTGTTTTTTTTATAGATCTAAGAACAGTTAGGAGAACGATGATAGGCTCATCATAGTGCATTGATCAAAAAAGCCGAAAGGTTTGCCAAGCATAAAAAATACTTGGGACGGACTTCACTCTGTGAACTTGTACCTTCAACATCAAATGCAAACAGATTTCAGGTTTTAACTTCTTTGTCTGACAATTCGTCATCTTCATCCTCTCTCACAACTGAAGAATCTGGCAGTGAGTTTAACGATAAATCAATGAAACATGTTTCATCTGAGATGAGGTTAGCGATCACTACTGTAGCCGAATCGCTCAGCGAACGGTCTCATACCAGCGGTTTTCATTTTTCATACCAACGGTCAACGTTTTAGCACATCGTAGTTCAGAATTTTTAAAAAAGTTAAATTCGACCCACCCTACAGTAGGTGGTCCTGCATTGCCTTGCATATACATTTTTACCGACAAATAGCACTTGCGATAACAAATATATTAAGAGTGTGTCATAAAGATCCCTACATTTAGAAATACTCTAATAAACATGCAAAGCTCCAGCATTACTTTCAAGGACATCATTTCCCTTCAACCACCTATTTCACGCTGCGTTCAACGATAAAACTCCATGGTTTGGTGAAAACGGCGAATCCAGACTCATTTTAGACAATCATTTCTCTTCGCCCTTCCCGTAACGAGGTTTTTCTATAGCAATTTTCGGCCCCTAGGACTTTATTTAATTTTATTCTTATTTATTCTTACTTTATTTTTATTATTATTTAATTAATTTAATTAATTAATTTACTATTCTGTATAAAAGGTGGATCCTTGAGGAGTAAAACATTGTTGGCCTTTTATCTTGTCACCTATCTAAAATATATCTATTTTTTTTTTATATATCATCTATTTTACTAGGATTATAATGAAATTACGTAGATGTTAAAAATGTGTATTAGTTTTCTAGCGTGGTTCGTTTTCAGGGTTTGAGAATCTGCCGCGGGAAGAACTAGGTGTGATCTTCCTGCAAGTCTCGTTAACTAACGAATGTCGCATTCGTCTCACACCTCTCGTTAACCGTCATACCGCTACGTAATTTGTCCCGCTTATATTTATATATATATTTGATTTTTATTAATTTCCGCCGCTCTCCGCATTTATGTAACTTTATTTTTATTCACCGGACGTCCGAAACAGATCCTGAATCCGCAAATTTTATTATAATATAATAAAATAACGAAGATAATAAACCCTGGAATACTAATGTTCGACTTTTTTACGACTATACGTTAGTTTTTTGTCTGTGGTGACATCTAACGGGACTGCAGGGACGTATGCTGCCAGGAGTGCTTCCACTATTCAGTTGTCCTTGAGATTTTGTCGATATAGAACCTGCACTGTCACTCGTGTCATCGCAAGTTGCAGTACTTTAAAACATACATCGTAATTTTTACGAAGGTTTAGTAATAAGAGTAAATTTTTGCTCGTCATAATTACGAGCATTAGTAATACCGTGTTATATAATTCTCGATTATTTTTTATATTTTACATTATTTATTGTATATTTTATTATTAAAACATGACAATGGCACAACAAAAATTGTTTAGCGACCCTGTAGGTTGAATAGGAATTAGGAACGAGTTAAGTTCAGACGAAGACTCAGATCTAGATGATGATTTCGAAGTAGAGGATCTTAAAACCTGTTCAGATATAAATGTCGAAATAAATATATTGATTTTATCCCAAATATCCCAAATAATCCAAAATTTTAATAACAATTTAAAATTTAAATTACATATTATGTAATTATAATACTTAATTACTTAATTAGTATTGTGACTCTTACTAAAGATATTTATTTAAAAGAAAGTATTGTGAATATTCTAAATTTAAATTAGCAATGTGCTATGTGCAATTTTACCCTCATTGTATGTCCTATTTAATAAAATATACATATATTTGTGATTCTTGTTCCAAATTTTATTTGCTAAGTTCACTATGCTCATTTTACCTAAATTTTGATATTAAGCTGCTGATACTGATTAGTATCGATGAGAAAAATTATGTTTTTAATAATTAAAATATATATTATTTACAAAAATTTGTTATTTATTCATGTATAACCCAAAAAGATAGTATAAAATGAATGTTCGTAAAAATTACGAAGGTTTAGTAATAAGCGCTCACTAGTTAGCATTAGTATTCCAGGGTTAAGAACGGTATGTAGTGAGTACGCTTACCTGGGTTCACGGATTCAGGATCTGTTCCGGACGTCTGGGCGGATATATCTGTACTTGTATTTATTTATATCCAACACCTATTTACATACATTCCAACCAAATCCAAGCCTACCAGCACCTCGGCGGCTGGATAATTTTAGGTCCAATGTTACCGATCACCTAAAATCCACCACCAAACATCTTGACTCAGATTTTATGTGACAACGTTTCGGCCAACCTGCTGAAACGTTGAGTTTTACTATAAGTATATTAATGTTTGATCGCTAGTGAGAAGAGTGATTAGTAATGTTTTATAAAACGATTTGACGATGGAACGATGCTTGTTACGTAATGCTGATTGGTTTTTGGTTTATACTATCATTTAATGATCCTTATAATAGCCAATAACAGGTATTTTTTTTTTTCCCATATTCTTTGTACATTACCCTTTACTATGCTTATTCTTTTTATGCCTGTAGGGTATTAATAACTCCAATTCAATATGTTTTTCGGCTATATTTCACCTCCTTTGAGGCATCTTCAAGCCTAAAAGAATATTTTTACATTTTATTCCTCATATCTACGTTAACTATATATAACATGTTGACATAACTGTTTAACAAAACATAAAATTAATTAATAAATATAAAAACATAATAACAGTACACTAACCTTTAACGATTCCTCCTAAAACATAACTTTATTCATATTTCTCACATTATTTATCAAATCTCATGTAATGATTGTGAATAGGTATATAGGACATTCTCAACAAAAATGTAATAACAGATTTAAGGACACATGGCTAATGTAAAAACCCTAGAAAAAAAACCAAACAGAAGAGACCAATTAAGAAACAATGCATAGGGAATAGAAACTCCCCCAAAAAAAGAATAGTAATAGTACGGCATAAGTAGGACATGTGAAACGTAATGGACATAAAATGAACTTTGAAAATACTATATTTAGAGACAGCACATATTAGCTTGGAGGACAAGTCCATGAATTTTAAAAATTATATAAAAGATTATAATAAATTTGATAAGTCAATCTCACAAGATATAAAACCAGTAATTCTAAGGGATAAGCAAAGTAACTAAGATAAAATTGATCATAAAACCATAGATAAATTACAGATAATCATAACTAATAATAATAATAGCAAATAAATATATACAATTAAAATATATTAGTAAAATACCTAAAATTTAGGTATATTAGTAAAACTAATATACCTAAATATAAATATATAGATAGAAATTAAACTATATTTATAACTCGAGATACCGAAGGTAAATAAGTATAACATCAAAGTAGAGCAGATTTAGTATGTTAGAATTCTTATCATTAAAAAGTCATCCCTATCACTTATCAGTTATCGACCAGTGTTTTACACCTTTTAAATAGGAGTAAAGAATAAGGTAGTAATAATCAAATTATAATTTTCATGTAAAAAAAATTAGAAGACAAATGTTAAGTCATTGTAGATAGAAGCACAGGTGAATTGACGTGACGAAAAATAAGTAAAAGAAATAAATAAAGTTATGTATTAGAAGGAATTGTTAAAGGTAAGTGTACTGTTATATGTTTTTATATTGATTAATTAATGTTATGTTTTGTTAAAAAGTTATTTCAACATGTTATACAAAGATATAGATATGAGGAACAAAATTTAAAAATCTTCTTTTAGGCTTGAAGATGCCTCAAAGGAGGTGAAATATAGCCAAAAAACGTATTGAATTGGAGTTATTAATACCCTACAGGCATAATAAGAATAAGCATAGTAAAGGGTAATGTACACAACGAATATGGAAATGGATATTTTTGATCACCGATCAGCCAAGCTTTAGTAAACTATGCAACCACTGTATCTTTGGAAAGACTATTAAATGCGCCAACTTTCGATATAAAAAGAGATATTTCATAGCCATCAATTCAAAAGTTATGGCTGCTCAAAGTTTATCATTATTTTTGATAAAATTAAATATTCATTTTTTAAGTAACTTATATCACATTAATAAAAAAAAACCCGATTTGATCAAACAAAGTGTGTATTTTAAAGTAAAAATGACTCCTCTTTCGAATGCCGCAAACTACATATTATTATCTTTTATAGTTGTTAAGTTATTACGTAATGTATGCAAAATATCTAAATATTCGAAAAAATCTTAAAAATCGATTTCTTGAAAAATGATTTCGATAGACCATGGGGTTTTTTTTGCTGGAAATTTGATGAAAAATCACCACCTTTTCTGGATATGTGCTTAACTGAATCACCCAGTATATATATTTCTATCTTTTTTTAATGTTTATAAAAGTAAAGTTAAATTAATTGTTTATTGTTTAAACATTAGGTAGGATAATGAGAGTTGGAGAAAAGTTGGACATTTGGTAATCCGGCTCGCTTTTAATTAATTTACCATGCAATCAAAGTTGTTTACCACGCCTGTATTTCAAACTTCCAATTTCCCTCCGCCAGAAAATATCAAAGGATTTGTTAACAATACAATTAAACACCAAACAAAGTAGAAACATAGTACTCTTCCTGTCAAGTAACACGGCGGTTATTTCGTCGACAAACATGTCGCCGTATTTTAAATTGTAGCCTAATTGTAGGGAATATTAAAATGCAGTGTAGGAAACGAAAACTCGTAAGATCCCACGCGGTGCCGAGTAAAAAGAATTTTCGGCTTTTGAACTTGTGACTGACTCTCATACAGCCAAAGGGGTTACCTGGTAATAGGGTTTTATATAATCCGGATCAGGGGGCTTCGAAATAGAGCCTGTATTGTATACGTTTATTTAAGTCTTTACAACGGTGACAGATATTTTATTCAGCATTAACATTTTACTAACTCATTTTGCCGGACCTGGAAGCCCTCATCTCCAAATAGCTGAATTAATGCTTATGTTTCGGTCAACAAAACCTCAATCCGAATAATTAGACCGGGTATTAATTTATACTCAAACGGAAAAAGGAAATGAATTTACATTTTAGAAGGATATTGAACTCATTAAATTAAATCGCGTCCAGGTAAAATTCTATAGTATAAGTGTACGTGTAAGTCTGGTTCACATCAAAGACCTCTATATGAAAGGAAACGTTTTAATAACGTGTAACATAAACCAATAAGGGATTTAGACTTATACCAACCTAGCCAAATATAAAGAAAGATACTTATAAATAAAATATAATATTGGAGTAAAAGTAATGAATCCGCTAATAACAGCAGGAATAGAAGGCAATAAACAATAAACGCACGAGGAAAAAGCTGCATTTGGTCTGCTTTGATACCCATGTGCATATACATCAGTTCAAATCCTGTTTCCAGATGGTCAGCTTCCAATCTAGTTTTCATTCATTTAACTTCTGTCCAATATCGAATGCTCTTTCACTTTTTTCTAGTAATTTGAAAGAATCAAATGAAATAGCTGGTTATATACATTTGAAATGTAATGTCAAATTGTGCTTTCCTAAAATTACCTCCTTGTATTATTTATTTGTTGTAATTTAATTTTCTTCTTTACCTGTTATTCTATTCTACTTCTGACTTTACCCATACCAATGTTATAGACTTAACAATTAGCTTGGAATGAAAATAAAACCTAATAAATATGCAGTGTAAACAGAGAACTTGCCTTTGTGGCAATTTCAATTTGAGGAAGGTTATGATTACACAGGTGAGGAGTGAGGATAACTGGTCTTTACATATAAGGAAAGGAAAGACCAAAAGTGAAAAACTAAAGCATCTTATACTATCGTCAGAGGACCTTTAGCTAACACCCATACCTAACTTGGGCACCCAAGTTAGGTAGTCAGAGTCTAAAGTTAAGTTAGAGTCTAAAAAGGACATCTGGTTTATTGGCGGGTGCCAATAAACCAGATGTCCTTTTTAGAATTTTCAAGAATAGAACCCGTTTCACCCGTGATAGATGCCATTTTGTAATCAAACAATATATCAGAGACCTCATTGTAGCCATTATTTATATATTTATTTTATTCAAAAATATGTTTTGTCATATTTTGTTTGTTGTTTCATTTAAATCTTAAAACCAGCCTTGATTCAAGATGACGGCCATTTACTTATTTTAAACCAAGTCCTCTCACTCACGTAATTATAACAACTTCTTTAAGACAGCTAAAAAAATAGTAGTGTTTAATGAAATCGTCTATAAAGGATATTGAGGTCTGACAAGCATTGGGTATTTCGAAATTTAATCTTAAAGCAGGTAAATAGGTCCAAAGTTAAAAAAGGGGGATTAGAGCCCATCCAAAATAAATTAATAATAAGATAATAAGTATTTTATCAAATATTATCTCCAGTAGGGAGAAAAGTTATGATTTTGGATTAGTTTAGAGGGACTAAGTAAGTCTTTTCTTCCCTGAACTCAAAAGTAGGGAGAAAAAGTAAAAGTAGGGCGAAAAAGTAAAAGTAAGGATTGCCAACTTAATTATTTTATAAATAGTAGAAAATGAATGGGTAATGTAGTATTTATGAATTACCCTTCAATTTGTATTTTAGTTTCCAAAGAAAATCTTTAAAAGGTCTGTTGGGTAGTTGTATAATTAAAAACTTTCAAGTTTCCATCAATTTATTTAATGCAATATTTCAACCCCTCCTTGGGTCATTATCAAGCTAAAATTAATAATTTGTACATTATTAATTTCAAAAACATAATTAAATTACATTTTATCTACAACATTAAGAAGCACTATGTAACATTTAAATCTAACTATTTATATATTATATAATTTAAGAAATTTTTGATATGAACAAAAAACAAAAACAAAAACACATTCACTATGTATAGAAAACATTTATTTTTGAGTTTTGCTCAGAATTAAGAATAGGTTAGTGAATGTGTTTTTGTTTACAGTCTAATTAAGTTTAACGGTTTCTACTTTGTTGTAATCACTTAATGCTTTCAAAATATCAGGTACATCGTTTGTTAACATATCACACTTTACATTACACGATACACAACTAATACTACACGATATAATAATTCTCTAAATACACAATACAATAAAATAGCCGTAATAATAGACTATAATAACTAGGGAATAAATTGTTAAACAGTGAACAAAAAATAAAATTTAAAAACCAAAAATATAGATAATAAGTAAACAATTTTTTTTTCATAATAGAGTAGACTAGATAGAATTTAAAATAAAGGTTTTTGGACTGTAAAGAAATCTAATTGAGTCGACGCTTCTTTCCAATCTGTAGCTGGTTCTTACCCTCCAGTAGCCTTGATTTTCATCTTCTTTTCCAATGTCTTCCGCATTCAACTTGCTCTGTCCATCTATTTTTTCTACGAATGACTCCTTTTCCTTCGCAGATCTTTTTCTTCTGAGATCTTTTTTCGACGCAATGCAAACCACTTTATTCTAGTGGGTGCGTCTAATAAGAATTTTTCCATCCTGGGTCCAGGCTCTTGATATTTTATTATCTTTTACTAATTCTCTGGTTTTTCCTAATAATATTTTTGATTATGGTTTCAGATTCTTATTTAAGTAAATCCTGGATTCAGAATAGTCTGGATGGATTACGTTAGCTGTGAGCAGCTTGGTTTTTTTTTTTTTTTTTTTTTTACCGATTTGGTTCATTTTTTTTTAGTTAGACGGCGTCCAAGTTGAACTAAAATTGACAGAACTCTGCCTGGAATTCTGGATCTATTGGCCCCTTCCATTACGGTCAATCCTGATTTTTCGGCTATGCTTTTTACATCTCCAAACAGTTTTCTTGGGTTTTTAAGGGAACTCCTATTATTTCGATATTTTGATACGCGTTCGTTGTTGATATTGATTCTATTTCATTATAGTGGGAATGGTTGCCAGCCTGAGTAGACGCCATCAATAGTTGCAAACGATCAACCAACTCGTTGGCATTATCCCAGTAGACATAGTCTACGGTTCGAGAGTTCACCACGTTAAAACCTCTACTACAAAACTGAGGATTAACCAGTTTTTTCAAAAGTGTTCGATATTTGGTACCCGGCGTGTTGAATTCTCTATCCACGGAATAGCCTTTTTGAACCTCATTAGTCCTTATTACAATATCTTGATAATTTGCTAAATCTTAGGCAGTATAATCGACCGATACTACGATACTAAAAAAGCAAATTAAAAAGACCTTCGGAGGGTGGGTAAGAGTTATTTTTGACATATACATTGTCATAGTCCCTTCTCATTTCGCTTTCTGCAATCATAATATTTTCCTTGGGCGAGACTCTAGGACCGTACACTGTATCCATCTTGACATTTTTCTCAAGGGATTTGCATGTAAGCAGGTATTGAATAAAGGGGCGGCCGTAAACACTGACTTCGCCAAAAAGGAGACTCAACAGCTTCTGACCTTTTAGGGAGGAGGAATATAGAGCAGGATGGGGAAATAATAAAATGTTATTTCATAATATCATAACGTATACGAAACCCTAAAAAGTACTTAGCTACAAGTACTTCCATGTGATTTGTTTGTAAATTTAATTTCTATTTATTATTGTTGATTTAGTTGTTTTACAATCTAATGTTACCTTACTTCATACCTTAAGTTCAAATCTGTTACTTTGTATGTAGATAATCTGAAGAAGGCTGCTTTAGAACAGCCGAAACCGGTCAATTGTTTCAATTACAATTTTTTGTGTGAAGACGTTGTTTGGTTATTGAACTAAACCTCTTTCATGAAAACTGTTATACTTATTGATCTCCTCTTCGGTAAACATCGCCTCGAATCTCTTCGATGTGATAATTAGGTTAGTGAAGGGACATGGTTTAAATAATTATAGGGCCGCTTCTAATGCTCCAATTCGCTCAAAAACTTTTCTCCGGAAAACCTGCTTTTTTTACCCCTAAAACCAGTGCTTAAACCTTTAAGGTACTTTTAAAATAATTTGAACCCAAAGTAATAAAATATACAAAAAAATAATAATTTGGTTCCTGGCATCAATTAAGTAATGTATACCAATTATTCTTTAAATGGGATCAAAAATAGTAATATTGCTAATTTTTATTTAAAGAGCAGTTTTCCCAATTTTCCTGCCCCTCCCCCTCCTCTTAAATGAAAATATGACAAAAGTATACGTATCAATAATTCCTGTATTCTTAAAGAGCTTTTCAACGATATGCATCATGACGAGTCAATAGTTTGTGTTTTGTACCCTGTAGCCCTTTGCGCCTAAATTTAAATTCCGAAATCTCATGCAGACAATGACCTTCCTCAATGACCTTCATCAAGATCGGACTAAAACTGTAGATTTCTATAAAAAACATACATACAAACTTTTACATATTAATGACCGCCATCTTTAATAAAGATGGCCGATTTATAAACCCTATTACATACAATTAATCCCCCATTAAATGGTTTATGTCAAAAAAGATAGCTACCTTCAAGGTTCTAATGCTGTTGGTTCCGGAGTTATCGACAATTCAAATGTTGTATAGAAATGGTCGCTATCTTGAATCCAGATGGCGCATTGTAGAAATAATCATTTTATGGTCATAGGTCCAGTGGTTTTAGAGACATCGTAATGTCTCAGTGACTAATATATTTATAAAACAGCGGTATTTAATAATATGTGTGTGGGTGTGTTTTATTTATTTATTTATAGTAGGATTTCCCTTACGAATAACTAAACAAATTAAGGCAACATGATTTTCTTTATGCGAGGTTAAAATAGGAACGACGAATTGGCAAAAACACTGTCCAAAACAAAGTCCAGGGCCATTGACAAGCAGGCTTGATAGAGTCTAGCGACTAACTGATTCTCATTTGTACTCTTACTGATACTATAACACGTCCGCCCTATGAAATATCCTCACTGCCTCTCGGGACCACAGTTCCCTTAATTATTAATAAATTACATTTTTAATATTACTAATTACCAGTAGAATACACATATTTATGAGTTGCGTGTTGGAAGTTTCATCTAGCTTTCACTTACACCCACCAATTATCCTGACATCTAATGAGAATTTATTTATCTTTCTATTGTTTAACTGGATCAGTTATAATAATTCACTTTACTTAAGTCCGCATCTGCATAAATTAGCGACTTTATTTTTTAATATTTAACTCTAGCCAGTATTACTCATGAAATCAATACTTCGGGTTATGAAAGCTACAATCAAAAATGCATATATAAAGAGGAAACGTTAGTTCGTATGGTAGCAAAAATCCACGGTCATCGAGGCTTGAAGAAGGGGATTGTAAATGTTTCCCCTTTTTTGAAGCCCCCCCCCCTCCTTATTAAATAAATATTATTCAATTTTTATAATATATAAAATTTAATTTAGCACATCTTCACAATATAAACGATGCAGAAGTGTGGATGAAAGAAGCGGACGTAGTCTGCTCCTCCAAAACTTGGCTACTTAATGAACTTGCTTCTCTACCCCGGTGCTTTGATGACTGCACATTTCATTCGGCCTATTCTCAATACAGAAGTCAAATGGACGTCCCAGTGGAGGCTTAGGGGATTTCAATGCCAGGATCTGAGCCACTAACCAAAATTCGGTTCTATGTTAACTTAAAATGCGCTTACAGAAAAAATGCTAAGCACTTTGAGCGCTAAAATGCTCTGTAGCAGTAATAGAAATACAAAGACTCAACAAAAAATGGATTATTTTTTTCTCCTATTTTTCAATTTTCTTAAAAAAGTAAGGTCAGCAGATATTTTTTTTTACTTTAGATTCGTGTTCTTCTTCATAGTTTGAAGATATTCATACGTCCAATATTTATTTTATTTACGAAATTTTATTGGGCGAAAAATTGGGTCGAAAACCCCCAAATCACTACTTTTCCAAACTTTAGGCGCATTTTCCGGGACAACTGTACGTAAAGGAGAAATTTTGACTGCAGATTCGGATTCAGCAACCTCGAAAACATAAAAAATCAGATAAAATACTCTCGGGACCAGAAAGTTCGTTAAATTTTGCAGAACAGTGTAATATTTTACCTTCTAGGTAATGTTTAAAAGACTGATTTCCCATAGAGTTTTAGCTACTCACTATATTAAAGAGCTAATAAAGCCACTTAGTGTTCCCGGAAAACCCTCAGTAGAGTTCTTATAACCGTTTTTCTCTAAATTTCAAACTATTGTGAAAAGGGTTTAGAAGACATGAAACTTGAGGATTTGTCTGATTTTTAATTTTTAATTTTGTCTATCCATCAAACTCTTAAAAAGTTTGAAACACAAATGCAATATTTGAAGTCAATACCGACCTTTGATTCTCTTTTAACATTTGTCAAATCAAAATTCAGATTGAAAATAACCACCGCCGTACATCCTGCTCACACGATGTTACAAGGCACCAACTTACGCTTAAAACTCAAAAACCCGCCTCTAATAACTGGAAGACAGTGTTTGCTACCCAACCTGGTATAGCAGAAAAAAATAAGATTAAGCTAATCATAAATCAAATTATTTGTTTTGCCAAGTTTTACCTTTTCATCATTTTACCGGTGTCCTAAATTTTTAGAACCATTGTTACAGAACACCATGCCTTTGTGAAAAAGCATTCCTTATATTTTATTTGTTTGGGGAACCACCGAGTATCAAATTGCAGATCTTATCGTAATTGTCATGGCAACCGCCGCCATCATAGACTGCTGCATTTCAATACTAAATATACACCCGCTAGCACCCCCACCGTAGTTAATAAATCAGGTTCTTCATATTTCACTAAAGTTATCCCACCTCTTACCTTTACTGTTGCGGGAACATCTACTTGTACAACGTTTAACTTACCTTGTTCGAGCCATTCGTCAGTTAAGTTATTAGACACGGTCTTGATTCTAGTAAACCTTACTAGAATGGCCATGAGTAAAACCTCATGTCGGGTGAAAGCCAGCGGGGATCTTTCACAGCTCTTCATAGTTGATAATTACTTGAGACAAGGGTTCCCTTAGCGCTCATTCTATTTAATTTAGTACTACAGAAAGTAGTACAACAGGCTGAAATTAATATCAGAAGGGGTATTATTTTCAATAAATCTATTCTGCTACTGGGATATGCCGACGATTTGGATTTAGTTGGTAGAACAGAAAGGAAGGAGAACTTTAAGAAGCTGGGCTAAGGAGTTAAAACAACAAAAACCAAGCTGATGAAAATATCTCGGACCCAGGAGGAAAGAAGAAACTGCTTAAAGAAGACATTTTGAACTAATGGACAGCTTTATAGCTTTGTTTATCTTGGTTCGGCTGTTAACTCACAAGGCACTGAGCTCGAGGAGGTTAGAAGAAGGATGCAGCAGGAAATAGGTTGTATTTTGGGCGCCGCGCCATTATAAAGAATAAGGGACTCTTATGGACCTCTAAAATCCGGGCTTACAAGACTACATATGGTCGCGAGACGTAGGTGTGGGTCCTTAACCAAAGAACTGTGGAACTCTTGGACAGGTTCGAACGTAAGGTTGTGCGCCGGATATATGGTCTAATACGAGATGCGCAGGGACAGTCGCGACCACGGTGGAATGAGGAATTACATGTACTTTATAATGATATCTTCCTTTCAAGCTTTGAACGGATCCAGCGCTTTAGAGGTATGGGCCAAGTTAACAGGATGGGAGATTACCACCTTGCCAAGCGAGTCTTCCGTGCTCGGCTATGGGACATTCGGCCGAGAAGCAGACCTATAGAGCTTCGGTTCAATTTTGAGAGGGATGTCTGGAGGGGCCAGGGACCACTGTCCGTCGTACCATTTGACGAAGAAGAAGAAAAGCCTTGATTAACAATACAAAAGGCAAATTTATTTTTTGTCGTTGGTGATTTATTGCGCTTCCGCTACGTCATTTATAACTAAGTCACTCGCTTAGACTTACCTATTGAGTCCACAGAATTTCCTTTGTATTTCAATAATTTCTTCTTTTTTTTGTAATTATAAAACCCACCCCTAACTACCAACTGAGTTAGGCATAATTGAATTTAATGTGCTTGCCACAAAAGTAGCGCCCAATACGTGGGGCGTATTAATTAAATATCAATGGCTGTAGTAAATTAATAGATTCCAGGAAATTTTAAAAGTTTAGAGAAATGTATATTTCTAATCATTTGTAAAATTTATTGTTGTGAGTATTTCATTTTATATTTAGTAAGTCATATCAGCCTTGAATAATAAAAAGACAATTCAATAATTTTAATATCTGAGCTTTAGACATGATAATGGATTTATGTTTCTAATTAAGTAAATGTGCTAAGACTTACCTTGTGCATAGAAAGTAATTTTTATTGAATTTAAATTTAATTGGAAAAAATAGAAACTTATGTAAAAAGAAACCTTTAGGGTAGTAGACAGGTCTATCAACTGTTGCTAAATTTATTTTTTTATGACCAAATTTGTGTTAGAGTTTTTGGGTAAATAACATGTGTATAAATTTATTAGTTGTCATTAATTATGTGTCAATTTACTAATTATATAAGTTTCATGTAACCTGAGAGGTAATGTTTCTATAAAAATTATAGTATTTGTTAACTGATGTTAATGTAAGTAACTTAGTTTAATTACATCATGTTATTATATTACGCCAATTATATTTTATTAATTATAGTAATATAATTAATATAACAATAATTATATAATGTAAGTAAGTCAGTTAATTTATTTTTTTCTTAACAAGAAATTTAACCATATTAATTATATTAATATCATGATGTATTTAACAAATTATTTAATTTTAATTTTTTTTTCAAGATAATTAATTCACATTATTGAATAATTCTCTTACTTACGGTTTATGTGATTTTATTGTAAGATGGTTTGCTTAGGGCTAGATATTTAACTGACAGGAAATTTAATTTTTAATTTTGTAACTTTAAATTCTTTAACTTAATTTTTATAACTTTTAAATTCACTTTAATTTGTTTCACTACACATATTTGTTTGTATGCGATGAGTTTTCGTTGATTTATTTTTTACTTCATCCTGATTTATTTTCTTTTAGCCTGAAAAGTCTGAGAATGGTTTAGAATTAAAAAAGATAAGAATAAATTAGTTTTATTTCGATGTTGTCTAGTAGCTATGTAGAGAGTAGCTGAGAGTTGATTTCAGACTCTGGTCAATTGGCACATGGTTTTTTTTACGATACTGTTGCCGTTATCTCACATCAGGTGTGTTGATTCTATAGAGATGATTAGTGTGACGTCACAAAAGCTTTCGAAAATTTAACTCAGTTTGTTAGGTTCCTTTTTCTTATCACCTCTTATCAAACCCATGTAAAATGAATGGGAGAATTTTCTCAACTTTTTAAATAATTAATTATTAAATTATTATTGATTTATAAGAGTTTTCACCCTTTGAACATTGTTGTACCAAGTCTTTTTTAACGAGTGTAACAAAGAAAACATTAAAAACTTTCGTTTCAGTTATTTAAAATGAGTATTTGTGTGAAGGGTCATAACATCGAAAAAGCTATTTGAGTTAATAATCTTTATACTTGATTTTTTGTATTTCCTGTTGCCATAAAAATTCACAGGGTGTGTTCGTGTTCATATTGTGTGTCCGAAAATAAATGTTTCTCAAGTTTTGAAACTCAATGAAGTATACTCAGGGTACAGGACTTGTAGAAAGATAGTGATACTTAATCTGCTAGGTAATAAAAGATTTTTTGCTAATAATAGTTTGTTCCTGGTTACTTACAATGTGCATTATATTTAACCAATGTTGGAACATAATTATATACTATACAATAGATTAATAGATCACTGACCATCATAGGAAAAAGACGTTGATGACGAGACAATGAGCAGACTGTTATTACTATTATTATTTGTGTATTTTTTGTTATCTATATTGACGAGTATAATAATATAAGATATGAGTGTCTCGCATGTATACTTGTTTAAAATTTTGATTAAAAAACTAATTTAATACATTAATTTAATATTACTTAAGTACTCTGACATACTTTTACGAAGAATAGCTTTGTCCTCCGAAAAAAATGAAGTATAGATGAAATTTTCATAACGCTCAAGAAGGTGGAAGACATAATATACAAACTAAAATAGAAAAACGATTTAAAAAATAAGCAATAAATAAGAACGGACCCGGACGGTATCACCACAATAAAACACACTCACAATAATACTTTTTTAAACCACTAGAACGGCAATTTTTAATGTTTTCTTATCTTATATTGTTAAAATAGACTTAGTATAATAACGTTCAAAGGTTGAAAAGTCTTATAAATTAATAATAATTTAATAATTAATTATTTAAAAAGTTGAGAAAATTCTCCCATTCATTTTACATGGGATTGATAACAGGTGATAAGGTAAAGGAACCTAAACAAACCGAATCGAATACATATCGAAAGCTTACTCAATCTTGTGACGTCATTACTAATCATCTCTATAATAATGTTGATTCTATTAATAATCTGTTATTTCTGAATAAAAAGAATTGTTAAAACAATCAATTTTTTAGATTCATAGATCTTTTTACAAATCTCAATTCCAGGCTCGGTTTTTTCAGCCCCGTTCTACAGTTTTTCCTTTGTAACTTGATGTACTGATTTTTTTATATATATATTTTTTTTTATTGCGGTTTCTAATCATTTTAAGTTCAATTAAGTGAATAATTTAAATTCTTTTTATCCGTAAAACTCCACTCTCTGTTAGTACCACAATAAGCTTCTCTTCATTATTTTTGTCCTCTCTGATTTAGGTTCTCCATTTAATTTTAAAAGTATTTTTATTTTTGCATACGTTTTAATTAATTTTAATTTTAGAATGGATTCAGTCGCCTTAATTTTATATGACTTAAGTAATTTTTGTTGGTTTTCTTTGTTGTAATTTTAATTTTGTGACCGATCTGCTCTGACGTACGTTTTATCGACGGGATTATTATTATTGAATATTTTTTCCATTTTCTAGCAGAAAACCGTTAGCTGGATTTATTTCTTTGCTGAAGAGGAGTTAATGTTAGGAAATGAATGTCTTTTTTTTTTTAAATTTAATATCGATCTTTTATTTATTTATTTTTTTTTTTGTATAGGTTCAGTTGCCGTATTTTGAATGACTTATGGTTACAAGTTAGTTTTCTTTTTGTTTCTTTTAATTTTGCGGCCGAATTGCGAGTATACCGTTGTATGTTTAAGCGCCTGGTATTATTATTATTATTCTATATATTATAATATCTTATCAATATTATGTGTAAAGTGATTTTATTTTTTAGATTTATTAGTTATAACTTTATTAATCTATTATTTTTTTAAAAAATAATTTTTATTTTTGGTCTGATGATGCCCGTAATGGGTGAAATATAACCTACATTTCAAAGTAACTACTTGTTATGTTTACTCACCTTCAATGATCCAATTACATATTATTATTATTATTATTATTATTATTATTATTATTATTATTATTATTATTATTCATGTTTTTTTCTTTATTTTCCTCTAGGTCATTACGGTTCGCTGGTTTTCAGTCTCCATGTAGAGATAGTTGTTCCTAGGGAAATGTTGAGTCCCGAGTTAGGGGTTGTTTAGTTAATTTGTCTGACGGTTAGGTTAGTCTAAGTAGAGCCCTCTCCGGTTAGGAGGACTTGGTCAAGTCTCCAATAGGAGTACTTCGTTGCCGTACGAATGCTCAGGTTTTGTATGGTCTGGGTGCACACAGATCACACGTGTCTCTTTCTTTGGGTTACTGGGGGATGCCGGATTTTTTATTTCGAGGATTCTCGGTAGATGGTTTTTGGCCACTTCCATCTTCTTAAGGAAGAAATCATCAGATCGAGAAAAGACAGTATGGACAAATGACGTTCTCTGTTTTGTGAACAGTGAAGTGTTTGGTTAATTATTTACCTGTATTTTTTTTTAAATTGGGTACAACTACACCTTAGGGGATTTTGGTCAGTTTGCCGTCCGTCTACCGAATTTAAAACAATAGTCTTGCTAACGATTTCGATTGTGTCTGTTAATAGTTTTTTCTTACTTTGAAGGATTTTATATTCGGTCGTCCAATTCGTCTAAGTACGTGGAGGATGTCTCTCGACAGGTCTGGTGACCTTACCTTATGGGAGACTTACTCCCATGTTAGTTTACTGTTGGGCATTTGTTTAGGCTCGTTTCTGCAGTGTATGCTCTCTTTGCGTCTAGCACGGATCCTTAAGTTAGAATAATTGAGTTGACTCAGTGGATCTTAACTTCTGTTTCGGCGTTTCTTAATTTGGTTCACTCTTCGTCATGCGTATATGTTCTGTTTATGCAGGATTCTCACTTCATTCTAGTTATTGTTTTTTTACTCAATAGCACGGTTATTTAGTTTTGAGGTAAAGACATACCTTGCGATGATTACTCCCGCATTTCCATATTGTTGGAATGTTAATACATCTGAAGGCATAATAGGATTCACCCTGCCTAACATTTTGATTCTTTCTACAGATGTAGCGAGAAACTATGCGATACTAGAATTTTTTTTATTTGGAAAGGAGTAATTCTTATTATTTTCGTTTAGGTCTTTTTAGGAACCATATGTTTCGTTTTTTCTTTTTTTTGTTTTTTTAATGTGAGTTCTTATTCCTTTCAAAGTTTTACTGATTCTTGTAGAAGGCGTAGGATGATGATTTTTGATTAAGTTAATATGCCTATATAGTTTAGACCTTTTTGCGGGATAGGTTACAACTTCTTCCCGAAGGAAGGGAGTTATATAACGGATGAAATTATGGGTCAACCACCCGTGTAGTGTATTCGACGGTTCGGCTAATGAATCACAGATTTCTTTAAATGAATTATTGCAGGGTTGAACTAGCCTATATGGGGCATCATGTATAGAAATGAAAAAAAAACTGGCACATATAATTAAAGTATTTTCTGTATATTGATAAAAAATGCACCAATTATGGATTCTTCTTCATTTCATAAGTTTTCTTTTAATACAATTTCCATCTTCAGTCCTCTATTTTGAGACACAGCTGTGTACAGGTCGATTTTGGGAATCTTGGGCGTATGTATCTGTTGTAGATTACCTGGGCTTCGAAGTAGCGTATCTGGTTTTTCTTGAGAGTATGAAATGAAAAAGAATACATAAATAATGCAATTTATATCAATATACAGGAAACACTTTAATTATACCTAGTCATATTTACTGTGATCAGGAAACTAATTTCAAAGAAGCAGCCCGCCAGCTGTCAGAAATAATTGAATACTTAGATCTGAAAATACTCATTGACCTGCTCACGGTGGGCGTTGTGTGTCCGGCCCGCTTAGTGTTTAGATCAATATAATTTTAGTTTAGTTTAGTTATAGTTAGTCAATATAGTTTAGTTTAGTTAGCCATCCACTGATCGTCGAACTAGACAGTCGTTTTAATATTTTTCAAACTTGAATTTTAATTTTTAACATTTTTCCAGAACGATTTTTTCGTATACAGTTAAGTCTATATGTACCTGCGAAGATTGAAATATAAATATCCGTATCTGCAGTAAATGCAAACATTATTAACAAACTTGATTGTTGCATAATTATCTATAATCAAAATAATTGAATACAAATGCCTTCTGTGTCCTTGTAATCAGTCTACTAAGTAATTGGGACCGAGGTTGGTCTGCATAACCAAATCCCGAATAGTCGCATTACCAATTGATATAAGGTAGATTAAAGCAAAAATTTAATTACTTACTAAACAAACTTCAATTGTTTTTGTAGATTAAAAATGTAAGTTTAAATAAGTTAATAATGTGTACTATATGTTGAAAAGCGGGTGGTTTTCTTGTTTCAACGAGCGACTTCGCTATCAATCTGATGGACAATCCCGGTGTCAGTGAATATGTACAAAAAAATTCTTACCGACATCTTTTGATATAAATATTATTTATCAAAAATACTTAATTGGCCATTTCGATTAAAAATATTTTAAAACTTCCATTAAAATAATTGTTCATTAAAAACCCGTATAAGTCGCTACTCCAGGAAAAATATTTTGTTTAAGATATTAGCGAAGATCGGTAATAAAGAATGATTAGGGTAGGATTGCCCGTAGGTATATTTCGATCAAATATCCAATGATAATTATACGCAGGAAATTATACGCAGGAAATTGGTCTTCTAGAGGTGAACATATCTCCAAGTAAATATGTTTTCCTATTATTATGTAACATGTGCAAACCATATTCAATTATTGTTATCAACAGAATTTATTACATTATGTTGCTTTAATTAAACTAGTTTTTTTTATATTATTCCATTTATAAATGGAATTGTCGGACTATTTAACGAGTTTTATTTCTTTTTACCTTATCGTATTTATTATTTTTTTTCAGACTATATTGCCCATATTCTTACATTCACGATTATGTTAAATATTAAAATGTATCTGTTGATTTGTAATAAAGAATGGCAAGCAACCACTATGCCCACGGTTTTTCATATTGCTGCAATACGTTAGTTTTCTCGGAAACTAAAATTAATTGAAATCCGTCAAAATATTAAACTGTAAAACAAAGTACATAATATATTTAATTTATGTTAATTTTTAATGAGCCAAATTGATTTATTATTGAATAATTTTAATATTTATAGTCGATTAAATAAAATATTATAATAGACGTGTAGTAGTAGTATAGTAGAAATGTAATATATTTTAATCAGAATAATAACATTTGAAAATATAATATTAAAATAGGAAGAAATTATAATTCAGTTGTTGTGTACTCCTCTACTAGGTCGCCTGAGATTAGAGGAGGAGCCGAAGTCTGTTTACTAGATATCTTCTTTTTGTCTCTTTAAATTAACAGTCATTGTTAATTTTTTTTTTAGTATGGTAAATAAATTAACTTTTACTAGTTATTTTCACCATACTTTATACCATGCATGTTTGTAATATTTCTTAAGCTGTGCTTTATATCAATTACCTTGTATTTACATTTTTCAGATTTTTTTTTTTTTTTAATTATTCCAATTATATAATAATAAAAAAATGACATTATTCAATTTAGTATAATTTTATTATATTTATTATTATTGCAAGGAAATAAAATAATTCATTGTTGCTTAATTTGTAGGTAATTATTTGAAATGTCGGTTACAATATTTTGTGTAAGTAAATTAAATAATGGCTTACAATTCGAGATGAAATGGAGTAGGTTGTTTCAAGTACTACAAGGAGGATGTGATGCTATCACATTTGGCGCCTCACTGAAGTGTCCATCACAAGGTGCAGTGCTTTATATGGTGAAAGAGGGCGCTCCGCGCCTCCTGCTGCCGCCCCCACCAGCTCCTGTACCGCTTCAACACCGCCCCTAACCTTGCGTCATCAACCATAAACCGTAACCAAACCCTTCCTTGCCCTATTCCCTTTTTCTTAGTCGACCTTTAAGCGTAATAATAGGGGTTACGTTACCCTCCGAAACCGATAATAAATTAACAAACACACCGCTAATTACAAAGATAGTGTGACATTTTTTTCATAAAGGATCTAAGTATAATTTTTAGGATAACGGCAGTGAAGTATCCTGGGGGGTTTTGTTTCTCCAAGTTTTAGTTTATTTTGTTTTAAGAATTTTTTGAAACATGTTTTTATTAATTTGACAGAGAGATGTTTCTTAATTAAATATAGCTTTCTTTATGACGAGAAAGCTGTGTTTCTTTATTGGATCTAACAAGGTTCTTAATTAGGCAGGTACTTAAGTTCGGATAGAGTCCTGTTCCAGACATTCTAAATTTGTGGCGCAGCCGGTGGGTCCGCCTTTTGGATTTATTTTTTTGGAAACAGCTTCCTGTTCGGATTTTGAATACGTGACGATGGAACATCTCGTGAAGCGATTGTTGTGTTGAATTGCTAGAGCCGATTGTGCTCGTCTTGTATATACCATTCGAAAAGTGTTAGAGAAGTCCTCTCTCTATAGGTAAGGAGGTCTGACAATAGGTTTGATAACTATGAAGAGGTATAAATAAGTGTAGGCACAAACGTCCTAAAATTGAGTAGAAAAACGTTGGTGGTGAGTTAACTGCCATGTTAACTTTCTGGAGCCAATTTCGCAAGGTAGATGAGTATGAACAGCTTGATGACTGACTAAATTCAATATTTGATTCAGGCTGTTATTGCAGGGTCTTGGGCTCGGGTCGTGGTTGAGGGTTTCCGCCCACGGAGGAAACTATATTCACTTGATTGAGTGCCTGAAGTGAATATGGCCATGGGGACTTGTTGGTTGAGGAATATGTTCGTGATTTCCTCATATCAGTTTTAAACTAGGTACATACACCTTATACGATTTATACCTTATACGATAAACTTACACCAATTTAAGAATACAAGAGTCGCTAGGCGCTACCATAGACATGGGCATGATCGATTATGATAATCGTTTAGTCGACTACGGAACTCATAATCGACTAATCGTAATCCGTATTTTATAGTCGACGCGTAAAGGAGTACAGCAAAATCTGCTTAACCGAGAGACTTGAAATTTTGAGGATATACTCTGTTCATATCATAGGCACCCACTAAGAAAGGATTTTGCGAAATTTTTATTTTGGTACACAGGGGTACGGGGTAAAAATGTCAAAGTAATGAATACCCTTCATGATGCACATCGTTGAAAAGCTCTTTAAGAGTACAGTAATTGTTGTTATGTACAGTTTGGTCATATTTTCATTTAGGAGGGGGTAAAATGGAATAATATAGCTATATCTTATATAAAAAGAAGAGTGTCTGTATGAGGTGTCTTTTATACAAATCTACAGTTTTATCCCAATTTGACGAATTCCAATTTTACACATTTTAAACAAGTTCAAGGTCACTGCCTACATGAGATTTCGAAATTAAAACTTTGGTTCGCAGGGCTACGGGGTACAAATGTCAAAGTAATGAAAACCCTTCTTGATGCATACCGTTGAAAAGCTCTTTTAGAGTACAGTAATTGTCGCTACAACGTTGACTTGACCCTTTTAGAGAAATAATAGTATTTTATTTAGAAATATCTGACAATCACTCGGTTCTTCTCGGCTTCTCGAAAGCGACTCCCGTTTTACTTTTTTTTCGGTTGTCATCATAAAATAATTCGGTTGCCGTCGTGCCGGTGTTTTTTCCCCCAAAAAAACGAATTAAACAAAAATTAAACTAAATATAATATATCAATACAACTGGCACTTACGGTTCCGAACAGTAATTGTTGTTATTCTTGGGTATAATGTTAAGCTCAATTCTGCGGGTAATATTGGCTATAAAACGTTTTGGTAGCTTTATATGGGGCGGAGAACGAGGCTTCGAAATAGATTTCAAAATTCTAATTAATTTTTTTATAAAAAATGTATCTAACCAAAATTGCAGAAGAAACAGACAATATTTTATGTTTGTGGAAATTTCTGAAGGAAGAATTGTTAAAGAAATTAGTTTTCAATCGCTGTCAAAAAATATTTAGATTTATTTTTAGATATTAAGAGAATAGTTTACAAATCTCACATTACCGTGCCTAAAACTTTACCTACATAATCATCACCACTTCTTTAAAATGCCAAAATAAAATCTACGAGTGTACACGTAGTATAATAATTTCTAAGTTATATTGATGATTGCCGATAGGTATTTTCTAAAATTTTATCCCTAAGGGGAACATAAGGACAAAGTAAAAGAAAGGGGAATTGAGCCCAGACCGATCTTCTAAAGTTAGGAAGTTAATAATGCTAATATGAGAAATAGCTCTTATTTTAGATGTAAGCACGTATATTAATAAAAGATAATTCCAATTTCAACCAAGGGATGTGTAAAGTCATGGGGAGGTCAAAAGGAATATACCACTGCTTTTCCCGGACAGTTATCTTTTAAGAATTTTTCTTCAGTAGTCGAAATCAATTACTAATTTGGGATATTATCAAATTATCTTATCAAAGGGGAGGGGGTATAGAAATAAGAGGAAGGGATAGAATCCAGATATTCTCAATAATTTAAATGCTTCTTGATGGTAGTTTATACACCCATCAAATTGAAAATAACATACCCCGTAGCGAAGCACGGGTATCCAGCTAGTATGTATATAAATATACAATACAGAAGTAACATTGTTTAAAGTTTTACATTTTTCAATCACCTTAAAATAGTCATCATTTCTAGACTCACCTTTTCTAATTTGCCATGTATTATAAGATCTTGTCAATATTGCTATTTAGAAATAAAATTTTATTTACATTTTGCTTCCGAGCTTACCGAAGGTAACGGAAGCATTGTGTTCACTTTTGAGAACGAAAAACTTTTATGTGTCCGATTTTAAAAATTCCAAGACAGAAATCCGTTTCAGACATCAGGGAACATTTTTGGTCTCGTGTCTGTCTGTCTGTCTGTCAGTCAGTTTGTCTGTATGTCGGTCTGTGTGTCTGCGAATTATGAAACGTGTGACGATAACTTGAGTAAATGACGACCAATTTTGATGAAATTTGGTACACATGTTCATTTCACCAATGCCCAGGAAGAGTTCGTTGGACAACGTTATCCGTCCATGCGTTCACGAGCAACGCTCGCGTAAACACGAATATCAAATTTAAAATTGGAATTTTAGGTCGAGAAATCTAACTTCATCTATTCAATGAGACTAACATTTTTTTCAAATACAATTTTTTAGTAAAACCAACAGCGACACCGCTATGAAGCTATTAATAGTTTTTACACAATAAACAATATAACAATAAAGTAATATAACAATAATTTTAATAATTCATATTTTACGATTTTGGTAGTATTCATACTACGGAAATATTAAATTTTAATTTAAATAAAATTATAATTATTATTAACTACGGGAAACAATAGAGGCCCGTGGTTCAAATCCCGGCGCTGGAGTGTATTTTTCTCTGTCTGTTTCCCGTAGTTAATAATAATTATAATTTGATTTAAAGTAATTTTAATGTTGATATAACAATAAAGTACATGATAGGATGCGAGGAAGCTGTGTGGCCATACTAATTGGCAGTCCATTTACTATTTAGCCTACGTACTACTTATAGTTCTTTACTTCAACAACAGTATTTTAGCAGCTGTCCCGCCTTCGACAATACTCTCTCTGGTGGTACAGATGTTGCCGGCACACATAAATATTTGAGAGAAAATTTGGAAAGACTGGGGAAGATATTTGCATGAGTTTTCCAAAAATCTAGAGGATTTCCTGTTCTCTTCATATGTTGCATATCTAGGCATTGCGTCATGATTATAGTTGCCGACGAAAGTGGTGTAGTTGAGTGGGTAATTTTATTTATTTCATCATCGAAATGTGACCATGTTGATGAAGATGTGGAGGTTGATGGTATGCCTGGGTCGCAGTTTGGTGTTCTCTCTGCATTCAGATTCATGACTCTCTCCACAAAAATTAAGGATGCCTTTAATACGTCAGTTACTAATTTCTAATTTTTTTTTTTAAGAGTAGGATGTCTCAACGGAACAAAACTAAAGCCTTCCACGCCTGTATCATCCTGTGTCTAATATACGGAGCGCAAACTTGGTCAATGACCGAAAAGGATGGTGAAAAACTGAGAGTAACACAGAGAGCGATTGAGAGAAGTATGATGGTAATTAAGATACAGGACAGGATAAGAAATACAATCATTAGGAAAAAGACAGGAGTAAAGGATGTAGTGGAATCAGCGGCTTCGTTGAAATGGACTTGGGCTGGACACGTCGCGAGAATGGAAAACAGGAGATGGGCGAATATAGTAACAGAATGGTGCCCGAGAGAGCGAAGGCGCAGAAGAGGACGACCTGGAAAGAGATGGAGAGACGACCTGGAGGCGCAGGATGGTAAAGCGTGGATGAGAACGGCCCAAGACAGACAACAGTGGAACTCCTTACTGGTGGCCTACGTCCGGAAATGGACCTACATCTTATGCACTAAACAAAGAGGTTTCAAACTATATTTATGTTGGTAAATTCTCCTATCAATACAGACTCCTCAATACAGACTCCTCTCCTATCAGACTAACGATATTTATCCAATTGACTGTTCACATTGTAATTCGTCAAATGTTGGGCAGACTTCCCAATATCTTCATAAAAGAATTTACCAATATAAATTTGAATATAATTTGAAACCCAACTGTCCCAATCTCACAGCTTTAACTAATCATTACTCCAATACTCAAAATAATTTTGACTTTAAAGGTACCAAGATTTGTGCCCAAGAACCTAACAAGTTCAAACGTAATATCCTTGAAATGTACTACATTTCCAAAACTCCTAATTCCCTAAATTTTAGAACCGACACAAACAATCTAAGTAACAGTTATACTAATTTAATTAATAATTCCTAGTATTTTTCATTTTTTTTTTTTTTTTTTTTTTTTTTTTTTACTATTTTTCATATACAAGTACTTTTTCATAATTGAATTCCTAGCTTTAGTTAGTTTTCTATGTAATCTTGTTCCGCTAATCCGCCTATCAGACACCTTACCCTTTCCTAGTTTCTAGATTTTCATCCACACTTTCATTCATTCCTTTATAACATGTCGTAGAGTCAACCTCGTCCTTTTTTAATTTATTTTTATTTTACACTTTGTTTTCTTGCTCTGATGATGCTAATAAATTTAGCGAAACGTTAGCTTAAACTTTCACACTGTGTTTTATTTGCCAGCATCTCGCTAACATACCCTCTCACTTATAATCTATATTTAGAAAAACATCGTACCAAAATGCTTACATAAATTACTTGACTAGTGTTAAGATTCTACCTGTGATTTGAATAGTGAGGATCGTTCTAGGTTGAAAATATAAGTTAGTTCATCATATTAAGAACATACATATTCCTTCGTCATACAGTTACTACAATTAATCTCCTCACTTACAGATTACATACGTTGTACGCAAAGTGCAAACATTTAATTCTTATAAACTAAATAAAAACTGGATAACAAAACAATCTTAACATTAAAAGAAGTGGATAATTAGCAATCAAAAAGCTATGGAAACTGGTCGTATTCAGATCATGTATTACAGTGCTATCACAAGATAAGAAAGTCTCATATTAGATTAATACACCTCATAAATATATAAAATAGCTCAATTTTATTATTAATTCGTCATAATTATTAATTTTTTGAGTGATCGTACTAATAAATTAATATTATATTGTAATCATTGAATAAATATAAAATTGAACATATCTGTATCCGGAGGCAAGATACGTAATTATAAAGTCCCATGGTAGGAATTATGAATAGAATGGTTATAAATGCCACTGTAATATTTATTGAGGGATCTGGAATCTGTTTTTATGTTGACTGTGGATTCTGACCTTATTGCTATGTTGAGAGCTTCAACCATTTTCCTTCGATTTGATTTATTTTCAACACTGATGATTTTTGTGCCATCAAAATTGAAATTGTGCTTAGTGGCCAATGCGTGACATGATAAAGCTGTATTGGCATTGCCTTTGCTTTCATGGTACTTATGTTGGTTGATGCCATTGCTAATTAATTGGTAGCTCTCCCCAATGTAACTTTTGTTACATTGGCCACATGGGATTTCATAAATCACCCCGACAGTATTTCCAAAAGGTGTTTTATTTTTAAGATATATAATTTGGCTGCTTTGTTCAATGGTTTGTATCGAAATCTGATATTAGGGCAATCAAATTTAGTCATAAGTTTTTGAACTTGATTCGATAACCCTTTGATGAAAGGCATATTAAGGAATTTGGTTGAGGGATTATTGGGTACAACGGATGTAATCTGTGAGTGAGGAGATTAAGTATATTAACTGCATGACGAAGGAATATGATAAACTAACTTATACTTACAACCTAGAACAATCCACACTATTCAGATCACAGGTAGACTCTCAACACTAGTCAAGTGGTTTATGTAAGCATTTTGGTACGATGTATTTCTAAATAATATTTTCTAGGCTTGAAAATTGCTTGTCGGGCCGAAACGTTGCCAATTAAATGATAGTAGTTTTATTATCCTAAAGGATCCACACTACATTGTAAATTTTTACAAAGGGTACGCATTGGAACCTAATGATATAATATTACTGGAAGATCCGAGTAACCAGTTGTGAAGAAAGATACTGACACTCTTTTCCTTCGACTTAGCGTCATGATGGAAGAACATCGTAATTTGGTAGCTTACTCCGAAGATGAAGTGATTCAACGTTTAGATGCAAACATTAAAGTATTAATTGATAACAATACTAACAAAAACACTATTTGGAAATTAAAGGATATTACTATAAAACAATGTAAATTAATTGCTAAGAAAAATGATTTATATAACCATAGCAATCATAACTTATACCCCGTCATTTAATGAACAGCATTAACATATCAAAACTTTATTTAGCACTGAATTTATAAACAAACATAATCCCAAACTATTTAATATTATTCTTAATACTCTTTTAATATCCGAAATCAAATTAGTGCACTGGAAAGAGAAACAATATGTAATAAACTTTGGAATCAATTAAATTCCCTAGGCTACTTCAATGTTAATGAACTAGATAGTGTGCTGAATGATTTTGGCCACAAATACAAAGATCTGCTTAAAAATAAACATGATAAAATTAAAAAAAAGAGACTTTAACAACAATAACAAGCATTCATTTTATGACCCCACTTTGAATGAATATTTAGTGTTGCATTTGAAAGGATGGGTTATGAACCTGACTAACATTAGCATTCCAATAGGTATGTTAAACTTACTTAGTCTAGGCCCCAATTTTAGTATCACGTCTCGTCATAACCATATGTGTACAAACAACTTTATAGTAAATGTCGAATTATTACTCCTTAATCTTAAAACTTCAGATAACCATGTCAGCGCTCTTAGGAGTCTCATTATCAATAAAATTGTTGAATTTTAAAACAAACAAAACAAGAAATTCATTAATGGAAGTCAAGAAAAACAAATAATGCTAGATATTTCTCTTACTAAACGGTTTTTAATGGAACACCCCCAAATTAGAATTTAAAAATCAGACAAAACTAATACTACAGTTTTTTAGATATTAAATCCTACAACGAAAAAATGAATGACCTGTAGGGCGATAAATTAACATATAGACTCCTGAGAAGTGACCCATCTGAGAGAATCAAAAAATAATACAACATTTTGGTAAAAAAATTATCCAATAACAAGTACATTGATGAACATAAACGTGCCGCCTTAAGCAACAACAATTCGTACTGTCCCAGAATATATGGTCTTTCTAAGACTCACAAAGACAATATTCCACTTAAACCCATTATCAGTCAGATCAATTCTCCACTATAGAAAAATTAGCGAAATTCATGAATCCTTCTTTAGATTTTTTCAATAGAAATAACCATTATGATGTAATTAATTCCCACCAACTTAAAGATAAGCTCAAAAAATTAAAGATCAATAAAGATGAATCTATGATATCAATAGATGTAAGCTCTTTGTTTACCAATGCACCACTGGACATATTTTACTTGATTATCAGATCGAATTGGGATAGCATTTTATCACATACTCCGATAAAAGACAAAAAAATATTTATTAAATGCCTCAAATTGATTCACAATAATCACACGTTCCAGTATAACAACAAGTTTTATGCTAAAAGAACATGGGATTTCCATGTAATATCTTAAATCATGTATTAAATACTTCGCTTAACAACATCAAACCTAAATTAGTAGCAAAATACATTGATGATCTGTATGTTATTATAAAAAATTCGGAATTATAACCCTTAATTAATCTTTTGAACACCTTCCATTCCAGACTCAAATTAACGGTAGAACAAGAGAGTAACTACAGACTTATTTAGATATTACGATAATTAAAAAAGAGGAACGGTATGGTGATCACAGAATGGCATGAAAAAGATATGAAGAGTAATAGATTCCTTAATTTTAGATCGAATCATCCTACTCACTACAAAATCAATAGTATTAATAACTTTATTAAAAAGGCTATATCCTTAACAGACAACGCCCATATGAAAAACTTAAATCAAACATTTTTTACAAGTTTGAAGATAATTCCTACCCGACGGCCCTAATCAAAAAAAACTTTGGTACAAACACTTCGGTCACCATCACAATGTAAGCAGTAATGATAACCTTAGTACACAACCCAATAATCCTCCTACCAAATTCGTTAGTATGCCTTTCATAAAAGGGTTTTCGAATCAAGTTCAAAAACTTATGACTAAATTTGATTGCCCCAATATCAAATTTGGATACAAACCACTGAACAAAACAGCCAAATTATATCACAATCTTAAAGATAAAATTCCTTTTGGAAATACTGTCGGGGTATTTATGAAATCCCATGAGGTCAATTTAATAAAAGTTACATTGGGGAGAGCAACCAATTAATTAGCAATGGCATCAACCAACAACAGTACCATGAAAGCAAATGCAATGCCAATACAGCTTTATCATGTCACTCATTGGCCACTAAGCACAATTTCAATTTTGATGGCACAAAAATTATCAGTGTTAAAAATAAATCAAATCTTAGGAAGATGGTTGAAGCTCTCAACATAGCAATAAGGTCAGAATCCACAGTAAACATAAAAACAGATTCCAGATCCCTCAATAAATATTATAGTGGCATTTATAACCATTCTATTCTTAATTCCCGCCATGGAACTTTATAATTACCACTTATCTTGCCTGCGGACAAAGATATGTTCAATTTTATATTTATTCGATTATTACAATATAATTGTAATTTATTAGTACAAACACTCAACAACTTAATAATTATAACGAATTAATAATCAAACGGACTATATATTTTATGAGGTGTATTATTCTAATATGAGACTTTCATATCTTGTGATAACACTGTGATATTGTGATATGAATACCAGTTACCATATTTTTTTTTATTGTAAATTATCTACTGTTTTTAATGTAAAAATTGTTTTGTTATCCAGTTTTTATTTAGTTTATAAGAATTAAATGTTTGGTCAATGCAATATGCGTACTGCGTACAACGTATGTAATCTATGAGTGAGGAGATTAAGTATAGTAACTGTATAACGAAGGAATATGTATGTTCCTAATATGATGAACTAACTTATACTTACAACCTAGAACAATCCTCAATATTCAAATCTAATGTAGAATCTTAACACTAGTCAAGTGGTTTATGTAAGCATTTTGGTACGATGTTTTTCTAAATATTATTTTATAGGCTTGAAAATAGCTTGTCGGGCCGAAACGTTGCCAATTAAATCATAGTAGTTTTATTACCCTAAAGGATCCACACTACATTCTAAATTATTATAAAGGGTACACATTGGAACTTAATGATATAATATTTTAAGTTAATTTATTAAACTGCAGCCAATTTTGAACATAAAACAAATGCGTGTTTGATCTTGAATTCACCTCCTGCCAGTTATCTCCAGTTATAATTAGAACAGGATCATCAGCATAAGCCTGTATTTGTGATAGATCAGTTCATTAATACATAGTAAGAATAGAACTGGGCCAATTACAGTTCCCTGAGGGATACCAAACGTGAAGGTACTTGCTTTGCTTAGGATATTGTTAATCTTAACATACTGGGTTCTATCCTTAAGGTAGGAGACAAACCAAGACTAAGACGCAACATCTTCTATTAAACAAAGCTAGTTTCTTTTGCAGTAAGTCATGACTGATTGAGTCAAAAGTCTTAGACATGACAAGGAAGACCCCTAGGCACTTCTTTGACTCATCTAAAGCACTGTTTATTCGATGTGTAAGTTGGGCTATAGCGTCCTCCGTTCCCATACCCTTTCTAAATCCAAATTTATTTTCCGATAAAAGACTATTATTTTCTAAATAAGAAATTAATTGATTTTTAACAACTTTCTCATAAATTTTCGCAAGGTTGGATGAAAGTGAAATAGGACGATAATTGGATACATCTTGCAAATTGTCAGATTTAAACACTGGAGTTACTATTGTTACATTTAAGTTCATTCCTGCTCGATCAGCCTCATTTGGTTGGCTCTGGGAGAGTGCTGTGAAGTAAATGAAACACCATCTTCGTCGAGCGATATTACAATGCGTTTTCACATTTGAAGAACTTACCACTCTCTTAACAAGTTGAGTCCCTCCTTAACTCTCGACCTTTATCACCAATGTCAAACAATCCAGAAGATCTCCAACCTTTGACTCCTGCCCATTTCCTAATAGGGCAAAGTTTATTGTTATTTCCTGACTACGATTCACAAGAACAAAACTTAAATTCACTTAACCGATGGAGACGAATCCAACAAGTCAACAATCAAATATGAAAAAGATGGTCTACAGAATGCCTGAACAACTATCTACAACTATATATTTTTAATTTTTTTTTTTTTTTTTTTTTTACATAAATACTATGTTATTAGATTGTTAGGTATTTCTTCTAAGTTTTAAAGACTTTATTTTTTGTATTTTATTTTATTGTATATTGTACCAACGGGAGACGAAATGTTTAGAAGTAGCTATGTTTTCTGTTAGCATCAATGGATCCTTTGTATTTAATGTTGTCAGCTGAAATCATGCTTATCACATCTCTCTCCTGCATAATTTCTATCCCCTCCAATAACCTCTGTATCTCCTTGAAACCCATGTTCCAATACCCAATGACTCGTGTTCCAAACCTTGTGCTTTACAGTCCAGCTCTAACCTTCAAATTCCAATCCAAGTATGCTACAACAACCCACCTCCACCCCCGTTGTAGTTTATTAATTTTATTATAACCTTATAATCCAAAGTGTGTTTTTATTATTGAGTATTAATTAACCCATCCGTAACATACGGAATCACTGACTTCGGAAAATTCGTTATGGACCGCGACAAAAAGAATCCTTTCCTATAAACCAATATCCCCTCCCCTTCGTCTTGACAGTGGATCATGGGCCCTATCAGACGAAGATAAAGCTTCCTCTTTTGCTAAACACCTCTCCTCAGTTTTTACTCCTCACCTTGACATATCTCATCCTAACCATGATAGTTTAATAGACAGTGAACTTGCTTCTCCTCTCCAGTTATCTCTTCCTCCTCCAGCTTACCATCCCTCCGATGTGACCTATATTATAAAAGATCTCCCAATTTATAAAATCCTTGAGAAAATCTTATTTCGTCTTATATTTCCTACCCTAGAATCCAAAAATGTACGTCCATATCACCATTTCGGTTTTAGCGCAGCCCACTCAACCATTCACCAGTGTCATCGCGTTGCAGACAGTATCGCTATCGCTCTTGAGAAAAAAACAGTATGTTTCCGCTGCCTTTCCTGACGAAGTACAAGTCTTTGATCGGGTCTGGCACCGGGGGCTGCTGTGGAAACTGTGGGCCGTTTTCTTTTCAACGTCCCCGCAGAGCGATATGTTTGGGGCGGTGGCCACCCCAAACGGCCCACTCTTATCGGTGGCCACCTTTACCACTGTTTTTGAAATAATTTAATTAAACGATCCTGTGTAAATCAAAACTTTATCTATATCTTTTCAATGTTCCCACAGAAGGGCAAGTTTGGCATGTCAACAAAAAAGAAATGGCCCAGCGCCCAGTTGCCATATACCCAATTCATCGGTGGACAAGGCATAAATAAGCGATTCCATAAGGTAAGAAAACTTTATCAATCAGCGACTTACTTCTTATGGTGGCCTGTGGACTATATTATTATTATAAGTATTAATATTATTATTATTATTAAAAAATTACTAAGCTCTCAGTAGCTTATTACAAGTATGTAAAAATAATTGTAATTGTGATTTTAGAATAAAGAAAAAAAAAGAAGTATTTATAGTTGGTTGATCAGGGTGTCGACGGAGCATATCCGTCTTTGAAGTGGCGCATAATTAATTATAATGGCATAATTCTTAATTATAATTGATTAATTATAATGACATAATTCTTATTATGGATTTTTGCAATAGAAATATTGGGTTCTTGACAGTGGTCGGTGCGGAGCCCCAGGAAGTGAGTCCGTATCGTATTACTGAATCAACGACTCCGTAGTACTGCATACGTCTCTGTTCTATTGTTAGCCTCTAGCTCTCAGCATTACGTATGTCATCTGTCTTAGCGTTATTTTGCAAGTTATTTATATGAAGTTTCCAGTTTAAGTTGTTATCTAAATATATTCTTAAATATTTAACATGATCGTGAGTTTTTATTTTCGGGCAGAAACAGTGTTGTGGGAATGTTGTGAGACACGTACTTCTGTCGTGTAAACTAATATAGTCGATATGTGTTTGTCCTCGTGTATTAATTGAGAAGGTGAGTATTTTTGATTTTGTCAAGTTGATAGTAAGTAGGTGAGTGTCTAGCCATTTCTTTACCTTGACCATATCCTCCTCCATCATCTGCATAGTTGTTTGCACATCTATACCTGATCACATAAGCGCGATGTCATCAGCAAAACCCTCTAAAGTGCTAAACAGTTCGATACGGAATATATCAGGTATATAATATGAATAATGCAGGACCTAACACTGTGCCCTGGGGTATTGAGTTGCTAGAGTAGTACTCGTGGCTAAGAGTTTAGTTTAACGACCTGTGGTTTAGTTTCTAAATAACTAATGAACCAGTTTAAAAATGTTCCATTTTCACCGGCTAGTCTAAGTTTATCTATTAGGATGTTATGTGAAACTGAATCAAAAGCGTTTGACAAGCCTAGGAAAACACCTGCTGGTTTGAGGCCTTTATCCAATTTTCCCGTCAAGTAAGAAGTGACTTCTGACACTGCATCCTCAGTACTTAGGTCTATGGGTCGGTAGTTAGTCGGCTCTGACTTAAAACTCTCTTTATAAATCGGTATAATTATAGCCCTCTTTAGTACATTTGGGAAAACACCCTCCTGGATTGAGATTTGAGCTAGGTGAAGAATGGGTTTGATAAGGTACTATATATTGTCTTTTATCATGTCCACTGTGATAGGTCATGTCCTGGTCCTGATCCTCCCTGTAAGTTCGTCACAGCATCTGAAACATATTTCTGTGTTTCTTGACAGTGCGTTAATTTAGTCTCTGTACTGTTTGTAGTTTCTTTTGTATTCGTACTCACTTTGGGTTCCCTGAGATTGAGTTATTTGACAGGCTATTTTCTTCCAAATTGATGAGAAATGTTTAGCCAAAATTTTTGTTTGTTAAAATATTAATGATTTTGCCCTCGTCATTCTTTAATTCCTTTATATTGCTAACCTCTTTTATTTCACCTGTAATTACTTCATTTAGGACACCCCGAAGAATTTTAGGATAGTCTTTGTCTTCCATGATTTTATTTTTATAGTAATTATTATTAAGAAGTTAATTAAATTGTTCATATTTTGTTTTTAATGAAATGTTAAATGGTTATTTTCTTATTTATCTTCCTATCTTGTTCTTTTTATGCATTGAAGAGAGCAAACCACATGTCATCCAAGGTTAGAGCTTGGTGCATTTTTTAACAACTTTTGCCAATTTTACGGTGCTACAAGCATCTATATAATCTTGTATTTTTGTATTAAACGTTTCTGCTAGTGCATATGAAAAAATTTTCCTCTAATACCTCGGACCATTATCCATGGACCAGTTATCTTCCTGTAAATATTTTGAAAATTTGTTTTTATCAAATATTATTTTGGAGTTATTTTTTTCATTTATACTATTTTTCTTTGTATAGGATTTATGATTTATAATTTTAACGGTTATTGAATAATGATCTGTTAAATGTGATTTTTATTTTCTTCAGCCTTTAGTAGTGACGACAGTGTATCGCTCGCAAACACATGGTCGATGACTGATACCGGCATTTCTGTAACTCTGGTCGGGGTGTTAATTAAAGATCTCAAGATATTTGTCGCCATTAATGTTAAATAGTCATTTTCTACCGTTTTAAAAATCCTATTTTCCTTCTCGAGAATATTAACATTAATGTCATGGTTCGATACAGTATATTGTCTACTGGATTCTGTAAAACATATATGCTGTAATTCCTGCAAGAACAGTTTACTTTGATGAGCGATATATTGCTATGTGTGTGGTTCTATTTTTATAATTTAAAATGAAACAATTGCAGTCTGCGTCTCTTCTAGGAGGCAGATCAACCAGTAGCCATGAATTATTTTCCATTAAAGAGTTGTATTCTTCAGCCATTGCTGTTTGCCATTCAGTTGTTTCATTTCCGGATAGGGCTTCTTTTACAGTTTTGGGATCTGGTGGTTAAGTTTTACTTTCATCAAAAAAATTATTTACATTCATACTTTTAGAAATATGTTCATTCACATATTCATTTACACTATTTATTTGGTCATTATTTTAATTTAAATTACATAAATCTAAATTATCTCTATTTCGATTTGTACTTGTATCTGAAACATTTTTAGTTAATTTATGACTTTTATTAGTTTGGAAATCAAAATTTATAACATTTGGCTTCCGAGCTTACCGAAGGTAACGAAAGCTATGTGATCGTTCTGAAGAACGAGTTTCAGACATTAGGGAACATTTTTTGTTCCGTGTCTGTCTGTCGGTCTGTCGTTCAATTTTTGCGAACCACCATATCTTAAAAACTACACGTCCAATTTTAATGAAATTTGAATGGAAGGTCATAATTAGCCCATTGTTGGTCCCATATACGTTTCAACCTTCTGCGCGTATTTGTTTGTCATCCACATGCTCACAAACATACATTTATTTACAGCCATATCTTTAAGAGTAATCATTTGATTTTTATGAAATTTTTATGGTTTGTCGAAAGTAGCCTGCAGATAACACCTGCCTAATTTCAACCTTCTGCGCACTTTTAATCGTGTTAAATAATATGTCTTATATTATAAAGCCACATGGCTAACTGACTCACTGACTGACATTAATTTTTACCCACTTCAAGAAGAGCTAGAGACTTGTGGTTTGCGCCATTCGACGCGCAACGTCCATATTGTGAACCAAAATAATTATACAAAGTTCACTTTTCCCCCTCCTTCCCCCCTTAAAAAAATAAAAATGGGTGACTTGATTTTTAAGCTGGTTTGGGGGCTTATTGCGGCTAAACAGTAAGTCGTATTAGAAAATGGATAGCACAAGTGCTGACTGATTTTAAAAGATCTACAACTTTAGTCCTATGAGTTTTTGTCGAATCATCATCGGTTGAATCCTAGATGGTTATAATTTTGTTATTTTTTGGTTTTATTTTTTTCCATTTTTGTCTTTGAATGGCCTAGCTTTGTTTTATAGCTTCTATAAAAGTTGGCCGATTTTATTTCTCATTGCTGCGATTGAATCTCACACTAATGCTCATTAAATTGAGAATATTTTATTTCATTAGTTCATCCTACTTGCTGAGAACATGAGAATAAACTTTTTCCCGTGCGCCGTGTCAAGTGACCACTTTTTTTTGTTTTTAATATTGTGTCGAATATCAATTTAAAGGCCTTGATATGTACATTAAAGCTATTTTATTTGTTGATTTTGTACATATACTTTTGTACCGATTTATAATTTTGTTGTAGGTTAAAGGGTTTAAATACTTTTTTGATATTAGGTTTTTTATTTATATGTATTTATTAGTTAAATGAATGCCCTTTTGTATTGTTTGTTTTTTAAAAATATAACTTTGGTACCTCAGAGTACAGGGGTACAAATGTTAAAGTTAATCTTTTATAATATGATATATATCGTTGAAAAGCTCTTGCAGAGTAGATTAATTTTTGTTAAATTCTATTTTGTGTTATTTTTAGTTTTGAGGGGGGTAAAATAAAAAAAAACTGTTTATACAGCGGTTTCTATACGATTTGGTTGCAGTTTTATATTTGTTTATTTAATTTAATTATACGTGCGCTAACTTTTGGTGCTTGTTGGAGGCTTTGTTTCTCCAACAAATGTTTAAATTTCTTCAACTTTATTAAATATTTACTGGAACAGTGCCACGCCGTTCAACTTTTTGATTATGTTTATCGAGGTATTTTTCTTAATTTGGTCTTTTATTTTCGAGGAAGCTATGTGCCACATTAATTGACAGAGTATTTTTATTCTTTTTCTTTTAAAGGAAATAATGTATTACCTAGATAATGATCCTTTATCATTCAAGTTTCTAAAAATATAACGTCTCTATGTATTATTATTAATTAGAGTTCTATTTATTCTCTCACTCACACCATTTTGTTCAGGAGTATAGGGACATGACAGTTGTCTTATTATTCCACAATCATCTAAATATTTATTAAAATCTTTACTAGTATATTCTGGGGCATTATCTGTTCTTAAAATTTGATCGTTATTATTTTTTTTTTTTTGTCAAACATTTTTATTTTAAATTAATTTGATAACTGTCAATAGTTTGATGGATTTCATATAAATATTTTTTTCTTTTAGCTTTGAGAATTATTTGTCCGTCTTTAATGACATTGAAATCAGATTTTGAAAAGTTTACGACAACTTTGGGGTTTGAGGTCATTTTAGTAACAGAAATTTGGGACAAATAAAGTATTTTTAAGATGAATTGGTTTACTCTCTTTACCAGGGTGAAATTTAACTGTACCAATTCCTTTAACAGGGGCACGTCTACCCTCGGCTTTTTAAATCCATTGATTGTTTACAGAAGCAAAATCTTGTAGGAATTTATTTCTTTAATTACACATGTGTGAAGTTGCACCACTGTCAATGTAAAATTTTACATCATTCTTCAAATTGTTATCCGTTGCTGAGAGAGCCATATGTAATTGTTATTTTCATTTGTTTCATCTTCATCTTCATTTTCATCTTCTTCTTCAACTGCAATTTTTCCTGTAAAATAGCAGTCAGAAGTAGAATGTTTTTTTCTCTAGCAGATGTTAACAGAATTTTGATTTTTTCACATCTAAAATTTTCATAACTTTCCGGAAGACTACGATAAGAATTATGGTTAAAAAATCCTCTGGTGGAGTACAATCTATATGTTTTAGTTCGTCAATCAAAGAAAAGAATTTGTTTAAATATTCTTGCATGGATGTAGATGTAAGTTTTGTTTATCGATATAAGTTCTTTCATAAGTTTAACCTTTCGTCCAGGACCTCGTGGTTGATGAATTTATTTTAGTTTATTCCAAACTTCATTAGATGATTTACATATTTGATATTTATTATTTCAGACGGATTAAGACCTGAATGTTGCTTTCGCTTTTCTATCATTTTTTTATCTAATCATCGAACTGTGGAGAATTTTCGTTTGGCTTCGTAATATTTTCTATGTAATCCCAGAGATCCACTTGAATTAAAACACTTTCAATTTGACTTTTCCAGGGTTTATAATTCTTTTTTCATAATTTATCAATTTTATTTCATGCAGACATTTTTATTTATTTGGAATTAGACTTTTTTAAATTTTAAAAATATAGAATTGTTTGGTTTAGAAAATGTTTAATTAATAAGGAAAAAAAATACTTATATTCATTCTTCGTCCTGGGGCCCATAACCTGTTGCAGATTGCTAATCTTATTTAATTATATAAAAGAAGGATGTAGTGTGAATAAGGAATAATTTTATTTTTGTTTATACATAAAAAGAATAGTACATTACGCGTCGAGTGCGGAAAGTAGCATTTTGCATGCGAGTGTGGAGTTTGCACCGTGAGCGACAGCGAGGGCAGTAAAAACCACACGAGCAATGCAAAATGCCGTTTTCGCACGAGATGCGTACCGTACTTTATCTACGATTGTTAGATTTTAATAATAAATACAGAAAAAAATAAACTTGCTGTATGTAAGTTCGTATCTCTTCTCTTGATAAAGATGGCATTAAACTTGAGTTGTATTTTTTGCCGAATTAATTATTTCTGGAGGAGTATTATTCTCTACATTTTCGTCAAAGCCACTTGATTCATTCATTGTTTTTCACTAAGAACTCTATATAAACAGTTATTTTAATAAAAGAATAGCAAATTAGTTTTGTTAAATGTAAACAAACTCGCTAATCGTGCGTAAAGCTGAAGAATTCCTCTTCTTTACCGCGCTAGCGTGTAGCGTCTTAGCTTCATAACTATAAGACGCGCATGCGCAATGAATACAAGTACGTAAATAATTAGTTTCTACGCATCTAAACAGAGATATAATGTTTATATTTCGGATCAATCGTAGATAAAAAAGTTTACGTGTATAGAACTTGTACATATTTGACATTATGTCAAGTCAAGGTTTAATAAATCTAACAGGTATTTTGATTTGAAGTCGAGCAAGCAACTACTTGTTTGGGATTTTCTAAATCGTCATTACATTCTTTACAACACGGCATATTTTAACAGAAAAGATTAGAAATTAATTTAGAGTTTTTAATCTATAAGAAAGATAAAAGAGTGATAGTAATTTTAGAGTGTAAAGAGTATAATAATAATAAAACGCACAGAGTAATAATAGAGGTGGTAGTTCACTCTTAACTCATTTGAATAATATCACTACACTATACGAGCTCAAGTTGTTTACACTACAAATTTTCGAGGTCTACTGTATGAGACTTTTAAGGCCCGGTCACACAGGACGCGGACTGTCCGCGGCGGACGGTTGTCCGCGGCGGACAGTCCGCTTTCTGTGTGACCGGGGTGGCCACACAGGAAGCGGACTGTCCGCGGCGGACAGTTATTTGGTCCGCGGCGGACTCTGTGGGCTGTTGTTTTGCATTATGCTGGTCACACAGAAAGCGGACGGTCCGCCGCGAACAGGTTGTCCGCCGTCCAACGCGGACAGGGTGGCCACACAGAAAGCGGACTGTCCGCCGCGGACAAATTGTCCACCATCCTTCACGGAGTATAATGCAACTCGTGTTCATTCTAACCATCGCTTGAATCTCCCTTGCTCAATTGAAGCGAGCGCAAGCGAGCTTCTTACATTCAACGAAATATGCATCTTGTCTGTCTGTCTGTCAGTAACGTTTACGCGACGATAACTTGAGTAAAAGTTGACCGATTTAGTTGAAATTTGGTATACATGTTTCTCTTACTAATACTCAGGCTAAGTTCGTTGGACAGCGTGATCCGTCCAAAAGTTCGCGCGCAACGCTCGCGTAAACGTGCGCATCAAAATTAAAATTGGAATTTTAGGACGGGAAAAAATTTTAACTTTATCTATTTGATGAGACGAACATTTTTCTAATAACATTTTGTAGTAAAACCAACAGCGACGCGCCGCTATAAATTAATAAAGATCGTTAAAACATACATATTATATTTATAAACTAGGCTCTATCATTGAAGCGAGCGTATAGTTATAGTAATAAATATGTGTTTTAACGATCTTTATTAATTTATAGCGGTGTCGCTGCTGGTTTTACTACAAAATGTTATTAGAAAGAAATGTTCGTCTCATCGAATGGGTAAAGTTAGAATTTTTTCCCGTCCTAAAATTCTAATTTTAATTTTGATGTGCACGTTTACGCGAGCGTTGCGCGCGAAGCTTGGACAGACAACTTTTTCCAACGATCCAATCGTCCTGAGCATTGGTAAAATGAACACGTGTACCAAATTTCATCAAAATCGGTCAACTTTTACTAAAGTTATCGTCGTACGTATCAGACACACAGACAGACAAACACAGACAGACAAACACACAGACAGACACGGAGCATATTTCGTTGAATGTAAGAAGCTCGCTACGCTCGCTTCAATTACCTTAATTGATGTAATTTGATTTAATTAAAATATCATAAATACATGTAACTTATGACACTTTCTCTTATCGTTAAAATCCTTTTAAAAAAATATTGTAGGTTTGTTATACTCTCAATCATTCAAAGAAAAAGCAGTAAAAAGAGTATCAAAAAAGAAAAATAAATAAATAATAATAATAATATATATATATATATATATATATATATATATATATATATATATATATATATATATATATATTTGTAGGTGTGTAAATAATGTACTACTCGTATATTTCTTATGTGAAAAGAAAACAATCAATTCATTTATTTGAAGATAGGTTTTTCGAATGTCTGAAGAACAGTTTCAGAAGATACGTATACTCTCCTACAAACTAAAATATTGAAACAGAAAAAATATAAAAAGAATGAAAAAAAAAAAAAAAATAGTCCGGGTTACGCATGTCATGAAGAAAAACGTATTTCAGAAGAAAATCTATTGATCAGTACATTCGTCGGTTATGTTGTATCTAGTCCGCCGCGAACTCTGTGGAAAATTACAACTTCAAATCTGTCCGCGGCGGACTGGATCTGTCCGCCGCGGACAGTCGCCTTCTGTGTGACCAGTTTAATGCAATATTATAGCCCACAGGGTCCGCCGCGGACTGACTTGTCCGCGGCGGACAGAGTCGCCTTCTGTTTGACCAGTTTAATTGAATTCTACTGTTCACAGAGTCCGCCGCGGACAACGTTCTGTCCGCCGCGGACTGGACCTGTCCGCCGCGGACAGCCGCCTTCTGTGTGGCCAGGATAATGCAAAATAACAGCCCACAGAGTCCGCCGCGGACCAAATACTTGTCCGCGGCGGACAGTCCGCTTCCTGTGTGGCCAGGCCTTTTTAGGTTCAGCAATACATTTAATTATTTCAATGGTCTTCTCACCTTTAGTTTCTGGAAAACCAAATATCACAAGATTATCTCTGCGTGAGTATTGCTGCAAATTAGAAATTTCCTGCTTGATTAAACAATATACAGTGATATCTTCCGAGTATTTATTAAATAGACCATTGGTTTCGTTCTTAATAGAGCGCTATTTGCATACATGGTCATTTTTGAATTATAGGAATCTAGTTTTTATTTTCAATACCAGCTAAAAGAGAATTAATGTTTGCTTTAAAATTCTTAAACATTGAATTTATATTATCGAAATACATTCTGTCTCTTTTCCAATGCATGCATTTCCATTTGGATTTAAATTTTTATTTTGTTTGTTTCTTGGAGCAAATGGCATACTGCAGTAATTTCAGGGATGACAAACCAGATTTGGAATTTCTAAACTGCTTGCAGTTTTATTTCTTTGCACGGCTTGCAAAGAAATTTTTTTTTATTATTGTATAAGTTTCTCTGCGTCTAACTTTAAGAAACTTTTTCTCGGAATTTAAATCCAAATGGAAATGGATGCATTGTAAAAGGGACAAAATTGATTTCGATAATATAAATTCAATGTTCGGACCTGCATTGAGAGCTGGTGTACAACACATTACACAGTTTTTAAATAATTTTAAAAAGGATAACTAAAGAAAATAACTGATTTTTTTTTTACTTAAATAGACTTTTAAATTAAAGTAAATGGTATTAAAATTTTGAAATTACAATAAACAGTCTTACAAATTAAAATGAATCAATACTATTAATTATTTCGTTTGAAATTCACTGTAATAGAATATAAGTACACAAAAAACCTGATATTAACTGGTTTATAGTAGCACGTAGTCCTCGATAAACTGATGAATTCTGAAACAAAAATACTATTTTTACATGGAAGAGGTAGCGCTGAATCCAAGAATGACGGCAAAATCTCGACCCAATGTCAAATATCGAAGTCAAAAGAATTGTAAAGTTTTTCGCTTAATTTTAACATAATATATGCTACCTCTACTTGAACGAGGTAGCGCTGAATGCAAAAGTGACGTTGGAGTTTCCATCCAACGTCTAAAAACGAATGTATTTTACTCAATAAAAATACTACCTTTGGAGGAAAAAGTACCGCCTAAAATGACGTCGAAATCTCAATCCAACGTCTAATATAGAAGTCTAAAGAATTTTTATGTTTTTCGCTCAATTTTGACATAAATTTGCTATCTCCTCTGGAAAGAGGTAGAGCTAAATCCAAAAATTACATCGGCTTGTTTAATTTAAAGCGAAACTAGGGAATTTTTGTGTATTTCACTCAACCTTTAAAGGTAGTATTTTTATTTAGAAATATAAAAATACTACCTTTAAAGGTTTCTCAATCCGACTTCAAATAGCGTCGTTGAATTTTGCTAAATTATGACAAAAAAATTCTACCATTACAGGTAAAAAGGTAGCGCTGAGTCCAACACCGATGTTGAAATCTCGATCAAACTTCAAATAGCAATGTTTTAGGCGTTTTTCGTGTATTTCACTTATTTTGACATACAAATACTACCACTACTAGGAAATGGTAGCGCTAATTCAATAATTGACGTCAGTTTATTGATCCAACGTCAAAATGTGCGTTATAAGCATTTTGTGTATTTCGCTCAGTTCTGACATAAAATACTACCTTTACAGGGAAGAGTAGCGCTGAGTCTAAAAATAACGTCGGTTTCTTAATCCAACGGCACGTAGGAACTTATAGGCCTTTTTGTGTATTCCGCTTAATTTTGACATAAAATACTACCTTTACAGGGAAGAGTAGCGCTGAGTCTAAAAATAACGTCGGTTTCTTAATCCAACGGCACGTAGAAACTTATAGGCCTTTTTGTGTATTTCGCTTAATTTTGACATAAAATACTACCTTTACAGGGAAGAGTAGCGCTGAGTCTAAAAATAACATCGGTTTCTTAATCCAACGGCACGTAGGAACTTATAGGCCTTTTTGTGTATTTCGCTTAATTTTGACATAAAATACTACCTTTACAGGGAAGAGTAGCGCTGAGTCTAAAAATAACGTCGGTTTCTTAATCCAACGGCACGTAGGAACTTATAGGCCTTTTTGTGTATTTCGCTTAATTTTGACATAAAATACTACCTTTACAGGGAAGAGTAGCGCTGAGTCTAAAAATAACGTCGGTTTCTTAATCCAACGGCACGTAGGAACTTATAGGCCTTTTTGTGTATTTCGCTTAATTTTGACATAAAATACTACCTTTACAGGGAAGAGTAGCGCTGAGTCTAAAAATAACGTCGGTTTCTTAATCCAACGGCACGTAGGAACTTATAGGCCTTTTTGTGTATTTCGCTTAATTTTGACATAAAATACTACCTTTACAGGGAAGAGTAGCGCTGAGTCTAAAAATAACGTCAGTTTCTTAATCCAACGGCACGTAGGAACTTATAGGCCTTTTTGTGTATTTCGCTTAATTTTGACATAAAATACTACCTTTAGTGGGAAGAGACTTAGCCCTTTTTGGATTAAGTCCAAAATTGACGTTCTTTTGTCCGTATTAGTCGAAATAACAGAGTTATTATTGATTTCATGTATTTTTTTTACAATTTTTATTTCGCTAAATGTTGACAAAAAAATACTATCTTAAAAGGAAAAAAGGTAAAGCACTACACTGAAAAAATAAAATACCAGAGTTAAGTTTTTAACCCGAATTTTTGACTTCCAGAGAAATAGTGATTTGTACCTTATATTTTTAGTAAAATGAGATTTCGTTGTTTTACTTGAGTAAAGTTATTTTTTAACTTTATAGTTTTGTAAAAAATTACTATTAAAAAACTACGAGATCACTTGATTATTTTAACCAAACCGATTAGGTAAACAACACAAAAATAATTACTTGACAAATGGTAGGTACTGCCAGATTTTTTTAGTAAAATACAATTTTACCAGTATAAAGTTATTTTACCTCCTGCTTTATATTAAGAATTTACCAACAACATGACCATAAACATTTACTCCACATTTGGTTGTAATTCTACCAAACTGATTAGGTAAAGTAGTCTTTATACCACAGTATTGGTTGAATTTACAAGTAAATTTTGCTATTGCATTTACTTATATGAACCACACTGTCTGGTGATATTATCCCTCCTTGGCTTATTGCTATAGTGCAATTTAAATTGTGACATTCATTTTGTTAGATTTATTTCTGATTTCTCATACAATGCACATTTCATATTTTGTAATCACTATCATTTTTATAATATGCTATTTGGAAATTGTATTTATGCATCAATAAACTTCATGTTGACTGTATAGGAAAATTCTGTAAGTGAAGTATTCTGATTGGTCTAAAAAGGTTTCCCATAATTATTATGGAGATCGCTTCTTGCAGATGGTCATTATAGATGAAGAGCCCAGGGAGTATTTGCTTAATAAAAAGTAGGCTGGAACCTATGAAATTTTATTGCTCTTTATGTTGATTAAAAATATGCCAGTCTGCCAACTGTAGTGAGTGGGTTCGCCAAATAGACGCACCGTTAAAGTTTCCGAATTTCACGTTTCGAGCCATAATTCAGTAGGATTCGGAAATTCCAACCAAAAATTGTAATAGGTACTTATAAAAATACTGTAGTTTTTTTTCGTGGAATGCTTTATTTTCGAGATATGGTTCACTAAAAATTTGTCTGCATTTTCACTCTATCTCTCATTCATTACTTTTTTTTAATGCTTCAAGCATCTATACATCTCGAAAAGAAAGCATTAAATGAAAAAATGTTTAGAACATAAACTGTGTATTTTTAGGAGTAGGTACTACAATTTTTGTTCGAAACTTTTTTTTAAAAAATTCCGAATTCTACTGAACTATATGGTCGAAAATGTAAAATCCAGCAACATTAATGGCGTCTTTCTGGCAAACCTACCCACTTCAAGCTGGCAGACTGGCATATTCGTAATCTTCATGAAAAACTATTCAAAATTATTTAGGCTCCAGCCTTTATACTTTTTATTGAGGAAATACCTCCTGGGCTCTTAGTCTATTACTTTTTATTTATAACAGCCATGTATAAAAGATACAAAAAATCACACAATTTGATATACATATTTCAAAAATCATAAAACAATTAAAAAAATATATATATATTCTTAATAGGACCTATAGAACTGATCCATTTAGTTAATATTTCAAGAGGGGGTTAAATATATTTTACATTTTATAATTCCTATCTTTTAAATCACAGTTTTGAATCAAGGTCATATTTTTTACTTTTTCACATTTTTTACCTATGACTCAACTCGTCTTACGGTGAAGAATGTAGTTTCCTTAAAATGACTCTTCCAACAAGTTTAGTGTATACACTATTGAATTCATATAGAATAGGCGATAACTGTGACTGGCCAATAAATGTTCATGTTACTCTCTATAAGTCGTCTCAGTAACGCTAAAAGTCACTGACTAAAAAATATAAACATTTTAAGGAGAGTCAAATAAAAATAAATTATTTAAAGGTGGAAGGATTGGGAATGGCAATAATAGTATAAGAGGCAGAACGTTTTTCTAGAAACTATTGTATACCTTGTACTCACCTCTAGACGTAACGGATCCAGCGTGTCCCATGTATGGATTTAGACTCAAATCACCTCTGCTCAATCCCGTGCCTTAGTCCTTTGATCTACATGGCTTACTAATGATAACAGCATACTCGCTTTGGCGTTAAATTGTACAAAGGTATGATATGTGAAGTGGCTTGAACTCTCTACCTTGGGACTGGCAAAAGTGGCCAATAGGGCATAATTGTTAGGTTGTAACAAGTTGTTTGCCCTATCCGATTAGTTCTAGTACTGAAACCTACTATTTCTACTACCTCTAGATGCCTGTCAAGTTGTGCTTTCAAACCGGCAGTGACAATTCTGGACCTCTTCACAGGTTCAGAGATGTCACTGTAGAAGTAATTCTTGTCAAGTGGTTTAAATTATAGTGTGTTTGGCGTCTCTTTTAATCTAGACGATATTATAGCAGCCATTGTTTAACTGGTTTCACAGTGTAACAATTGTGATAAGCTGTCCATGATACTCACTATTGCATATTGTAGACTCAAGTCACGTCTACTCGATCCCGCGCCTTAGTTCTTTGATCTACATGGTTTACTAATGATAACACCTTACTCGCTTTAGCGTTAAATTGTGCAGAGGTATGACATGTGAAGTGGCTTGACCTCTTTACTCTGGGGCTGTTAAAAGTAGCCAATAGGGCCTAATGATTCATGAACCAAGAGAATTGCATTTAGTGCATAGCAGTAGCTACATGATTTACGTATTAATTAATTCCTGGTTCAATCAATTCTGTACTTCCTTCTTCTGTTGATCAAAACATTGAAAAAAAATACCTAGTTGATTCTCATGGATTTTAGGCATTAGGGTTTAATAAAATAGACCTTTATAAAAATATTAAAGCCTATATTTAATCTATTCCTTCAAGGATAGTAACAAAACTGTTGACAGTCTTTCTTAATGACTAGTTTATAATATTATATGATATTTCAATAGATGCTGATAAATTTCTTCTTCTTTCAAACGGAACTTAGTAATGTTTTCTCTTTATAATTTTAATGTGAGTATATATATATATATATATATATATATATATATATATATATATATATATATATATATATATATATATATATATATATATGTATATATATATATATATATATATGTATATATATATATATATATATATATATATATATATATATATATATATATATATATATATATATATATATATATATATATACATACATATATATATATATATATATATATATATATATATATATATATATATATATATATATATATATATATATATATATATATATATATTACATATATAATATATATACGTAATACGTTATTTACAGTAAAATCTCGGTATTGTGCTTTACCGATGTAGCGTTTTCTAGACATAAGGTTTATAAAGAGTCGGTCCCGACGAATCAAAAGCAAAATAACAAGATTGATGACGTATACATTATTACATATTTTTCCTTGAAGTAACGCTTTTCTATACATGAATCGTTATATCAAGTTTTCACTGTATAATATGTTGTGAGTATATTTATAATCACTATTTCTCCCCATAAACACAAAACATTATATTTTTAAATATTCATTTTTAAAATGCTAAAAAAATATAATTTTTTTTTTTTATTTCATCAACATCCATTGAATAGTAGATCACAGAGTTTACAAGTTGTAGAGTTCACTTGAAAGAACTTTCTATTCATATTATATAACATAAATAAAAATATATACATATATTCAAGTAATGATTTTGTGTATTAAGAGCCCATACATTTCATACATTTGGATAGAAGTAATAATTGTGTAGACTTAGATATAATCTTAATGAATTTCGTAAAATTTTACACCAATTTGAATTTATTCGCTAAGACTCACGAGGCAAATACATCATTCAATTTTGAAGGAAAATTAAAACTAAAATATTGAAAGATTTCATCAATATCCTAAATATTAAAGGATTGTTAAAAACTAAAGAGGTAAAAGAAAAAAAGGTAAAGGGTGGCTATGGTCTGGGTACAAGATACAAAAGAGATTAAGGCTGCTTAAATTTTGTGAGGTTCACAATTAATTTATAGCCAAAACCTTGATCGACAAACTACACCTTGTTCAAACGTAAGGTATATTCGTACCATAAATTTTTTTAACAAGTATATGAAAGTTATGTCAAAGGCCTGTAACATATGTAATATTATTCAGAAGCCTAAGAATAAAATCACTAAAAATCAGAAGAATAATAGAATAATGATAAAAAATAAAAAGACAAGGAAAAGAAAATAAAGAGATAACTGTTTTTTCCGTACTAATCTGTAATAGCTAAAGCTGTGGGGCAAGAAAATATCAAACAATTACATGCTCACTATCGACCAATGACAAAGTGCCAGAAACTTGGGAAGTGCAAAAATAGTTTCTATGTAAGTCTAAACTGGAATACAAAGAATACTCGTGTAAACGGAATATTTGACTGAACTTTATGTAGAGAAGCCTATAATTAATGCTTGATGAGAAAGGCGATCTATCAAAATGGTTCAACCTTACGACAAAAATAGATGTGCAGTGAAGAGGTTACACCATGGTTAGCCATGTAAAGAGGACAAAACGGTTAATGAATCGAAGCCAGAAAATCTGCTGTCCAGGAAATGGTTTCACATATTATCAAATGCCTGACTTCGGCAACAAATAGTGCAACTATGGCTTGACTCAAATATACTTGACAAGCAAACAACAAGTAACAAACGTCTGTCTGCTTACAATATATTGGACTGATAGTTCTCTACTCTTATAGTTATCTTCACAAATCAAATTTCTTATTTGATCTATCAAAAAATTCCCATCAGATCAAGCTGATTTTAGAAATAACTATTCTACTAATAATAAACAGCTTGGATTTCCGGTAAATCCGCGTCACGAAGGGGTTGAAGTCCGACGTTTCGCATCCACTACTGGAAGCATCTTCAGGGATGTGGTGTCATGTCTTGTTGTTCAAGCAAACATCACGATTCACCACACCCCTGAAGATGCTTCCAGTAGTAAAAGCGAAACGTCGGACTTCAACCCCATCGTGACACGGATGTCACCAGGAAACTAAGCTGCTTATTACGAGTCTACACGCGGAAGCCTACGCCCTAAGTTATTTTACTAATGAGAAAATTATTGTTGACCAGGAATTAATTGGCAAAGCAAGGATTAAATTAACACCAATGACCCAAATGTGGCAGCAACCCCCCCGGGTTTGGTTGAGGTCACATTTTCATGTATGTTTTGTTATTTTTTTTTAATAATGTCAATATTTTATATGAAGTATCAAAAATTAAAGGTAAAAAATTACAAAGGAAGAATTTTGAATGATTATTTGATTGTTCTTACTAACAAGTTGCGGGTTACCACTTTGAAGATGGCCTTAAGATATTATTTATAACGAAACTCAAGTATGTCCAGGCCTACTCAAATCCAACTATTTAATAAATGAAATATAATAAATATGTATACAATTGCTGTGACATTTATCAACACATTATGACAAATCAATGCATCCGCCTCATTCTCATCTGTCTTACTTAGTGAAACGAAAACTGCGAAGACAAATAAAATAATAAAGACTATCAGAGGCCACGGAGAGAATCACAGCCTGCTTCTGATTATGACAACCATAAATACCAGAGGAACTGCTCAGTTATTTCACAGGTGTTAAGGACTTGGGTAAGAAAAGTGGTTAATTTATGATGGCAGCAATAATTATGCAAAATTTGTCATGACGATATGTGATATCCCTATGTATTATATATAGATATTGTAAGGAGGCACCTTTGTGCAAATTTAGAACAACAATAGCCTTGGATATGGTTATCCATCAAACTATCCTGTGGGAACACGGAACAATTGAGGCCCCGATAAATTAATTTGCGCCCTTAGTTTTATTAGTAAGAGACTAGAAGTGAGAAGCGAGCAGCTCGACACATTGAGTTTTATAATTTGACTGCCCGTAAACAACCTAACCTTTATGGAGTAAAATAGATTACTGTTGATGAACGATTTAGAAGAACACTGTTTACGAGGCAACCAGGGTATCATGTTGATATTCGTGTTTCTTCCCGTTGGCCTAATTTTCTTTTGACGTTCTACCCTGATTTACCTTTTGCTGGGAAGAACTCTCAGCAGTACACACACCGTCATTTTGGCTATTCTTTTTTTCTGAGTGAGATTATTTTTTTCCGTACAAATTACGGTCTTAAATTATATAACTCCATACACATTTTAATTTTAATTTTATTTTACAAACTGTTAGTTTTTATATGAGTGTGGACAAGTTGAGAAATAAAATTATTCTTATTTGTGCGACCATACAAGTACATGGCAAGTCCAGATTTTTTATCAATATCAAAGTATAGTTCTTTAGCAATATATTTTGTCGTTTGTGTTTTTTTTATCGTGTTTTATCGTGAAGTTACGAGACACAGATTTTCGTTACTTTGTTTGTGCCCCAATTTTAAAGTTAAGAAATCAGCGAAAATCAGTTAAAGCCAGGGGTTTCCTCTAACCCGAACCTCCCAATTTTTTTAATTATTATTACAAAATAACGTGATTAATTTATTATTTTTAATTTCATAAAACCCTTCCCCTACTCCACTGAGAAGAGGGAGCTTCTTTAATCCGGGTAAGTTAGCTCGGACGTTGTTCAGATGTGTAACGTTTCAATATTTCGTACATATTTATTATATTATTAATAAAATATAGTTTAGATTTTTTTTTTTTTTTTTTTTTTTTTTTAGGTATTTAATTTAGTTATAATTAGGACAGAGTTTTATTAAGGCCACTGATATTACTGATAAAATAATTTATTATTGGTCTATACTCTGTAGTAGGGATCAGGGAGTTGATGATTCTCAATAGATTAGTTTTGATTTAAGATGTATTTTAGTATTTTTATTATTATTTGGAGATCACTATTTAATATAATTATAGTTTAATATTTATTTATTTGTTTTATTAGTAAACAATTGTTTAGAGCAGGGGCGGCCAACCTTTTTCGATCGTGGGCCACAATCATGGTTCCACATACTCGAAGGGCCAATACCCCCCCCCCCCCCCCCCCACACACACATCCATCTTAAAAAAAAAGGAATTCACACAACATTGAAAAACTTATGTTTTCTATGCATATTAAATATAATAGGCATAGGTAATTCAAGAATCAAAAAATGAAATGGGTAGATACCAATTTATTTTATAAAATTCAAACAATCAGAAAACATGATGATGTGAACAACTTAATATACGAGAGAAAGAAAAGAGTAGCAAAGACGCGAAAGAACCGAAGTTTTTTTAAATCAAATCATACTTACCTAGCTAGAGCTTAATGAGGAGCTCGTTTCAATGACCTTTTGACTGACAAGATTTGAAGAAATTGATCTTACAAAAGGAGGGTGGGGGAAGCTGGAATTCTAGGTAAAAAGAAGGAAATTCACATGCCTGTTGATTTTCAGGAAACATCGAGCGAACGCTTCATCGGACTTTTGCCGCCTGGGTCGTATGCACCGGGAGATCAAGAAAAGCGGTGTCATGCGATATCATTCGTTATCAAACCGCCTCTTCCCCTATCGCACTAGCAGACACATACCAATTTTCCTAGACGTTTACCAAATCACTCGATTGTGGGTCTATTGTGAGGCACAAGTGCCACAACACCAGTTGGGTGCCATCATTCAGTTAATTCCGACATCCATTTATTAAAATATTAACAAGTATAATTATGATTATTATTTTAATCATAAAATATAAATCATTATAAAAAATTAGGGTAAAAATTTAAAAAAAAATAGTGGCAAATTGGCCGCGGGCCACCCCAAAAGGCGTCGCGGGCCACTTCGCGGCCCGCGTGCCGCGGGTTGGCCACCCCTGGTTTAGAGCATATTGGAATGCTATAATAAAATTTAAGTTTTCGTTATGATAATTAATTTAGGACCTTGTATTTATGTAACCCTTGATTACTTAAATGTTAGTTATTATTTAATAAAGTTATTTTTTTTATGGTTTCGTAGAGGTATTAAGAACCCATTTCAACAAAGATTGATCGATAGCCAAGGTTTAGTAATTGTATGTAACTCAGAATATTTATCTTGAATACGAAGTACGGGACAAATACTAATTCATATATACATTAATTAAATTATGTTACATATATGGCGCCCACGTGGTTGGCTTTTGTTTGTAATATTTGATTAGGATTTTATGAGTGTTTTTTTTTTTTTTTTTAATTTGTTAGTTTTTTCTGGTTATCTTATTATTATTATTTTTTTTTTTTATGAGTGACAGTGACGAGTCTGAATCTGTCCGCAGTAATTTTAGTTTTATCAACACTCTCAATCGACAGGAATTACTTGCCACAACTTGTTTATCAGTAAATGACGATTAGACAACGGTTAAGATTTGCTCCTAAAAACTCTGCTAGCAGATTAAAACAATTAAAAATAGTCAAGGCATCTAGCGAAGAGACATGTAACAAAAATTTAAATATAACAAACAACAGTTAGAGAAGGTTTCAGTGGGAATGTAATAGAGGAACCCTTCGGGAGTGGACGCAATAAGAAAATGGGGATACAATTTTCTAATCAAGGGGATCTTACTCTTAGCGAGTTTCAAAATTAAAGGAGGAGAGGTGTTAGCTGGGCTACCTCAACATTAAAAAGGTGCTCCTTTACAATGGTATAGGCTAAGTAAAGAATAGATTTCCTCTTGGGATATCTTTGTTGAAGCCCTTAAGTTTCAATTTTTAGACCCTGACTTTCAGGATTGTCTAAAGGATGAAATTAGGAATAGGACCCAGTGGAAATAAGAATCAGTGGCTGACTACATCCCAGCCTCACATAAAAGCCTAGAAAAAAATGAGGTACCTACCTAAGAAATTGAAATGCTCTTGTGAAACTGGTCCCAGAGATATTGCATATAAGTGGCCACCATCTTTAATCGGTACTTCTTTAGATTGTTACTCCCCTATGCTTTTTTTATAATATAATTGACTTTAACTATATAGCTATTAAGACAAAGGGATGTTAAGTCCAATGTAAAAAGGAATATCACACTTCTGTTTTTACAAGGGGAGTAAAAGTCAAAAGAAGAACTTTCCGTACACCTTCTTTAGATTGTTACTCCCCTCTGTTTTTTTTTGTTTTTTTATAAGGGAAGTAACAATCTAAAGAAGTGCCCTTAAATCAGCATGACCGATTCGAAAATCCTTTCGAATAACAAGGTTCTAGTCTAATTGGTTGGCCTACATATAAGCAAGGTCATGTATAGGTCCTGGCACATTTTATTAGACGATGTAATTTTATATTAGCTAGTAATCAAGCAAGATTTCCAAGTTGCACTTACAAGGTACGTGCTTACGTTTACTATTATCTGTTGCATATTATACATAATTAAATACAGTGATATTTATTATAAAAAAAAAAAAAAAAAAAAAGCGGCAAAATACTGTGTCAACATGATAATATTGATTGATTCCCGTTATTTGCTACAGTATTTTTTGTTCATATATTTTTTATTTTATTTTATTGTTTTATGATGTTTTTTTTACTTTTCCCCGATTTCCCTCTTTAGGGATCAAATTAAAATGAAATATTCTCGATAAATATCAGTATAATTTTAGATTATTATTATTAAATAAATTAATACAGTTATCCTAAAGTGATCGATCTTTCAGCACCCAGACGTTATATGGATACATGCGTTAGTAGTAGGGTAATAGTGTATCTTCTAATTTCCAGTAAATTCAATCTTACATTAAACACTCTAATATGGCTGTCAAATCAACAAATTATATTGTTAGCTCAACAAACTAAGGCTTTGTTTGCAAAACATAAACATACAGTCGTCAAATTACTCCTTCGACTTTCTAGCGAACATTTCCCTACAATAAATAGATTGTATCAAATACAACAAAACAAACAACACAGTAGTCTTATTTTAGGCTCTTAACAACAAAATCATCTAAATATATACAAATATATCTTTTTTTTTTTTTAATTCATTCATTTTTCATATAACTATCAACTATATATGAAAGCTTTTTTATAATCAAATAATAAAAATTGACAACAAATAATAAATACATGAATACACACACACACACACATTCACACACACACACACGCACATATATATATATATATATATATATATATATATATATATATATATATATATATATATATATATATATATATATATATATATATATATTTATATATAAAACAAAATACATACTTTTGTGTGTGTGTGTGTTACAAGCACAGAGTGGTTAGATTGTGTGCCAGAATCTGGCTTTGTTTTTTAGTATTATTATTTAGCACATTAGGTAATTCATGAGTGAATTAATTGATAATATCACTTTCCCCTTCATTTTCTTTGTCACTTTAAGAATTTTGTTGATTTTGTTGAGCGATACTAAAAATATCAAAGTGATACTGTTGATTTTTTGTTTATATTATTATGGCTGAAATTAAGTAGAATCAAAACTTGTATGAGTAATAACTGTCAAGAAAAGATAAGGGGATAATTTATGCTATTTCAAATATTATATATATATATATATATATATATATATATATATATATATATATATATATATATATATATATATATATATAATTATTATTTTAGTATGGATTTTATTAATGTGAATAATTAATTTGTTTAAGATTATAAATAAGCCATATACTTGTTAATGTAGAGTGTATAACTATTGAAGCATGTTGAATGTATTGTATATTAGTGACATTGGCTACATGCGAGTAAGTTTTTCCTCATCTTATTTTAGTATCCAGTTAAATATAATCATAAACAACTAATTAGTTATAACACTATATTTTAGTATTATTATTATTTCTTGTTATAAAGTTAAATTGTCAATTTAAAATATTAATCATTATTTATTTTCCACATAAAATACGAGGATAGTTGAAAATTTCAACATTTTGAAAATCTATTTAAAATAAAATTAAGTTTTATTTGCTGATTCATAATACCTCTATAGAGAATTTACTACCTATTACAAACAAGCACTCACACACACACATGGTAATATATATATATATATATATATATATATATATATATATATATATATATATATATATATGATATATATATATATATATATATATATATATTAATATATATTACAGGGTGTCTTATGATGTTCTCCCGGCACTAATTGACCATGTTCTTTAGTTTACTTGTAGTAAAAATACTTATGCGAACATTTGTCCGATTCCCTTTATTTATTAAGCTATACCAATTTGAAAATTTAAATTTAAATTATTTAATTTTAATAAATATTTTTAGAACATCTGTAATAACAGTACATTAATTCAAAAGATCTTCGAAAATTCCACCACCTACTTTAATTCATTTATCCGCACGCCTGTGAACTGCTTCGTACGGATGTATTATTATTATTTTTTTATTTTTTTTTGCGTTGCAGCGTTAATAGAAAATTGTAAATACATTTGTCCGTTAAGATAACCTTCAAAAATAAATGGCCCCATAAGTTGATCGTATAACATTCCGCTAAATCACATTAACGCTGAATCTACGGTAAAAATCACTTTCTATGGTAGCATGAGGGTCGATGTCCGACCACTGATGCATGTTATGTTTGTTGTTGATGCCGCGAGTAAATTGTGACTCATCCGTAAATAATACGCTTGCCACTGCACACTTTATAAAATTTTATTGAAAATTGGTATAGCTCAATAAATAAAATAAACTCAAGTTTACATAAACTTTTTTACTAGAAACAGCCTACAGTGGAGCATGTACTTAGAATGTTAGTGTCAGGAGAACTTCATGAAACACGCTGTTATATATATATATATATATATATATATATATATATATATATATATATATATATATATATATATATATATATATATATAATAAACAGTCACATAATATTTAAAAGTTTTAGGAATGGGCCTTATGCTACTTATATACAGTACCAAAATAATCTTTAAGGCATTTTAATTCTTCATTATACATAAATATGTATGTATATAATCTATATTTATTCATTTTATGTATTTTAAAATTCATATTTTTTATTTTACTTTGGTAAATTAACCTTTTTTTTGGTTATAGAATTAAAAAAGAAATGAATATGAAATAAATATGATTGTCGGACCAATAATAATTTAATTTAAATAACAACATCGGTTAAGTTTTTTTATACTTGTGCAACAATAAATAATATATAAGAAAATGTCGCCTGATTATGTTAGTGGCAATGATTATTCTGTCTGTAGGTATGGAATCGTTTCGCAGGAATACAATAGTTCCTGTAGCAAGCAGCACTGATCAAGTACTATACAATTCCTTCAGTTTTCCGCTGTACTTCCGTGAGGAAAAGCAAGCGACGTCATTTGATTATTATTGGCGTACCTAAAGTCTTAAACTCAATAGTGCTCAACACTAATTTAACGGTTTAGAAATATTTATCGAGTGACTAACTATAGTACCACACTATATAGTGCAGCACATACAGCGTTTATGGTTCCTGTGATCTAAGGATTTAATCGGTGCTAAAAGAGTGTAGTAATTACAGTTTTCACGGTTCCGCCGATCTAAGGGCATTTCACCCTGACCTGGTGCCAAGGGCAGGTTAAAACCCTATTGCTTGCATTGTATTGGCATTACTTTGTTACGCTTCTTGCATAGGAACGAGGTGGACAAGGCGATTTATAGTGATTTTCTTAGTCGCTTACCTCAAGTTCTTGCGGTGAAACATTTAGATAGCCGATTGACGGCTTTGTTCTAATTAAAGAATTTTACCACGTCACTAAGAAAACTTAAAAACACGACCGCTATCTATATGGCCACCTAAATATATCCGTTATCAAAAAATTATATGATATCCTTTTTTTTCCGATGGAACGCTTTAATCTGGCTCAAATATTTCTTTCGTAATTTACTTAATATAAGTAGACTATAATTAAAACAAATAAATTAATTTAAAAAAAAACACAAGTCTAAAATGAGTACTCGACTACAGTAGTAACATGTAAATAAATATAATGAGATACACAGGGGTGCCCACGGGGGGGATTGATGGCGCAAGCTGCGCCATCAGAATTTGTATGGGGAATCCAATTTTTTTTGGGGGGGGGGGATTTTTTTAAATATTCCAAGGGATTCAGGCAGTTTATGGGGGTTTGCGCCATGAGCCTTGGGGGGGATGGGCATCCCTGGAGATAAAGAAGTTATGTATGCAATAGTTGAAGAGCCGATGGAACAAAATTGGATGACAGCGTGTCATTGACAACATTTGGTCAAAGTGACAGACATAACCAAGACGAATCATTACAAAATATATTACTTTACATGATTTAATTTTCCGTTTTGCCTTTGACGTATTATAGCTTCCGGTGTGTTGTGTGATGCAGTCAAGGCAAATGGGTAGTTGAGGATAATTTTTGTCGGATTATTAATGACGGCCCATCCCTTGATAGCGCTTTTTATTGTTTTACTATTAATTCCTATTCCATTAATTGTCAATTAAAAAACTAACTTTCGATGTTAATTTTTTTTTTTTTAAAAATACATAGGCACATTTCTACGGCACCATTCTACAATTAACGACAGTACCGAATAATAAAATATAATAAAGCATAATACAGCTTAACAATTGAAAGAAATATCGCAAGTGAAGAAATATTTAAACAAAAAAATAAAAACTTAATATCAGATCGGAAAGAAAGATTAAACATCGAGATGAAAAAAAAAAAAAAAAAAAAAAAAAAAAAACAATAACAATAACAATAATAATAAACCGAGGAAGAAAGGAGACATTTTACAAGAAAAGCAAGTTTGAACTGGCATTGACGAATATATCTGATATAGTACAGGAGAATCAGATCGCCTTAAACAAGTTAGAATTTCAAATATCACGTATAACTCCGTCAATTCTTTCGTCTGATTCACGCTTTTATATTTAATACATCTTTGACATTTTTAAATATAACTGTTAAAACCATTAAGATTTCAACGTTCTATTTGAATCAATCGACATTTATGCAAACAGTTTTAAAGTTTTACTGTTAGGTTTTTATTAGATTACCCGTCCGAGTTAACACCTAGCCTGTAAGATCAAACCTCATTACGTTGACCATTATTCTCAATGTGCAACCTTTAATTCTAAGCTTTAAGCTTCAAGCTGGTGCGTTGCAAGTTGGTGCGTACCGATTTTTCGATTAGTCGTTAAATTAAACTGAAAAAACAAGCCCATTAGAATTTAAAATAATATGTTGAGATCGTCTTAATCCGTTAAATTTCTAAATTTAACGTAGTAAGTATGTACTCCTAATACTGGAGTTCCCGGCACTCGGAATAAATTCAAAATAAAGAAACGGGCCAAGTCTAGTTAGATATCCAGAGAGGTTAAGTTAAAAATGTTTCAAATTTAAGATGACGTTAAGAATGTGTGTGAACTGGTGGCGCGTTTGCCAAAACGAATAGCAGTCTGTTCTAGAATTCTAGAAATGTACTCGTACATAGTCATAACCTCAATCGATAAATAATTGCATGCTTTGCCAGTATTAAACTTCTATTTAAGCCTTATAAACTAAAATTTAAGTAAATTAATGAAATTAAAATAAGCATGTTAGACCGACTATGTGTAATTTGAAATTACAATTATTTCTTTAAAAACCTTATTAATTAAGAACCCGGATGCAATATTTTATATATTAAAGGACAAATCTCTGTACAAAGGATCTCGCCAAAATCGAATCTAAACCGTGCCATCGATATGCCCCCGTTTAGGGGTCGGTGAGAGAAGAAAAATCCCAATATCGAAAGGGGTTGTTAAGGTCTTTCCTTTTCCTTTCGAAGGCCATGGACGCTCGGTCCCCGGTTCTCAAGTTAAATTTTAATAATATACCTACGTGTAATTTAATAGTGGGGGGAACTATACGTGCAACAAGGCCTCGAGTCTAGAACATCGGTTATTATTAGCAAAGGAAGCCAGCAAAAGCGTTCATTTTGCAAACCGATTGTGATATAATAGTAAAATTACGTATAAATACAAATGTGCGTAAAAATAACATAGTTCCAATTTTCCTGTACTATTCACTCATTCTAATAAATAAAAATACATAAAGAATGTCTACCTTTTTATTATTACATTATCGGCAACCAAAATAAGTGTTAATAGCTTTCGTTACCATATTATTTTTTACATAAAAAAATTTCTTTCTAGAAGTACAGCTTACACAATTAAAAAATCCTATTCTAAAATTTAACGAGTTAGTGATAAGAATACAAATATTTATACTATTTCTCCAAGTCTAGTATGGACAAATTTGTATAGAGAGGAACTCAAACTCTAATAAAATACGCTTGCAGGCAGCGTCGAACCAACATTTTTTTTAGCCTGTAATGATAATAATAATAAAAATAAAATTTAAAAAAAAAAAAAAAAAAAAAAAAAATTAAAAGTTCGTTGGAAAAAGGGTTATATAGGGTGAATTGACTGTTTAGTCTATGATCAATGGGCGGTAAAAGAAACAAATATTATCAACATGCGTCAGAAAAATCAAGCATTATTTAACTGATTTCGGGCACGGAAATGTAATTTTACTGCCAATGCAGTAAAACGAGATAAAAATTTACTGCCTGGGCAGCAAACTTTTTATTGTTATAATGTTGGCAATAACAGTTTATACATTATCTTTATCTAATAACATAATATATATTTAAGTTTAATAAGTAATCTTAAGTTTAAAGTTCTTACGTCAAGCTTAATAAGTAATAAATAAACTTTTTATTTATAAAATAATTTGTTAATAATTGTAAAAATATTAATTTGTTAATTTTTAATTAAAAATAAAAAAAATTAGCTATCAACAAGCATATTATTAATGAAGTCATTCTAGATTAGACCAGCTAATTTTCTTGATCTATCCTAATTACTTCTTTCTTAATTTATTAAAATATTTCCAATAGACTTTTAATATGCTAGTACAAATAAAAATTAGTCTATATTGTTTTATGCATTAAAGATTCAGATGATTTGTTTGTTGTGAACACGTATTTTGTATTTTTTTTTTGTTGATTCAATGTTGTTATAGATTCAGTTTGCTTCACTTATTGTTATTATTCCAAAGCTTCTTATTCGATTTCATTTAATAAACAATTAAGTTTAGTTAATATGTTATTATCCTATTAATATCACATAGTAAGGAATATTAGCAGTTTGTGCATTTTTCTGCCGCCCGTAGATAGAATATTGTATGCAACAAGGCAGCAAAGGAAACATTTCTGCCTAGTGTATTCGTTGCCTGCCGAGGCAGATAATTTTCATCGCCTGTCCTCGCCTCCGGCTCCGAGGCTAATCTAATCACTCGTCAGTAAAATTCTATTTTGCTGCCTAGTTATATAAATATATATGTGTCACCTTACCATTAATACCGATAAGGGTCGGATAAATATTTTTTTCTCTCAATTGCTCCTTTTAAAATAACCGTAACATGCTATGTCTAAATCAGCATGTTACAGTTATTTTAAAAAGAGTAATTTAGATAAAAAAATATTTATATCTCGGAGTAGTGATAATGTGGAATTCGAGACAAATATATTGTTAAAGGAAGACAATACTTTCGTATTATTGCATTCTTAAGTTTAATGACTATTTTTTAACGTAATATAAAAATTATAATATGACATGGTATTATTAAGTTGCCTATATAGTTTTGATTATTTTAAGTATGTGACCCGAATTTTAGGTTAAATGAAAAAAAAATTGGTAAAAGCTGCTTTGGAGAAGTGGACTGACATATCAACGGAGCACGGTGCAAAAAAAAAACGTCGAAAAGTATAACCTTTTAGCTTGTATTTCATCAAATGGACATTTTCTAGTAATGAATGTGTTGGTTAGGTTCGACGGATGAAAGTATGCACATCTACAACTGTACATCGTACATTTGACGATAAATTATGAGCATTAGTAAATTAAATCTCTTGAGCTCCTCTCTGGTTGCAATTTTGTCGCATCTGACTTAAATCATTATTGTACATAACTATTTCTATTAATTATTATTAACCAAGCCTAAAATTAAATATAAAGTTCATAAGTACTACGTTTTTAATATTTTTTTTAAATTATTATATTTTCTTTGCTTATATATTCTATAAGTTATTAAATGAAAGATCATGGTGGTTTTCAATTTATCATTATTATTATTAATTTAATTTAATTAATTTTTTTTGTTGAAGGCTGAACATTTTTTTTGGAAGGGGTGTAAAAGTACTACGATTGCAAATTGAGCATCCTAATAGTTTTTAGAGCTATATATTAAAATAGAATTCTACAAAGGTATTGCAAGTTCCCTAACCATCTTATAATTTTATAGTACATTGGAGCTTATACAATACTGTTCTTCTATTACTTTTATATATATATATATATATATATATATATATATATATATATATATATAATAAATATATTTTATATATATTATATATAATTATATATATACATATATATATATATATGTATATCTATATATATATATATATATATATATATATATATATATATATATATATATATATATATATATTATCATTATTACAAAATTATATTAATTAATAGTCTTCCGCTTTTGTAAAAAAATAAATGTTACAATAATATTATTACAATAATACTAAGAAAATAATAACAAGAGGCTGAAAACTAAGCATTCGTTGTTAAAGTCTAAAGTCTAAATTATTAGTTTAATTATATAAAGCGTAAGAGGCTCCAGCTCAACCATATGTAGTCACATATCTATGTTTAATGGTCGTGAGCATTCTTTAAAATTAATGAATTAATTACTTAATGACAAATGCGGATAATAATAGTATAAGATGGATTGAAATGATTAGAAGAAAGAAAGAGACGTTGGAGCAAGGGGAGAATGTATTACATGCTCCTAATTATAAAAACTTGTGCAGTTAATTAGACAGTCGAGGCAAATTTTGTCATCTGGTATTAAATAACGATTAATTTTAAAGTTATGGAGTTACAAAACACGTTTATACTGCCTTAAATAATTTGGAGGGAAAGTGTGGATCCCTTCCATGGATTGTCTGTTGTGTCGAGTTTTATAATTTATATGTTTAAAAACGCATCTATTTTATTTTATAAATCATGAACTTAAAGTTAATAATTTTTTCACTGATAACACGCAGTGAAAGAAACAAATAATATCATTGGACTCGATAGGAGAAGGATTCTACAATTACAGTTTGTAGATTGTGGGAAACATTGTATGTCGATCACACGAATTGAACCGACTGGAGCACTTCGGTCGTACGAATCCTGAAACAAAAATTCTACATTCTACCTTGTTCGTGTCGTTAACAAATGGTCAGTTTTAGGCCTCAAAATATACAGCTTCTAAACATCGCAAAACATCACTTTTATGTACAAGATAATAAATAAAAAAATATAAATAAAAGTAAAAATACACAGCTGTTGTTAATCTATTTATAAAACCGTTTTCTTCAATAATATCCGTTGTCGACCGACAAGAATTGTATTTTTTTTTTACGCAGATCAATCGATCTATCGGTAATTATTATAGGCTTTTGTACTATAAATAAAATTATTACAAATAGCCATAACGTCGACGGATACGTTGCTCGCCTCACTAAGAAAATTGGGTTAGAAATATAAAATCGGCTAGTGTCACAAGACCGTTGTGGATAGGGTACCGTATTCAAAGGATCTATGTGGTTCACGTCAAGGGCTTGTATTTGACGGTGTACGGTAACAGTGTTCTGGCCGTGTTTTGTTACTGGCCACATGTTATTGCTTTAATATCTTACAGATGATTATGTTTCACGTAACATCCAGTTGTAATACATTCAGTGGTACTAATAGCTACAAAAGCAAATGTAATGGCATAAGCCTCTAGTTTTTAGCTCTGTGCGTATTCCGGCGACAGCTTTTAATTACCGTTTTTCTCTTTATCTAATTATTTATCAGATTTGTAGCAAGACAGGGTTAGTTGAGAAGGATTTTTCCAAAAGGTACTTTGTCCTATACCAAAAACAAAGGTACACGGCACCTTAAGGGAAACAACTTCTCCTTTGTGGAAGAGCAGTTAAAGAGTCGACATTTTATTTACTCAGGGGACGGAGCAAATAGCATTTAATATAAAAAAAAACTCTGTATAGTCGCCGATTAACTCGATAAACCTTCCCTCTAAAAAAGCCAAAACACAGCTTAACTGGGGCCTAAGCGCGGTCAGGTTAACAGCAGTCAGTCTGCACTCTCTGTGCCAAGTCTCCCGTCGGAGGCGCAAACCGTAGTCAATATACCCTTGCTAAAGAATCGAATGCGATATGATCGATGTCAACTCCCTTTTTCACGATCAGCCCATAAACGGTTACCTCTAGTGCGCTTCCTCATAACTCCAAGAATCCTGGTGTTCGAGAATCTCTTGGAATCTTACAATATCTCATGACTATTTTAAACCGACTGTAAATAAAATATTAACCCCTTATTAACTCGTTGACAAATGCTTGCATCGCTGATCTCTGGCGATATCACCTACAAGTTTACAAGCACCACTCAGTCGTCACAGAGTACTTGTGAAAATCGTCTTACTAAGTCTTAATAATACATTAATTTAAAATATAATTTCCTTTAACTAATAAATTAAGTAATAAATTATTTAATAAATTATAAAATATACGATTTTCAAATGATTTATTATTGCATTTGTTACTATGCGTCCTGTATATTCAGCACCTACTCGGTCGACTATAAACTACGGACTATTTTATTATATAGGATGAGACAACTGGTGGTCGGTTTGGAAAAAGCTACCACTCAGAGTTAAGAAGCAATTAATTAATGTTGTTATTACGATTATTATATTTACATGTCAGTTGAGGAAAGAGAGGACAATAGACGAGACAGGTGAGAATGCAGCATTGTAGTATGTTGCTGTTAGTTAAGCATGACATGATCTATCTATGCTAATGCATTCCTGCTATTCTTCTTTATTATACTCTCACTTGCTAACCTATAATTATTTCTTCCCACAGTTAGAAAAATAAATAATATACAAATAACATAGCAATTTTAATATTTCTCCTTTTTAGTCGGAGGCTTAGGCAAAATTATAATTCTGGATGCTTCTATTTTGCACCAAATGCGTATATTAATGCTATTTAAGAATGACCAATATCAAAATATCGGCACTAACCATTTTATATAAATAAATAGTAGTTAACCAATAACCATCCAACCATCTAACAACAATTATTATTATCACTATACCTAGAATCATGTCCAGAACACATAACCTTTCCCAAATTTTATATATAGATATATATATATATATGTCAATAAATATAAATGTGTGTTATGTATATTTATATATACAGGTTTCATATATTAATACAACATTGTTTTGGTGTCTAATAATATAGTTTACTCTGCCGTTACCATAATTAGTGAAATATAAATATATGTATTATATTATTAGGTAATGCAATGGCTCAGCGTTTCTTTCAATAGACACACACACATACATATATATATATATATATATATATATATATATATATATATATATATATATATATATATATGTATGTATGTATGTATACGGTAATTAAATATTAAAACATAATTAATACAATTGACATCCATTTATTTATTTTTTTCGCTTTGAAAAATGCTTTCAAATCATTAAGTAATTTTGTACTTCATGACTACATCGACCTCATTTAAAAACAATATTTTTGTTGATAGGAAGAAAATGTATTATGTTAAAATAACGGTTACGTTAACTAGTATTATTTTTATTATTTTTTGTTACTAAAAGTATTGATTAGTTGATAGGAACTGATATTATTTCTAATTTACTCGGCTTTGTAATAAGTAAAACTTACAGTAATCATTATTTGCTACACGTATAAGTAATAACCGGCGTGAATAAAATGCAGTCGAACTTAAGCGGGCTATTGTCTATTGGTTTATTACACCTTTTTTTATAGAGAGACCTTACATCATGTTAGGGTTAAACTAATGTCTAAATCAAAATCTACTAATTATAAGTGACTCTCTACTTAGCCTGTTCAAATTGGACTTCGTGCCCAACAAATAGTATGAAGTTAGAGCAGCGAACACTATGCTGATCGACTTTGCAGAATTCGATCAGCGTCACTATATTTATAATGTGTATGGTATTATTGCATTATTTTATTGAGAAGTATGATGAGGAAGCAAGTTACCGATTACAAGTGATCTTCTGTTTGATGATTCAAGAGAAATGGCTTTTTACAAGCCATTTCTCTTGAATCATTCTTCGACTCAATACCTGTGTTAATATTTTTTAACTACAAGGTCTAACCGTGCCTATAAAAACCGTTTTTTTTTTTTTTTTTTTTTTTTTTTTTTTATTATTATTATTATTATTATTATTTTTTTTATAAAAATGTGAACAGTAAAAAATTATGTTTAATCTTGTATATACAGAAATAATAAGTTGAAGATAGAATAATCGAATAAAAATAAGTGTTTTTTTCGGATGAGACTGAAAAGTTTAGGAGGCTTGTTCTACTTGCACATACAAGTGATTACATACACATTGCACATGCAATGCATGAGCAGCTCTCTCATAAAACCAATCTTGTACTTTAATTGCATAAATATACATAAGAATTAATCTGTTTCATGTTGATTTGCTTTAAAGAAACAAAGATGTGATATGTTGTCAAGGAAATGAGGCCGAGTAAGTTGGATAAAGTACTGTTTTCTTAAATGACTCTTCCCGATTTAAAATTTTTAATTCTTATTTATTACCCATTAAAAAAACAAAAATATAAAAAGATAAATATCATACAAAATTATAGGATTACTTTAACTCTGCAAAACACGTCCCTTAGTAAACAAATTTTTTTTTTTTTTTTTTTTATCATCGATATTCCCCCTTTTTCGATCTATTAATCTTCTATTGTCAGATAATTAGAAAAATTGTTCTAAAGAACAGTAATTGTAATTGGTCCTGAGATTGTATATACAATGTAATTTACACGTTTTATTTATCGCGTTTTATGCTCGAAAATAGTTAAGCACAATGAAAAAACTAATAAAAAATTAAATTTAAAAAAACCTTTCAAAATAGTTTTTTTTTTTAGATATCTCTTGCGTGAGAAAATAAGTTCTAAAACCAATTTTGGCTACTCTTTAGTGACGCCTACACACTATTTACACCTAAAACTTATTTTACGTGGGTCCTTTACATCTACTTTTTGTTGTATTATTTCTTTATTTAATTTGATATTATCATTTTCCTTTTGTCTCGAATAAATAACATCTCTATGCCTATTTATAATTTCTAAATATATAAGTATAAATATCCCTTTTTTCTTAACTCAATCTATTCTGTAAAACAGCTAAGAAAAAAGTCGGTACTTAAAGAAAATATATATATATATATATATATATATATATATATATATATATATATATATATATATATATATATATATATATATATATATACATATTAAAAAACAAAAGAAAGGAAATACAAGAATAATACATAAGGCCTGCATAGATATTGTAAACCAAGATAGAAAAGAACCCTAGAAGGCGATTTTTTTAACATTATTAGAAATTAATTTCACTAAAACAGAGTTTCTTTTTTAATCTATTAGTTTCCTGACAATTGTTTACTAATTAACATTCGCATACATTTTGCTTTTCTTTTTTGTAAATGTTTTCAAGTGCTTAGTAATAACTTTACAGTGCGTTGTAAAAATCGCCAAAATATTATTGTTTATTGAAATTATATTTTGGTTTATTATTTGTTGGAGTTGTGTCTTCTTTTTTGACTATATCCGATTTATGAAAGGTCAGCCTTGTGTTCATTTGAAGATCTTGGATGTTGGTGAAATTGTTCTCGGATTTGGGCCTGGGAAGGCTGGCTGTCAGCATGTGAAGACTCCTGCCCAGTTCACTGATAAGGGAGCGGTTGGCCACAGTTTCTACCGAAGTGTTAGCGTGCTCTGCTTGTTCAGACAAAGCGTTTACCACAGCGTTGATGGTTTTGCTTTCACTTCCCATTTCCTCCTCCTCTTCTTCCTCGTGGTGAGAGACAAGGTTCGGGTTTTTACCGATTTTATTTAATCTAAAAAAAAAAATAATACAAAATTAATAATTAATATAAAATTGAAATAATACCCCTAAACATTTGTATTAAATTTTTTTTTTTTTTTTTTTTTTTTTTTTTTTTTTTTTTTTTTTTTTTTTTTTTAAAGCGAAAGATCTGTTAGATTATAGATAGATGAAAATTATATTACAAGTAGAACTTGAATTGAAATTCTACTTGTTGTACATCAATTTATAATCAGAAATATATTACGCTTTAATCTGAAAAAATACAAATAAAAAATATTCATAAATAATTACCATGGTTAATATTATCAGATGTTCTACTTTCGTTGAGTGCATTAAAAGTTGTGGTGTTGCTTTATTTGATAAAAACAATATGAAAGCTATTAATAAAGGGGAAATAATTTTTTTTTTTTTTTTTTAAATACATTAGAAAATTATTTATTCTTCTATTAATGAAATAAATTATATTTAAATAATTAATAAGATATCCCATATAAAAGCTTGTATACTATTTTTTATCGAAAAAAGCAATGACAAACTTTTAATGCACTCAACGAGACCTTTGAATCGATTATTTATTTATTAGAATTAGACACATTTTACTTTTTATAAATGTCTGGGAAGAGAGAATTTTTTGAAATTCGATTTTCTATATTTATACGCGATAAAGAAATTTTGGAATTGTACCTAAAAAAAATGATTAAAGAATACTTGTGATGGTTAGTGGTAGTATTTAGTGGTAGTATTTCTAATGTATATGTACAAATGGATCCTCTTAAGAGTAAAATTCAAAAACAGTTATTAGGTGGCGACGTTTCGACCTATCCGGTCATTATCGAGCCTGAAAATGATAATTTATTAAAGTATTATAAGAATAATACATATTATACTATTGCACTGGTTCTACGGAGGAAATACACTATAGTAGTAGTAGTAGTAGTAGTTAACTAGTACTTCCTACTAGACGGGTAGGACGAACCACTTGTTCGAACCTCGCAATCAGGCCTACAGTGGACCCATTTTACTTCCCCGTGGTGGAGAGTTCCAGGTACTTCACACATCATACATTTGTACATTGTACCGCCGAAGCGAGTATGATGTGGTCATTAGTAAGCTATATGAGCGTGCTTCAAAGTGTGGGGGAAGAGGACCCCTCAGGGGGTTCCCTCGCCCTACTCCAACCTCGAACCATAGATACAGATCACATTTCATGACACGGATCGAACCCACTAGACGACGTGGGGGAAGAGAACCCCTCAGGGGGTGTCCCTCGCCCTGCTCCGTCCGCGATTCATAGATGCATCAGTGTATCACGGCCCGGGATCGAACCCACGACCTCGAGTTGCCTCGACTCAGTGATAGCTGCCCGGTGTCTTTGCGACCTCGGCCACCCTGGCTCCCAAATACACTATATAATTTACAATTTTGAAAAAATATATACCTTTACATCAATGGAGATAAAACTCCTTGGGGTAAATCATATTTAATGTACATTGTCAGAACTTATTGTTCTCTCGTCTTACATTATTCTGATACAAAAACGTCGTCTATTACCCGTCATCTCTATTCTAGAAAAACATCGAAAAAACAAGGAACTATTAAAGGGGACATTATTCAATGGTCTACTTATTAATACATTTCAATTAGTGATTGATATCAGAGCATTATGTATAATTTGACTATTGAGAAAAAGTTTACCTTCTCAAAAAACGGTGTAATCATATTAAAATTATGAATGGTAACTCTTAACCATTTTTAAAAAAAAAAAAAAACATGAACACATTCAGTCCCACAGATCTTTTAAAACATAATAAAAAAAAAGTCATTATAACAAAATCAAACAAGACTTACCCCAAGGAGTTTTATCTCCATTGATGTAAAGGTATGCATTTTTCAAAATTGTAAATTATATAGTGTATTTCCTTCGGTAGAACCAGTGCAATATTATAATACGTATTATTCTTATAATGCTTAAATAAATTATGGTTAGAGCGCTATACTGGAAATATAGAGGCCGGTGGTTCAAATCCCCGCGCTGGAGTCTATTTTTCTCTGTCTGTTTCCCGTAGTTAATAATAATTATAATTTGATTTAAATTAAAAATAAATTATCATTTTCAGGCTCGATAATGACCGAATAGGTCGAAACGTTGCCACCTAAGTAACTGTATTTGAATTTTACCCTTAAGAGGATCCATCTATACATATATATTATAAAGAATACTTTTTTTCTTGAATAGTCGAAATTTGGTCCGGTTTCCTCTTTTACGATTCTATTGAAAATTTACTTTTTGGTTGCATTTATGAAGAATCTTCATTTATGAAGAAGCAGGAGATTTTATGAAAAGTTACTTTTGTTCGATTTTTTTTGTTTTTATACGTATTGGCAACCCGATCCGGGGACACACTGTATGTTTAAATTTGATTTTGATTTATTTAATTATAATTTGAATGATAAAGGTCCATTTACACACATCAGTGACGTGACAGTGACGGCGCAGTGCCGTGATCTAATATTGTTTTCTTTTTGAAGGGTTTCGTCCGTTGTGTGGCTGTGCACTATAGTGGCTAGGGCACTGCACACTGCACAGTTTATAGGATCTTACGAGAAAACTGCAAAATAATTACTGAAAATCTGGTGTACCAATTGATGCCAAACAGAGGAAGAGCATCGCAAATGATTTTTAAGAATTATGGAATTTCCCTATCTGCGTAGGAGCTTTGGATGGGAAACACGTTACTATCCAGGATTCTCCAAACACCGGGTCATTATTCTATAAATACAAAAAATAATAAAATAAAATAACAACTTGGTCCGTAGGCTTCCGCGGGTAGATTCGTCATAAAAAGCTTGGGTTTCCGGTGACAACAACGACCACAGATCAGCGATAGCTCAACATTCTGGAGAAACCGGACACCTCATAAAGTTTGAGGACATACAAGTACTCGCTTCAGACAACAGATATCACAGCAGGGTGGTAAAGGAGGCTATTGAGATCGAGAAACAATCGGAGAACTTCAACAGAGAGGATGGTTTCACTCTCTCCCGGACCTGGAAACCTCTAGATAGCGCCTGTGCCAAGCAGAAAGCAAGAAGCGGTGCTGCTGTCACTGCCCGACATATTACATCACCCGCCCGACAAGGGAATACCGACGAAGGCAGCACCTGCCTGATTGCATCATCTCCACAAAGAAACATCGACAAAGGCAGCACCTGAGTGATTGCATCATTCCGACAAAGGATCACCCCGAGTACTGGGACACCCAGGTACAATCTACGGTCTAGAAAACCAGTATAAATACGCCGTTCTTCTCTCCAGTCGCGAGTATATCCTGTGTTTGCTTCGAGATAACACCACGATGCACCACACCCCTGAAGATGCTTCCAGTAGAGGTAGTGTCGTGGGACACCCGGTAGGAACGAAGTTTCTTACGCTTTTCATTGAATATATATTATTAAATCCCACTGCTAAGTATACGATGCTAACTACTTATACATGGTGGAGTTAGAAAAGAGACGAAATTAAAAGTAATTAACTATTTAGCGGAGTTAGCGGCAAAATTAAAATAAAAACATTTTTTTATCAATGAAGCGAGCGTCCTGCAATAATTATGTATTGAATATTGAGAAAAAAGTTAATCATAGTTAAGGAAGGTGGTTTTAGTAGGTAGAAAACAGTCCTGTCCCGGAATACTCAATTTAAAATATTATAAAACATAATATCACTTCCCCAATACACAAAACCTACTGCTTATATCAGGTTGAAATTTTTCATGCCTATTTCAATTCTAAGTGTATACATTTTTTTAAAAAAACGTTTCGTTATAACGTAAGATATCAGTAAAAACATTGTTTAAAAAAGTTGTTTGTCTTCATCTGAGCTTTAATTATTTTTATGCGCAATTCTTATTATCATAAAATGTATACATTAATATTATTTTATTCTTTTAAGAGAATAAATGTGTATTTATTAATTATTCTTATAATAATAATTGCTTCATCTTTAAATAGAATTGTTATTATTATTAATTATTTTCATAACTAAGTATCGTACATTTTTAATAATAAATTAGCCTTTATTCTGTAATAATAATTTGTTTGTTTTTTTGTATAAATATGTTATTATTAAATTTATATTATTATTTCAACGAGACTGTATTTCATTCTTTAAAGATTTCTTTTTCATAATTTTCTAGATATTATGTTATTATTTTCTCTTCATTATTTATAAATCCCCTTTCATTTTTTTTTTTTATATTATCTTTCTATTACTAACCTTTATTTTCTCCTTTTGACTGGTATTCGCGACTTATAAAAAAAAGAAATAATAAAAACCTCCTAACTCTGCGTGCAATCTTATTCAGAAGCTAAAATTCTTAAGGATAAAGACACTTGTGTCTAATGGTAATAGTAGGTTATTATATATTTTTAATTTTTAAGTTGTTTTATATATATTCGTGATGTCTTAAGTTTTTGGAACGAAGTTCCTTATGGCACGCTCTGGAGCCGAGGAATGAATCCGAAAGAAACAACCTTCACAAAATCACCGTCACAAAACCAAGCGTCACGAAATCTACCGATGACGATAACTCGAGTAATAGATGACCTAGTTAGTTCAAATTTGGTACACATGTTCATTTTACCAATGCCCAGGCTAAGTTCGTTGGACAACGTTATCCGCCCAAGTGTTCACGCGCAACGCTCGCGTAAACGTAAGCTTTCAATTTAAAATTGGAATTTTATGACGGGAAAAAAATCTAACTTCCTATATTTAATGAGACAAACAACTTTTTTTAAATATTTTTTTTTACTTGTTTTCAAAATTTTCACGACCCACACCATAGAAGACTAATTTTTTTTAGTAAAACGAACACCGAGACTGTTATTAAGTGATAAAGATCGCTAAATTTATTAAAGCGGACCTTAACGTTTAAAATAAAGAAAACAACGTTTTTACCGATAACTTACGTTCTAACGTAACGAATTTATTAAAACCTCTTACACATCGTCTAAAGTACAATTCGTACGAAGAGGGCAGGTGTAAACTAACCATACTCATAGAGCTTCATGATGACTTCGTACGACCAATATTTCGTACGAATTCGGATTCAATGTGACATCGGCCTAACCCTTTTATTGATAGGTTTATTTTTACTGTTAAAACTGATAACAACATTTGTACTAAAATAAATATTTTATCTACGTGCGCCCGTATTTTCGATCCAATAGGATTTCTTGCACCTGTCACCATTTCTCTTAAAATATGAATTAAAGAATTTTGGAATTATACCTAAAATGGGATGAAATTCCTTGTAGCAAGATACTTTAAACTTGGAATAATTTGCAATCGCAACTACCGCTTCTCTCTCAATTTAATATAGGTCTCGTTCATAATTCCGAAATAGATTTAATAGGATTTGCTGATTCTTCAGGCAAGGCCTACGGTGCATTCGTTTATTCAAGAGTAAATATTTCTGGAAACATTATTATTTCTTTACTCTGCGCTAAAATCAGAGTGGCTCCACAAAAATCTATAACTATTTCAAGGCTGGAACTATGTGCCGCCGTTTTACTAGCATGGCTAATGAATTTTATTTTAAAATCGTTTTCAGGAAAATTCAAATTTAAAGATATATATGAATTTTCAGACTCTTCATTTGTTATTCATTGGATTGCCTCCTCATCTTTCCGATGGCAAATTTTCGTAGCTAATAGAGTTTAGGAAATCAAAGACTTGCTTCCTAAAATTTCTTGGCTTCACGTCGCTGGTTCATCCAACCCTGCTGATTGCCTATCTTGAGACTTATCACCTAAAAATATAATGTCTCATCCACTGTGGATTTTGGGTCCAGATTGGTTAGTTTTACAGCCTGAACAGTGGCCGAAATCTGAACCCTCGGTCGGGGGAGAGGAGTTAATAGAATAAGTCAAACGCGTTTATACTTCTGTAGAACCCGCAGAATATATTTTAAATATGTATAATAGATCGTTGCTCTTCTTACGACATGGTTCTTCGAGCCCTCTCCTACTGTCGTAGGTGGAAACATTATAAGAGAGAAAATAAACCACTCTCTTTCATATCTACCGCAGAACTGAATATGTCTGAAATTTTGATATTACAACATATTCTACAATATCATTTCAAAGAAGAATTTGCCGCTTTTGAAAATCTTCCCATTTCCGTAAACTTTCTCCTTTTATAAACGAACATGGTCTGTTAGTAGTTGGAGGCAGATTAACTCATTCCAAGTTAAGTGTTCATCAAAAACACCTAGTCCTACTTCCAAAAGAAAACCGTCTTGTTCATCTATTAATTGACAAAATTCACTCTACTAATTTTCATACTGGTGTTGCTATGACTCTCGCTCTATTACGTCAAAAGTATTAGATCTTCTGAGGCCGAGATATCGCTCGTAAACGCATAGGTTCATGTAACAGTTGCTTTAAGCACAAACCGCACGCTCCCCACCCCAATATGGGTGACTTATCTAAGGATCGAGTCGCAGAAGTCAAACCTTTCTTGCGCACTGGAGTAGATTACGCTGGTCCGTATAATATAGTTATTTTCTAGGAAAAGAGGTGTCCGTACACATAAAGCCTACTTATCGTTATTTATTTGTTTGTCTACTAAAGCAGTTCATCTGGAACTTGCGACGGATTTAAGTACACCTACTTTTCTAAACGCTCTCACAAGCTTCCTCGCTAGCGAGGTCCAGTACACACCTTCTACTCCGAGGGAGAAACGAATTTTATTGGCGCTCTAAACCACTTTGGACGCAGTTTATGAACTCCTCGCGTCTAATGACTATATAACACATAACCGCCGTTGGTCATGAACTGTATTCCCAACGCATTACTTGGAGCCATCAAGAGCCGTCAGCTCCTCATATGAATGGTATATGGGAAAGCAATGTAAAGAGTACTAGAACTCACTTAACTAAGGTAATAGGAAATCAAGTTTTGACCTATGAAGAACTTAATACATTGTTGGCTTAAGTCGAAGCGCTATTGAATTCACGTCCCCTCTGTAATCTCAGTTCCGATCCTAATCATCCGGTTGCTTTAACCCCTACTCATTTTCTCTCAGGTTCACCTCTAGGTCATATTCCTTCTCCAGATGTTGAAAATATCCCTATTACCTTCTTGACACGTTACCAGTTGTTACCTCCACACTCTGCAAACTCAAGAAAAGTGGAATACTCCAAGCAACCCTATCACTATTGGTACCATCGTCCTAATCTGGAAAGACCACTGTGCCCCTTTTTTGACCACTTGGCATTGTAGAAACCGTTCATCCAGGGAAAGACGGAGTGACTCGTGTTGCCGCGGTTAGATCTAACGCAACTTATATCGTTGGCCAATGGTGAAGTTATGGCCACTACCTACACAGTAACTTTTTTTTTCATATTTTTCTTACTCCTTTCCTCTCTCTAAGCGATCGAGTTCTTTTCTTTTCATCATCAACTTGAAAACTTCTTCAATTTCATTTATTAACTACTATTCCTCGTCGCATTTTACCTTAGCTGCAAGTTGTCTGCTAGGTTTTTGGGAAGATTTATTCTTTTTTTTTTTTTTTTTTTTTATTTGGTTCTCTCAGGAAAATGTTTGCTGAATGGGGGAGAATGTTTGCGCCGTTGAGAGAGATTTAAATACGTAATTACGAGAATACACATAATGCTCTCAATTCGTTTCGCCACTGATATATCGATCAGAAGGGGGGATCGATGTCATTTCGTTAACTCCGTTAGTTGCATCGATAACTCATAGGCGAAAGGTCACTCGGCTTCCGTCTTACTTCCGCCAAACTTCGAGAGTCTCTTGCCGTCCGTATCCTGAGAGCACCCCCCCCCCTCGATAAGTATCTTTATAATTTAATTTACATTCAATTAGGGTACATTATACATACATAAATACATAAACATTCAGATAGGCTTTGTTTTCCCGTTTTGCACAGGAACATGGTTGGGTCATAGTACATTATACTCACTTACTCTGTACCGCCCGGGTATCGGTATTCAGCTGGCAAGCACAGTACCAGGTACCATTTCTTGTTATATTCGTATTTCTTATTTACCGTATCCTACAGTCCACACGCTCATCTTATTCCCGTCCCGTTAAATCCCGCGGGCTTAAAAATAAATTATTTCATTAAAATAAACAATAAATCCCGAACAATATTCAAATTCAAATTTCCTGGCTCCATCCAGAGAAAGAAACATGTATTAGTTGATGAGAATCAAACTCTTAACCCTTGGATCTAAAGTTAGATGTTAAAACCGTTCAGTAAGGCTGTATAAACCAATTATATAAGAAGTCCCGTACTCGATTTATTAAATAAAAAAATAAAATAAAATTCATTAAAAGTCACGTAATTTTTACTTATGCTTATTTCGATTTTTCTTGATAATATTTAATTTAATTTTTATGTATTATTTAAGACACAATTTAGATTTTTTTTTGCAAAGGTTGAAGATTGAGGATTGAGTGTAGACAACAAGACTGTCTTTCTATTCCTCTGTTTCTCTCTCTCTGTATCTCTCTCTCTCTCTTTATATATATATATATATATATATATATATATATATATATATATATATATATATATATATATATATATATATATATAAAGAGGCCTCAGTTGAAAATATTATAAAATATATCACTTTACTACGCAAAAACTTCTGCTTGATCTGGTTAAAATTTTACATGCCTTTTTAATTGTACTTTAGACGATGTGCATCAAGTTTTATTAAAATAGTAACGTTAGTACGTAAGATATCGGTAAAAATGTTATTTTCTCTATTTTAAACATTTATCGCGATCTTTTGCGCCAACGCTTGGGTGGATAACGTTTTACAACGAACATGTCCTGGACAATGGTAAAATGAACATGTGTACCAAATTTCAATTAAATTGGTTATCTTTTACTCAAGTTGTCATCATCAGTAGATTTCGTGAAGCTCGGTTTCATGATGGTCGTTCTTTTCAGATTCACTCCCGGGTTCCAGACGCTGTAATATGCCATAAGGAACTTCGTTCCAAAAATATTTTTACCCCCCTTAAAAAATTTAAGGTTAAAAAATGAGCTCTTAGCTTAGGAGTTAATCCCAAAAAAACGATCGTCACGAAACCCACCATCCTGAAATCGACCGATGACGATAAAAGAGTTAAAGTTGACTGATTTAGTTAAAATTTGGCACACATGTTCATTTTACCAATGCCCAGCACGAGTTCGTTGGAAAACATTATCCGCCCAAGCGTTCGCGCGCAACGCTCGCGTAAACGTAAGCTTCAAATATAAAATTGAAATTTTAGGACGGGAACAAAATCTAACTTCATCTATTCAATGAAACAAACAACTTTTTTTTAAATACATACCTTTTTTTTTTTTTTTTAGTAAAAAACTAACACCAATGAAGTGTTAAATATCGCTAAAAAATTTAAAGTGGGCCTAAACGTTTAATAGAGAAAACAACGTATTATAACAGGTTTTATATAAACATGCATAAGTAAAAATTACGTGACTTTAAGTTTTTTTTTTAACAAAAGGATTACGTGACTTCTTATATAGGTGGTTTATACAGCCTTACAATAACAAGGTACCGTGACCGTTCTGACTTCTGATACAAAAGTTCGATTCTCATCAACTACACATATATTTTACAGTTACCTCTTACCTCCCCCGGTTGACCCGGGAAATTTGAATTCGAATATTTAATAATGTATGACTTAGCAGGGTAGTAGTTAAGATTAAAAAAATCCTGCATGGCGGACAGGTGACGTAGGAGGGGATCTGGAGGGGGAAGGCACACAATTTGAATAAAAAACAACAATGGCCGACAGCTGATGTAGGAGGTGTATTGTAGTCTGGGTTAAACTAGGTCAAGAAGTGGTTAGAGGTGGTTAGGTTGAGGTAGCCAGAGGAAAGGGTTTGAGGCAGGTCCGGGTCTGGCAGACTAGTGACGTAGAGCCTGGCTATACAGCCTCAGTGGCTACTCAAATCTTACCGGAGAAATCAACTGTGTTTGTCCCAATCAATCCCTGTATCAATCCGTGCTGGTTGTACAGGGTTGGAGATATACTTGAGTATGCTCCTTTAACAAAAAACTCTATTCATTATTTTCTTTCATCGAAGAAGTGTCTCTTTTTAAACTTGGTGATCGACTTTTTCATGTAACTAATTTACTCGTCGGACCTCGTACACTTCAATCCCTAGCTAGGATATCAGTGGCTCGTAATGTAATTCTTTCACGACTAGCTAACTGTAATACATTTTACGATTAAAGCCCTTTAACACCGAAGATGGATCACATACCTCTATCTGGGGGAACACCAAGCCGTCTATTCTTAAACGTCGGAATTGATTTCGGAGGACTGTTTAATATTAAAGAAAACAGACAGAGAAGAATGAATGTGAGAATTTTTTTCCCTTTCCTAATCGGTAATCAGCACTAGGGGTGCGTTCTAAGGAGAAAAGGCTAAAAACGTCTATACCTGCTTCTACCCGAAGGGCCGCCTCTGCCTTTACCGGCCATAGTTTCCTTGCTTGCTCGGAAATGACTATGTTTAGACCTGTGAGTCTAAACATATGTTTTAACTGTGAGAGCCATTTGGCTTTTTTATTTAATGTTTCTTTTTTTTACCTTTTACTTAGTTCATTACCTTTTTCCTTACAGGAATATTTATCTAATACAGTCTATTGTAATTTAATTTTTTTTTCTGTATCAACTCACACTTTCATTTCCTATCCATATTCCTGTGTGTATATCAAGTCAACCATACTACCCTTCAAATTAATAATACTATTCTCATGACTAAACTGCTATATACTTTTAAATTTAAAAGCATGCAACATAGAAAAACACAGTTACAGATTATGCATACACAATACACACACGCACATTATATATATATATATATATATATATATATATATATATATATATATATATATATATTTATAAAGCTTTAGTAGTTTATAAGCAAAACTAAAGAAAAAAAAATATAGTTATTAATTTGTATTTTACCTGTATCAGAAAGGATTGATTTAATACCATGCCCAAGTCCAGATGGTTTTGAAAACGTCTTTTGGTATTTTTAGAGGAGTTCCATGGCTGTTTGCTAGACTGGCTATAAGAACATGATTTTTGTCACTTTGTTAGTAGTGGTCAAGTGAAGATATATAGCCCTCTGAATTCCCAAACATTACCACTGGTACATTAGGAGAAGAATGAATATTTTAGCTGTACGGTAAATAACCAAATAAAACCATAGTTGTATATTTCACAATAAAACTGAATTGACTGATGAAGGATAAAGACTGTGTGGAAAATAAAGCCTTGAAATTACATTATGATACTTAATATAACTTAATTTAAAATAGGGAAATTTGTAGACAAACTAAAATTTAATCCGCTATCTAACCCCCATTCATCTATTAGTCCTATAAGCATTGAAAGATGCCGATGTCGAACCAAGCAGAGAGTTCTTAGATTTGTATGGAATCTTTTGGACTATGCTTACATTTTGGTTTAAATCTGTGTCAATATTTCATCCCCCCTTTCTGGAAAATTAAATATACAAGCTAATTACAAATATTGGGAGTTTTTTTATATCTTAGAGTATTTGTGCCGCTAGTTACGAATTAAGGATAAAAAAAAAAAAATATATGTCAAAAAGAAGGTTAAATTGTATAAGAAAATTATATTCAGGTGGAACAGTTCAGATGCGCCACCGCTCGTAAAATGGTTAAAAATAGTGGTACAAAGGTAAAACCAGTCTCTACCCCCCCTACATCGGCTATTTCCGACGCAATGGTAATAGTGATTTTTAACGAGGGGTGGCGCATTGAGCTGTTCCAAATTTTTTGGGTAAAATTAGCTGTGTTTGGACCCCGATAACTCTGCAAATATTTACCGGAGGATGAAAATATTAGTACCAAAATGTCAGGAATATAGTGCACTTTAAGGCTATGATATTTTAATTATAGTGTCCAATTTGAATTACAAAACTTATTACTGAAAAACTGGTTTTGGTGATGAAAATTTTTAGGTTGGTGATGGATCACCCAAAACTTGCTATTACCATTGAGTCGGGAATGGCCGATTTAGTGGGGGTAGAAACTGGTTTTATCTTTGTACCACTATATTTAACCATTTTACGAGGGGTGGCGCATCTGAACTGTCCCACCCTGTATAAATGTAATTATATCAACTGAAAACTGTCAGCTGCCGAAATAAGATAAGTTTAAAATTAATTGCCATTTAATTTTGTTTCCCTCCTAGTTTACCTTTGAACCTTTCTAGGTAAATTCTGATAACAATACGTACCTCATTAGTATTAGTGTTCTTTCAGTATTCATTAGAAGTAAAGTTGGAGTCTCAAACCAACTTAATACCTGAGTTTTTATGTCAGTTTTTGGGGTCTCAGAGACCCCAGTGTATTATTAGGGTTTCGTAGATCCTTCTCAAAACCCTTATGCCGGGGGTGATATGCCTGTCTGTCACTCGCTCATTGGTTCATACCCCCCGAACCATTTAAGGTAAAAAGTTCCAATTTAAATAACTGGCACAACTTTTTGACCGACACATAGGAAAAATATAGACTAGTTAAAAATTTAATATGCGCATGAGCAATTCGCAAAAATGTGGTAAACTCAAATATTTTCATATTTTTAATTTTTGAGAGGGGTATCAAATGAAAGCTCCTGAAGAGTACGTTACAAATAATATATATATATATATATATATATATATATATATATATATATATATATATATATATATATATATATATAGTGGGGAAAAAAACCACACTTTTTTTTTTAACGCTTATAGCTCAGCATCTGTAATCGATAGAGGTATGGGGTTTGCGGGGTCTGAAAACTACATTCTTCTAAATTAAATTTCATATCTATAAGTTAAAAAACTCTTGGCTGAAATCCATGCAATGACGGTTTGAAATTAGGGTCCTAAAAAAAGTCGTTGTCTGGTACTATAGTTTTTATAGAATAAATTATCATATGGTGGAGGGTGGTTCTTTGTAAATAAGAGGGAAGAGTCCCTCAGTGTTATAACAAACATTGAAGATATGTTAAGCACAATGTTGCCAGAAATTGAAGATCAAATGCCAAATTACACGTTTATGCAAGATGGTGCTCCGTCCCATCGCTCCTTGCAAACAATTCAATACTTGCAAGAGAATTACCCAGACTTCATTCCTTACCTAAATCCAATTGATTACTATGTCTGGGGTTGGTAAAAACAAAGAGTGCACGAGGGAGGCAGAATAAAGGACGTTGATGAAATTCGAAAGAGGATTCTTCGTGCCTGGGTTGATGTGTGCGTCAATAAGCTATTGCTGGGACCCGGACAACGACTTTTTTAAGACCCCATTTCAAACCATCATTGCATGGCTTTCACCCAATGGTTTTTTAAGTTATAAATATGGAATTTAAAGTAGAGGAATGTAGTTTTCAGACCCCTCAAACCCCATATCTCTATCTATTGAAGAAGCTGAGCTTTAAGTGTTCACGAAGTGCGGTTATATATATACGATTTTTAAATGTTGCATTCATTATGGGTTTAATGAGTTCAAATTTACCCGAAAATATCCCCTCCCCCAAACCACCCTTTAATATCTAGTCCTAAAATTTTGAAATAGTTCATGCAAATACCTAATAATATGGGGGCGATGAAAATTTTCTGAAAAAAATTCCCACATTTTATAAATTGCAAATTTTCTGGGTGCACATGCGCCTAAATTTGATTATCTTTTTTATTTTCATATAGAGCAGGATGGGGAAATAAAAAAATGTTATGCTTTTCAAATTCTTTAACTTTTTGTAAAAGTTCCTATCTTGCCAATTTATAAAAATGATATAGACATTTTACATGGACTCGGTTGCTACAGAGGACGATGCCATTATGCTAAACCTGGAACTACAAACCTTGTGTAGTTTACGAGGGTTAAGGTTCCATAAGTTATTGTCATCCCGCCCAGAAGTAGGTAGGCAGTTCCCGAAAGAGGAGCGGTGAGCATTTGATGACCATGAAACCTTACCCTTAGAAAGAACGCTAGGCATAGCCTGGTGTGTACAGTCTGACAGGTTTCTGTTAAATATAAATGTTGATTCTAAACCATGTAATAGGCGAGGTATGCTGTCAACCTTGTGCTTTTCTTACGATCCGTTAGGCTTTTTAGCTCCTTCTATGGTAATTGGGAAAATTATATTACAAGATTTTACTCGAGAGTGTTTAAGTCTAACATAGACTGGGGCGGATAAGGTCATGTATCTTGTCTTAGATTTATAGATAACGATGATAATTACTTTGCTCGTTTCTTTTCGGTAAGGCCCGTGTCAGATCGCTTAGAGAAGTAACCGTTTCTAGATTAGAGCTTACTGCGGCAGTGTCAGTAGCGTTGGCTAGCAAATTGTTAGTTAGAGAGTTAGATTATCCCGAGTCAAGGTATTTCTAGTTAGATATCCGAGTAGTCCTGGGGTGCATATAAATAATTTAAATATAAATTAATAATTAATGGTAATATAAATTCGCTACAAATCCGCTACAAATCCGCTTTTGTAGCGAACAGGATTCAAACCATGAGAGATTGTTTAGACCCGCAAAGTTGGTATCACGTGGCTTGTAATAGCAATCCAGCGGACTTTGCTACTAAAGAACTGTCAACTGAAGACTTTTACCAGTCTAGGTGGTTTGTGGCACCCACATTTTTGTATGAATCATCGTTACCCACAACAGATGTGTCAAAAGACTTAGAAATAGATGAAGGGGATCCAAAGGTTCGCAAGTCCATAGTAAGGGTTGCCAAAAGCCAGATAAAATTTACAGATCGATTTAATCAATGGTCTTCATGAACTAAGTTAAAAAGAGCGGTAGCACTTTCGTTAAGGTTTATGAGTCATCTGTTTACTAAAAGTAAAAATATATCAACACCTATTTTGGACCCAAAGATCTCAGTTAATATTGGAGATCAAAAAAGGCTTAGATAAATATATTGACCAGAATTCAGGAAGAATGTTTTCCACAGGAAGTAGGTCAGCTTGTTAAGGATGGAGCTGACAGGACAGGGGATGATGCTGAAATAGTGTAAAATAAAACTCTCTTCGAGATCTAACCCCAGTTTTAGACAAAGACGGACTTCTCTGGTTGGGAGGCCGCGAACAAAAAACTAGAGTTATAGACTTTGATAGAAACCCAATTATAATACCTATAAGGTCTTGGATAGCTTACCTGTTGGTAAAACATTTCCACGAGAAAGTAAATCACCAGGGCAAAGGGTTAACGTTGAATGAGTTAAGGGCAAATGGATTTTGACTAATAAAAGGTCCATCCACAGTTGCTAGGTACATAAGAAAGTGTGTAGACTGTAGACGGTTGCGAGCCCTTTTGTAGTTCAACGAATGGCAGATCTCCCTGTAGAAAGAATAGAACCATCCCCTTTATTCACATTTTGCGCGGCGGATACATTTTCGCGGCCATTCTTCGTGTGTCAAGGGCGTAGCCAAGTAAAAAGGTACAGGTTGTTGTTTACCTGCCTTAGTAGTAGAGAGGTCCATATTGAAGTTTTGAATACTATAAACACCGACTCTTTTATACACGCATTGCTTAGCTTCACGTCCCGTTGGAGAGAAATCAAGTTGTTGCGGACAGATTCGGGGACAATTTTTATGGGCGGAAAGGAAGGACTAAGGAAAGCTAAAGTTCAGATTTCTAACGAACCACCATTGTGATTTCTTAATGTGATTTACCTAAGGGGTGGATAGACAGATCGGTTCAGTGAGACGTATTTTAGATCATTTGTTAAGATAACACCAGGGTTCTCTTACCAATGATTGTTTATGTACACTCTTGGTAGAATGCGTATCCATCCTAAACAGTAGACCCTTGTCCTTTGAAAAAATTAATGACCCAGCTTTAAAACCAATATCACCCAATCATTTACTACTATTTATAGACCCAGTCCTTTCCCAACTAAAATACCTGCCCGAAGAGAGGTAAATACAGGCTCTGGCAACATTTTGGGCTCGTTGAAAGACGGAATACTTAAATTCTTTACAACCCAGGGCTATCTGGCATGCACCTCAGGGAAACTTGCAAAAGGGTCATGTCGTCCTCTGTGTTAATGAGGAGGAAAGTAGATCGAATTAGCCTTTAGCAAGGATTGCTTACACCTACCAGTATGACGACAGACTTGTACGTAAAGTGAGGCTCCGATTTGCAGACAGGCGGGAGTTAGATCGCCCGACCACAGCTATCATCCTCCTGGTTGCATTGTCCGAATAGATGTTCGGGAGTAACATCCCGAAGGTGGGAGTGTGGTCAGTTTATAAGTCTAAATCAATTTTGCATTAGTTAATGTCAGTTACTTACTTATTATTGGGTTGTTTCCTGGCCCTACTTGGTCAGGAACAGAGTTGTTTTAAGTGACATATTCTATCATCTTTGTCAATTCTGATCAAGTAGGAGAGAGAAAACTTCTTTTACGGAAGATTATATAGTTATAAACAGAAATGGTCTCTTATAAAATATATAAAGCTATATTTTATAGATGGAGAAGTGCTTTCTCCATCAATCCATTTGTTGCTCTTCGGTTGTTAAGAGTCTTCCATTTACACCTTATACTGGCTTGTCACATTTAACTCTTTTCCTGTTTGAAAAGGTAATCTCATACAGGGTCCTGAGGTCATTTACATTTGAAGTATTCTGTGCCCTCTTAGCTAATCCATTTATTATACTCTCTCCCTCTTGCTTAAATAATCCTGGCACACGTTCAGAAGATTTGCTGCTGAGTTCTACTGGTATCTATTAGACTCTTGACATCTCCGCATTAGGCTTAGTTAAGAAATCGCGGACATATGTATAAACACACACATTTCATGCCCATTATTCAGCAGAAATAAAATAATTGGTTTTGGCCCTATTTATTTTACATCTGTCAAAATAATGTATTATTTAAGGCCAACACCAGCAGCAAATACAATTGCCTTCAACACTTAAGTTTTTGAAAACGTGGAAGCTGATATTTATCTGGTGACGGCCTGGCTCAAGTCTATTTTGCAAGAAATATCCTTATTAAAAAAAGCATCAATGTTCTTTCAGGGGTAACAATTTAATCCTGGCTTTCCGCTTTGTATACCTATGACCCCACATACTTTAGTTGAACTTTCGGTATGTTTTACTTATTTTATAAATCAAAAGTAAGTTCGGGCTAATATGGCTTGCTCATAGTCCCACTGTCTCTTCTCTATATCATACTACATAAAAGTATGTTAGTATATTTCCTACTTTGTACACTAAAATATAATTTTAAAGCTAAATGGAGCAGGTTTAAAATAAATGTTCAAGCTTCTTTACATTATAAAATATACGATGTTATAATTGGAAAAAAGCGTTGGTTTCCCGAAGAATTAAAGCAAGTCTGTAATCATTTTAGAATAAAAGCTCAGTTGGAAACGCTTCATTCGTCAACCTTTTCATTATTATTAAACGTGTCAAACTGTAAAAACCATAGCTCTGGGGGTAAGCCCACAGTAAAACTAATATTATAAAACAAGGTAGCAAACTATTAAATTTTTATAATAAACATTAAAAAATGTTATACAAAATTTACCCAAAATAAAACTAAAAAAATATTTAAAATACAACATTAACAAACCATTTTAAAAATAAATAAATAAGAGAAAATAAGAACAAAAAATCACCCACAGAAGCAATAAAATTAAAAAAAAAAAACATGCTTCACAAACAAAATATTCCAAAGTTACAAAAAAAAAAAAAAAAAAAAACTAAATAAAAAGTCAAAAACAAAAAAAAAATACAATTTTTAGCGATATTTTCAAAATGCGTGCAGTTTAACTATGAAATTACGTAAGCATTCACACATTTTCTCTTACTAGGTCGAATACTATTTTTTTTAAGAAACTCATGAATGGAATTTATAAAATAAGCAAATGAGAACATAATATGTAGCACTGTTCTTCTGCTGCTAAACATATTTTACATGGGTCATATTGCGTCCCCTAAAAATAATAATATCGGTGCAAACCTGCTTATCACCTAAACATTTTGTCTTTTAATATTAGAACACTTTATATCATTTTCCTTTTTTTCAATCATTCACAAGAAACGAAGCGCGAATACTAGTTGCAAGAGCCTGTAAGGAGACTCGTGGTAAGAGCTGTGACGGTAAGATCCAAGACTTAACCACCTCCCACTTCGTTACTTATATTCCCTCTTGTCCTAATGATGATCAAGGGAGGCCTCGCCAAAGATGTTCGGTGCATGTGGAGATGGATCGGCGTTTCATTGGTGAATGTAGACGGAGAACCCTGGTCCACAAGAGAAGGCAGTAGCCAAATTCGACGGTGGCCATGGCCCTTCAAAAGCTTTTGCGCCATGGAAGTATTAAGTAAGTACCCCGATGTCGACCAAATACTGGACGGGCAAAACATCTAGTTGGCTAATTATACGCCCTCCTTAATTAAACAATTGTTTCTCTCCGTTGAATTTACTTTAGCTAAAATATTACTTCTCTAACATAAGTCAATCTTGTTCCCTTAAACTATAATAATATACTGTTATCATTTAACACGACATTTTTTTTTTTCTCCAATAGATAAGGTTGGCTGCCTTGAGACCTCCACTAATACCCTGCGATAAAGATTCTCGTTATAAACATAGTTTTGTCGTTGTGGTAAGGTTTAATTTATGAGTTGTATGGTAAGAAGTTATGTATCAGGATGGCCGACTGAGGAGAAGATAGACGTGTCGAACAGACTCTTCTCGCTGTTCACAGCCCCACCCACGTTGTGGCTCCGAAACCTTTCGCAATTGATACGGTACCTTTCTGCGGCGACGCTTTCCATGGTACGTCTCATCAGCGGGTATTGGTCAAGAACGGCGTTGAAATGTTCCACCGAGAGGGAGAAAAGATTACAGTAGGTTTCGGCCCTGACGCTGGCTACACGACGGGCGTTTGTCAACAGACAAATTTCGCCGAAGTAAGATCCGTCGCTTAGACTCGTTGCTACCTCGCCGTTGAGCATCACGATATCTACTATGCCTTCCTGTATGAAGTACATCTTAGTGCCGATCGTCCCTTCCTTTATTATAATATCCCCTGTAAAAAACAAAAATATAATATTAGTGAAAAAAAGTAACTTTCTTTCTGAGATTTCTTCAAGACAAAGTCGCCGATTTATTTAGCTATAATGAAATGTAATTGATTCATATTGAATTTCTAGTGCCGATTAATCGAAATAATAGTGGAGGGTATATTCTAAACGTTCAGGTTACAAAGATACTGAGTACATTTTCGAATAAAATATTTGATTAATATATAAACTAAACTATCTCATAAACTTTCCACCATTTCAATGAATACACAAACCATACAAAATACAAATCTAAATATTTTCACCATACACATATATTCAATACCAGTGGTTGAACAAAGTGTTGGCATAATTTAATAAGTAAGGTCGCTTCATCGGTCCCTCGAAGCAAAAAACGTCTTTGCCATATTTTTGTTAACCTCTCTGAGATAGGCACATTGTCATACTGTTTTTTATTGAGAATTATTCATTGTTAATAAGGGTATCTTTTAAATGCTTTAAACAGAATATTTAATTACCTGGTTGGAAGACCTCGTATTTGAGTTTCGTCACCACATCCGAGACAAAGTTTCCATCTGCATTTGCGAAGAACGGCACCGACGCGACTAATGATCTGCAGTTATAATTGATAACATCCTGAAATGATCGCAAACAAACAAAAACTTTTAAAATCTCCATTATATAAATAATTAGTCGATTCATTTTTCATTAGAAGTATAAATCGACCTTTTATTCCATTTTTAAAATACAATCAGTTGACTTAATTTTATTGTAACATGGATTGTACTATGACGAATTGACTTAACGTGTATGAAATCAAAATTAAGTTTTATTCCCATTGACATATAAGTCCTATATTCACTAGCTTGTTGCATACAAACATAGCATATTTTTGTAGACTTCCATAGGATGCATATGACAGCGTTGCTAGGCCGTCGGTGTATCAAGCAACCTTGAAACTGAGTTTTCAAGGAAACTTGTACGGCTTTCAAACTTGTAATACGCAAAACATCGAGTCTAGTAAATTTGGGTGGGTCTCTGTCAGAAAGCTTCCTTGTATTCCATAGACTATGACAAGGCGACCTCTGAGCACCACTCATATACAACATAATGGTCTAGAACAAAGTGCATAGGAGTTAATTCAACGTAGTGCTCCAGAAGGCAGTGAGTTGGCAGGACAAGACGCTAGGATAGATACAGTGTTCAGCAAAGCGAGGCTTGCCCATGGTTTTGAGGATGACCTTGACATTATTGGAAGGACAAAAATGGCTATGGCATATGCATTCCAGTGGCTGGAGAGGGAAGCTAAAAAGCATGGCCTCTGAGTGAAAAACAGTAAATAAAAAATAATGGTACTGCCTAGGAGGAGAAGAAGAAACCGTTGTAGTATTAACGGCCGATATATTAAGGTGGTGGACTAGTTTAAGTACATAAAAGGTCCACGGTGACAAAGCTGGCCGAGGAAGAAGTGGAAGTACCAGCAAGGGTAAAAGGCAGGAGTGGATGTGAATGGAACCTGACTAGGACTACAAAGCTTCTATTGTATAATACGTGATCCCTCACTCAAGAGTCCTACTCTAGGCTAGACATATTCGAGATGAGGGTCGTGCGGCGGGTTTTTGGTCCGGTCAGGGATCGGGAAGAGAGGAGAATGCAAACAAGCTAAGAGCTGAGGGCGTTATTTGTATTATTGGGAGCCTCCACTTTCATTTTACATCAGACTTATGCGTCCAAGGAATACCTTCGACTGCAGACCTGTGGGACTCACTCATACGTCCTCCGGGACGACCTAGGGCTCGATGGAGGGATGCGGTTAAAGGGGACATGATGGCAGCCGGAGTCCGATGGACAGAGGATCGGACGATCTGGAACCAGCAAGTTAGTAGGAAAAAAATAGCGAGGCAAAACGCAGGATTAAGGATTAACCCGATGACGTCAGAGCCTCTACGTACATGTCAAGGTCATTTGCCCTCCACCACACAGTTATTATTTAGAGGATTCTGACACACATCAGGGTCACCCATCAAAGAAGACAAATATAAATAAAACTTTATTTTAAAACTTATAATTATAGGCAAACAATCGAAATAATAATGACATCTTATTAATATGTTTTGCAGTTATATAGATAAAGGAAAAAGGTAACGGATGAAGAACGAGTAGTAATAAATGAGCTAAAAATAAATTATTATTACCTCTTAGATTTTAATAAACAGTTAATAAATAAAATTAAGAGGTTTGGTAAGTTGCATCTGACGGCAACATAAATTCTACAGAAGAACAACAACAGATGACTAACGGTAAATTATTTACTAATATTGTTAAAAAGGAGATACCATATTTCCTGCTGTGATAACAATATAGCCAAAGCGATCCCGAGTATAGTTGTTGTGCAAGGTATGGAAATAATTAATAAAATATATAAAAAATCCGATAGCTATTGTAGAATCAGCCGATATTAAGAATTCATTGGATAGAGTACCAGAAACGTCAAGTGACTGCGAAATAAACGATCATCACCTCTTAGAATAAAAATTCACAAATCCAATAGCCATTCTGTATAATATACATTGCATCATTCTACTCTGAGTCCCTCCCTAAAATGTAATAAACGCTACCTTTAGTTAACAAGCCCTCTACTAAATAGCTGCTGTGTTATGTTTAACAATCTTTTACAATACGCGTATCGGAGTGTTCGAAATCTATCTAATGGACTTAGACATAACCTAGAACATATGTACCATAGAGTAATTCTACGAAATTGTAGTAAAGAATACATTTTAAGCATAAACCGATAACAAGATTTTTCCTAAAAACTACAAGAGGTGGTTTGGTTGGAATTTTGAGAAGTTGACCAAAATAGAGAATAACATGGCTTATATGAGTCAGATAGACAAAAGAGAAGGAGAGTTTTTCCATTCTACGTAGGTTGCCAGGACGAAACTAATGACAATGCTGTTAAGAGGGTATATATATAGTTTTTTAAATAAGAATAAAGACACAAGAACAAGACACGATGTTAACATGATAGAACATAGCACATTTAATAATGATCTTTTTCGTAACAGTGTAGCCAAATTCTTATAATCTACCAAAAAGTTAATCTTTATTTAGACATGATTTTTTTTTTTTTTTTTTTTTTTTTTTTTTTTTTTTTTTTTAACAAAATAAATCCTCTGGAGGTTGAACAAATCTTTAATAATCAAATGATTAAAAAAAAGGCACTCCACTACAGATGGAGAGAACCAAAGAAAAAAATACTGCACAAAAAAAAATTCTTATAGCTTGAATAATAAACAATACTTTTCCTACTATTAGTAGTGAGAAAAAGTAAAAAAGGGCACTCTACTACATAATAATATGTAGAGAGCCAAAGAATAAAATTACTTTACATAGGAGAAAAAAATTGAACAATAAAAAAAAATTAACTTAAGTACATAAGAATTAGTCATAGTTTGAATGAAAGAACCGATTAGGTGGGTTGACTAATCGACCTGATCTTGTTTTGCCAGGTTGACTACTATCCCCTGAAGAATTATTTCCTTCACAAGGACTTGATTAAGACTTTATTTTAGTTGACCCTCCTTTAGGACTACAGGTAGGACTTATAAGACTGTGGAGAAGTAACCAAATTTCGAATAGAAGGAACGGGGAATTTGTCTAAAATATGTTCACGGTTCCGTCGGTAAATTGTACCATTTTCACCAATTATTTGATATGATCAAGGTTACCAGGTGCCCAAGTTGAGTCAAATGTTATTTTTATACATAATCTTGTCACCTGCTTCAAGTGAGGTAAGTGATTTAGCATGGGCATTGTAATTAGAAGCCATCTTTTGAATATTTTTCTTTACATTTTTGAGGTGAGTTTCTAATTTTACTACTTTAGGTTTTAATGGTTCTCGAGAAACAGGTAATTTAGTTCTAAGGTCCCTAGAGAAAAGCAACTGGGAGGGTGAATTCAAATTTTGTTTTTGCATATTTCGATATTGTAAGAGACCTATGTAGGGATCTGATCCTGACTTTTCACATTTCTTTAGTATGTTTTTTACTTTTCCTCACTACTAATAGTAGGAAAAGTATTGTTTTCACCAAAATTTTTTTTTTCGAGATTTCAACGGAATTATCCGTTTTAGGTGTTTTTAAGACCTCCTGAGTGGTTTTCAGCATGACGTATGTATGTGTGTTAAACATTTAGGGACAGTTAGGTTCTCTCCCTTAAACACGAGACCCTTGATTATATGAATTTCATCACGGAAGTTAGAAAATGGTTTGACTGTTTCATGAACCAGTGACCGGGCTGCAGGCCATCCTTCTTTAACATATATCATGATTTGCTGCAAAGTCATATCATTTTCTACTGCCTGATGTATCTCAGATTTTTTTTTACCAGAAATAGCTAGGTTACTGCATACAAGATTGACCTGAAATTTAAGTTCTTTTTCTAAGGTGTCCATTTCAGGATCATTTCTAGGTAAAGGTGTTCTAGACAAAGTATCTGGTATATACATCTGTTTGCCAGGTGTGTATGTTACTTTTAAATCATATTTTTGCAAACTCATCATAATGCGTAGCAACCTGGTCGGAACCTTTGCCAATGGTTTTTTAAAAAGTGTTACCAGTGGCTGATGGTCGGTTTTTACATTTATAGTTTGGCCATAAATATACTGATGGAAATCATTACAACCGTACCATATTGCAAATAATTCCTTTTCAATAGTAGAATGGTTAGCTTGGCTTGATGTTAAAGTAGTAGAGGCATAGGCAGTTGGCCGTGTCTTGCATAATTACAGCTCCAACTGCATTCTTTGCTGCATCAACTGATAAATATAAGGCCTTTTTGGGATCATAGTAACGTAATACTGGTGTTTGACTAATAATATCCTTAATTCTTTGAAACTCCTTTTCGTGATTTACTGTCCAGTCCCATAGACTGCCTTTTTTTAAATAAGTTTCTTAAATATGAAAAGAAAAGGGAATTCTAAAAGAAAAGCACTGGATCAGAGCAGAGAAAAGCAGTGGCGGAAACACGTTGGCGCAAATTAGAGGATAGCAAAAAATAAAACTAAGATTATAAATCATCATCATTAAAGATGCGTTGACATTAAAAATGTTGACAACCAAGTAAAAAAATAACTTCAGAAGGAGCAACACATACTACGTATTGCAGCGAAAAAGGTAAACTTTAATAACAGGAACCTTAAGCAAAAAAGAAAAGATTTCTGAAAATCTTTATGGCAAGAAAATATGTCACTTACTTCAGATGACAAGAGAAGAGAACAAAACAAGCACTATAAAAATAATATCCTTCAAGATAAAGTTTCATGGGTTTTCTGGTCCAAGAGTATACTTGGATATAAAAGTAAATCGAAGTAAACAATAAAACGTAACCTTTGAAGGTGCAGACGCTACGACGTAGCGTGAGGGACCCACTAAGTTTACTGATCCAAAAATTTGGGTGGAAAGATGGTGGTCTCCCATTGGCGGTGGAAATGTAGATGAATGGAAACGTGGAAAGCGATTACACTTGACCAAAACACTGCGGACAATACTGCGACACTTGACGAACAAATAGCGGCAGGAAAAATAAATGAATAGTAAACAAACATTTTTAAAAACATGCTTCTATTCGTATTCTTCTCGACAAACCCTTTCATTTGATATCCATATCATGGGTATGCTTAAAAACGTCACTTAGCGAACCATTCATTGTCATCCAAACTAAAAGTGGACCATGTTTTTAAAAAAAATATTTCTTTCATTTTCCAAAGCTTGTAACTCCTAGTTAAATAGAGCTACAGGAACAAGTGAAAAATCACCTGAATCACCCTGTATATATACCTATAATATATTTTCAGGTAAATTTTTATTTAAAAGGTTTTCCTTCAACTTGTACTCTTTGTAAGTTTTAACTTTTAAGCCATCAGATAAGTTTATTTTTGATTTTGTATTATTTTAGTTAGGCATCTTGATGGTAAAACTTTTGAATTGTCTTTTGTTGTAGATCCCATGAGGAAGGTTTTGATTAAAGCCGAAACGTCGGGTGTATTAAGAATGTTGTGAGGTGTTAATATGTTTTTGTGACCGAACCCTGAGTGTCATATTTTTGTTATATATATCCTTCGAGCGCTCGCGCCTTTTGTACATACAAGAACACTCGCGTGGCGGCATTTACACCGCCGCGCCGCCATCTCGCGTGGTGGCATTTACACCGCCGCCATCTCGCGTGGTGGCATTTACACCGCCGCCATCTCGCGTGGTGGCATTTACACCGCCGCCATCTCGCGTGGTGGCATTTACACCGCCGCCATCTCGCGTGGTGGCATTTACACCGCCGCCATCTCGCGTGGTGGCATTTACAGCACCGCGCCACCATCTCGCGTGGTGGCATTTACACCGCCGCCATCTCGCGTGGTGGCATTTACACCGCCATTAGTTTTTTAATATTGTTACAGTCTTCTGCATTCCTATTAAGGGGTAAATTAATCAAAACTTAATGAAAAAATTAAGACATAGTTATTAAAAAATAAACTGACGACATTTTTGACATTAATTAAAATTTATTTTTATTATTTATATGAATTATAAATTTCAATGATTTCTTATTTATTATAATCAAAAATAAAATAATTATACGTTAAACAATTAAAAATGAAATTAAAATAATAATAATAATGTAGCGTATAATAAACACCGAAAAATTATCTGACCTTGAATACGTCTTCTTTGACACTGCCTAGGTAAGGCCATGTACCTCCGGGGTAAAACATAATACCGAAATCTTGTGTCAAAATAACCAACTAAGGAATAATTAAAGGTTTGGTAAACTGAAGATTCACACATATGATAAGATAGCAATGATTTCAAAAAGGCGGTGTAAATGCCGCCCACGCGAGCGCTCGGATATATATATATATATATATATATATATATATATATATATATATATATATATATATATATATATATATATATATATATATACAGGGTGTCCCAGCTAATATGGAACAGCGGAATATCTCTGGAACCATGATAGATAGAAAGATACAGTTTTCAGGGTTCGATAATGGTTATAAATGCGATTCTAGAAAAAATGCTGAACATTTTCTGTGCTTAGCCAAGGGTGTGCAGTTTACATAATTAAAAAAAAAAGTGAATAGGAAGCCATATATTTGGATTCTATGGCTAAGAATTTTTTACTCTTGGAAATTTTTCGCTCCGAGCATAGTTTACTGACCCTCCGGGGGATCGAACCAGGAACTTCTTCCTCTATTGACACGCAAAATATGTTTTTACTGTTACTAGAAAAATGCAAAATATACCGTCTGCTGGACCATACAAAAATAAAAATAGCAATTTGATCTGATTAACGGAGAATCCAATATGACGGATAATTTATTTCACTCGAAAAATAAAATGAAATTTTGATTGGGGTATTAAATAAAAGGTTAAAAATTTAAGAGTAGATTACAAAGATATATAGCACTTAAGTAAATTGTTTAAATTGTTTGTAAATTGTTCCACACCATTTTTTCAAAAAGCATCAACATTTAGCGTCATTGCGAAAATTGTCACTTTCACTGTGATGGTCTTGATCGTCGGGATCTGCACTTACCGAAGCGCGGCCAATACACATGACCTAGAATTTCTTTTTCACTGAAGCAATAACGATTTCTTTTTAAAAAATGCTCTCCTGTATAAAAATTTTCGTTTTGTTTAACATTTATCAAGCATTAAATCTATTGCGGCTTAAGCAGCTGGGATTTTGAGCATCGTGATGTTAAATCGAATTAGAAGTGATCTGTAATAATGGCTCAATGCGCAGAAGCCCACGCACTGGATTAGATAACCTTGACGGTGAGAATATTCAAGAAACGACAAGGGGAAAAATTAGTAGGTTGTTGAGCATCGTATTGATGAAACGGTGTCGTGATATATATCATTCCTACGAGCTGCGGAATTTACTTCACTGCTTCACCAAGTAGACTCGTAAAATTCTAATTCCACTTGTACTTCGCTTACACTTAGTCTCAAAGTACACAGCTTTAGCCAGCCGGCTTAAACCAGAAGAATGGGTATTATTGATCGTGTCACATCTAATCAGGCAAATATAGACAGTCGGAGTCAATTCCGAATAAATTCGACCCTTTCACAAATATTAGCTTTCTTCACAAAACATAGCCGGAGAAACAGGAGACTGGACAAACCAGGTGTGGTTGTAATACATACAAAAGATTAGTAAACTCAACAACCGAGAAAGTCTACTTGACGAGGAAGAAAAAATTTGTTAGTCATGCCTTTCGTATTAAAACGTGCCTAGTCGTTTCGTATTTAGTCGTGCCTTCCGTATTAAAACCTCCGTATTTAAATGTGTCGTTTGCGTATGTTGTTGTTCGTATTAGACGTTTTTTTATTACGTATTTAAACGGATACCATTTGAGAATTATACTGTCAAAATTAGCCGGTAAAAGGTTTTTTCTCATGAGTTGTCAAGGTTTTCGAGGGTAGCGCCCCCAAATTTATAGCTAAAATTAATTTCTCGATTTCGTCTTCTACGTCAAATTTCCACGCTTTTCCTCGACTTCCTCCATTTGCTTTATATATAATTACTATAAGTAAGTAAAAAGTTAATAAATAACATTAAAGAAACATTTTATATTCAGAGCATGTTTCGTAAAAAACAAAAACAGAATACATGATACTTCATTTTCATACATTTACTTAACACTTAACTTTATTTTGTATTGAATCTTTATATGACCTCTCTTCTAAGAATAAAATCGAATTCGAAAACAAATTGTAACTAAACATTTTTTTTAAATAAATACGAGTACAATATAGATCAACGTGGAAAAAGTTAAATATTAGAATAATACGATCCCATAAAAACAAGTTATTATTATAAATCCTTTGTATTTGTGCATGTTAGTAGTGAGGATAAATATCGGTATTAATTCTGTTGGGCTCATAGGGTTGGAACCTTGAAGTAGAGTACCTAAGTTGAAATTATAACCAAAAAATTATGTGTGACTGAAAAATATACCCAAAGATCACAATAAAAAGGTAAATAAATCAAAACGAACAATAAAATAGGTTTAACGAACGAGCATGTATTAAATAATAAGACATTTTTTTTTTACTCTATTGTGTGTGAGGGGGGGGGGGGGGGATCCAGGGGGCTACGTGCCCCCTGGATACGCCACTGGTATATTATTAATCACTAATTCAATTGTGCTCGTTATCCAAAATGTATGCCTTTCTGAACGCACGACTAAGCGAGAGAGGTTTCATCAAACAGGTTATGCCAATTTACGATCCTTTTACATTATTTGTAAACAAATGTCGTAGCTGAACATAGTTAAGTTGACAAAGTGTTTTTTTGAAGAAATTGTATGCTAAATAGTGCCATTGTTAACATAAAATTATACAAAATAAAACAAGGTAAAATATAAACTTACACAACTGTTGGTCTCCAACAAATTCATTTTAATTTAGAATACTTTTAAAATTATTAGAACCTTTTTTTTTTAAATTGATTGACTTTTAATTATTTTTATAAAAATTATAATTATCGTTAATTATTATTCAATTTATTTTTAATTAACTGTCTAATTAATTTGATAGAATGTTTTTGTATTGGTACAGAGTCTATGTGCCAAGTTCACCTCCATTGGATAATTGGAAAAGGGTTAATTAATTTGGGCCCTCCAAAGATTTTGACGACAGACAACAGGCACCGACAAATAAAAAAAAAAAGTTAATATAAAGGATTTAAAAAAAGTTTCATTTTAGTAAATCACGTTCAAACACGTTTTGTAAACCAAATAATACATCGAACGTCCAAAAAATTGAACCTAAGGATGTTTTAAAACTAATTGACAACTTCTCCCTTGGATATACTCGTATTAGCAAGTAGCTGGATTCACGTGCTTTGCTACCGTGTTTTTTTTAGTGTCCGTAGGCAAAACCAAGGACCCTTATATTTTCCTGCGTGTGTCTGTCTGTCCGTCCGTCCGTCGCCTCCTCTCACGGGTACACCTTTCGTCCGATGACTTTGAAATTAGGCATGTATATGACTTGTACCTACCCACACATGTTAAAAATATAGCGACTTAAAAAAAATATTTTTTTAAAAAATTAGGGTAAAAAACTTAAGGGTTATACATTTTTTTTTTTCGACACCGTGAGGAGTATCATATGAAAGGGTACGTCGAGCTGATTACAAAAATATATAATTATTTGGTTATAACTTTGATAGGGCGAGCGTAGGCAAGTTTAAAGTGGGTGTGAAACGTGTACCCCCCCCCCCCCCCTCTATCTCGCTTACGTGAAGTGCAAAAAAATCTGAAAAAATTCCTGAACATTCTTCGACCAAAAGTAAAGTTACCACTTTTTGGAAATTTCGAAAAAATATTTAATTTTTTATTGACAAAATACGTTTTTTTTTGTTTTGTTTTTTATAAATATGGTCTATTCGATGTATGTTTCCCGTAGTTTATAATAATTATGATTTGATTTAAATTAAAATTTAAACTTTCCGTAGTATGAAAACTACCAAAAACTTAAAAATTGAATTTCGAATTGATTGTACAAGGTACAGGTACTAATTGAGTACTTATAAGCAGAAGTACTTATAAAGCGTTAATTCTCGGTTTAGTTCTAATGTCATAAATATTGACTTTCTAAATGTGTATGAATATTGAAAGCTTGGACTAGTTATCGATTACGGCAGTGAAAAATCATTCTCCTGCGTAGCTTAGTTGGTAAGAGCATCTGTACTGGAAATACAGGAGACCCGTGGTTCAAATCCCGTCGCTGGAGTGTATTTTTCTCTTTCTGTTTCCCGTAGTTTATAATAATTATAATTTGATTTAAATTAAAATTTAAACTTTCCGTAGTATGAAAACTACCAAAAACTTAAAAATCTGTTTTTTTGTTAAAACCGCAATAAAAATTAGCTAAGGACTGTTCCTATTAATAAAATTTACATTTACATAGCATGCTTATCTAAGTGTACAAAATAAATTTAAAAAAGTATAAGATAATTTTCTTTCGATACAGGTTTTATAAATAATAGTTTAGAGCTAACACGAAGATGTTGAGACTCGCACTGCCTTAATTTACTAGGAAGAGCATACTGATAAGATAGGTTGATAGATAGCACTCTATTGATATTCACTAATTACTTCATCCATTTAAGTTCTCGCGTATCCTACAAAATAACACCCACATAAGATCAATGTATCTGTTGATTCGTCAGTTATTTTGTTACTAGTACACTACGAACACTGAGGAAAATACAACTACGAATCTGTCCGTTGCGGACTAGATTAGTTTGCTGTGGCAGGCTGCATTCTGTCTGACCAATATAGTGTAATATTTCAGTCCACAAATTCCTCGGTGGACAAGCAGGCTTGTCCGCGTGGACAGTCTGCTTCCTGTTTGACCGGGACTTTAGAAATAAGATATGATCAAATTGTAGCACAAGGATTTTTACAACAACTAGGACTTGACTAAATATTAACTTATGCTTCGGTTAAGAAGTTAAGTTAAATCTCTCTTTTATTTGGAGTGGCTATAGAAAAAATCTATAAATAAGTTGATGTAGCCACAGCGTTCTTAAATAGCATCATAGAAGAATGAGGTTTACATGGAAAAACCTAAACATCTTAATTAGGGGTAAGAAAGCATCAATAATGTTTGGAACAGCAAAACTAATGTTAACCGATTTGAGGAAACGATGAACAGAAACCATTTGTCAACTGAAAGAGGCTGTTTACTGTTTATGGTCTTAAGAGATCAGGGACAATGACACTAAAAGTTAGACTCGAAATTAAAAGATCTTGGTTTCAAATATTTAGATGCTGATCCCTGTAAATAATTTCTATCAAAATGGGGAAATGGAATCATATAGAAGTCTACGTAGATAATATCTTGATGCTTATTTGAAAAAGGAAGATTTTAATCATATTAAGAAGGAGCGAAATGATGTTTGAAAGATTACTATCAAGCATGGGAATCAATAAAAAAAATCGATATTACTTTATAATTACAATCTAGCGGCTCAGAGCTTATCCCAAAATGATATAACCTCAAAGTCAAAACGTATCGACATAAAACAAAATTTCATCAGAGACAAAGAAAATCAAGGAGACGTCAAGTTAATGCATCGACAAACTGATAAACTGAATTTTGATAATTTAACAAAGCCTCTTCCTGCTGCCAGACTTATAAAACTCAGAAGCAATCTTGGTCTTAATCCACTTAGCTCGTGTTTGACAGACGTAGACAACTGATGACCTGACAACTTGTAGTACGTGTTTCACTGTATTGTGCCAAATATTTCTTCCAAGTCTACAGTGGTTTTAAAAACGTAATATTTAGATTTTAAAAAAATTCTTATAATGTAAAATTGTTAAAAATAATCTGGATTATTAACTTACTTCTCTTAGTTTTTCCGACAGTTCACCCAAGATGGACTCCTCGTCGAAGAACTTCCCTTGATACCTGTGCTCGAAGTATTCTGTTATCCGTTGACGCATTTCTCTTGGTAGTTTTCTATACGCCATGTATTCTTCTACTTGCTTGACCTGTGAAACAAAAGTTAGATTTATCGAAAACCCGTTTTTCAAACTAAATATCATCGGCTACGAGTGGTTTTAAATTTTAGATCGAACTCTGATGGAGTCGGTCCAACAGTAATCGAAATTATTAAATAAACTCACTCTTTCTCGATATTGTCGTCTTGAAGAGTCTAAACTCTGAATGAGGTTAGTTGCGTGACCGAGAAAAAGTGCGTAGCAAGTAGCTCCACTGATCATCGAAAGCATCGTCAACCACATATCTGTGAGGGACTGCGGAGGGAACCGGCCGTAACCGATACACAGCATGTGTGACATGGCTTTAAACAGCGCCCACGAATACTGTTCCAGCCAAAACGCCTCCTGTAAAACGTAACAAGTAAATTATACTAAAACCAGACAAAGATTTGTTAATGTCACAGAACACTGTGACTATTTTCTTGGATTTTATGGTTTATTTCATTTTCGTTTTTATGAATAGTATGGAATATTGATTGCTTTTTTTCGGTCCCAAAAGTGGACCCTAATTGCGGTCAAGGCTTTTAGTAGAAGTTGCTTTTATTTATTTTGCAAACTTATTTATAGATATTAAATTATTACTAAATTCTCTCTGTATTACAATTAGTAAAGGTGCGTTTACATGTGACAGTTATTGCATGATATTTATGTCAGACAGAAATCGTAACAATGTAAACACTGAAAAATTTATGTCAGAGATATATATTCCTACTATAAGCTGTATGTGTCGACACATCTATACCAACAGATGTAAACACTGATTATTTGCAAATTCAAATCCCTCCGGATATCGTAGAAGTTAACTGCCCGTCTACTTTTTTCACTGAGGGATAAGTGTCGAATAAATATGGATGATAAAAAAGAGTGGTTGAAACTTGAAGTTGAAGAATTAATTTAATTAATTAATTACGTGCATTTATTAACTGGGATAGTAGTAGTAGTAGTAGTAGTTACCTAGTACTTCCTACTAGACGGGTAGGACGAACCACTTGTTCGAACCTCGCAATCAGGCCTACAGTGGACCCATTTTACTTCCCCGTGGTGGAGAGTTCCAGCTACTTCACACATCATACATTTGTACATTGTACCGCCGAAGCGAGTATGATGTGATCATTAGTAAGCTATATGAGCGTGCTTCAAAGTGTGGGGGAAGAGGACCCCTCAGGAGGTCCCCTCGCCCTACTCCGATCTCGAACCATAGATACAGATCACATTTCATGACACGGATCGAACCCACTAGACATCGTGGGGGAAGAGAACCCCTCAGGGGGTGTCCCTCGCCCTACTCCGTCCGCGATTCATAGATGCATTCAGTGTATCACGGCCCGGGATCGAACCCACGACCTCGAGTTGCCTCGACTCAGTGATAGCTGAGCGTTGTCTTTACGACCTCGGCCACCCTGGCTCCCAACTGGGATAGTAAATCATTTATTGTACATATATATATATATATATATATATATATATATATATATATATATATATATATATATATACCCTCAGCTGGGAGTAGTGGCACAAAAACGTTTTACTATATTTTAATTTTTAATTCAAATCAAATTATAATTATTATTAACACTGGGAGACAGACAGAGAAAAATAGACTCCAGCGCCGGGACTTGAACCACGTTGGTAAAGCGCTGCACTGGAAATGTAGAGGCCCGTGGTTCAAGTCCCGGCGCTGGAGTCTATTTCTCTCTGTCTGTCTCCCAGTGTTAATAATAATTATAATTTGATTTAAATTAAAATTTAAACTTTCCGTAGTTTGAATACTACCAAACACTTAAAAATTATATTTTAATTAGGCTTGAATTAAGAAGAATTACTTAATACAGTAAACCTGAACTATGGGACGTTACATACAAAATGTGTAAAGGCAGAGTCAAAAAAACATAATGCCTTTACGGAAATGGCAATAAAATTTAGCACGACAGTGGAAGAGATTCAGAGAAAAATTCATAAATAAACTAAATTCATAACTGTTAAATCAATTTAAAATGATGAATTGTATATATCAAAATGGACGTACTATACTTTGCTGTTATTTCTACAAGGAAGCTTAGCGTGCAAACCAGAACGTTTTTTCTTTTTACTTTCTCATATAAAGAGAATGTATTGTGATGGCCCGAAAATTCGATTTTGAAATGTTTATTGATTTACACGTTTTGAGGTCCCCTGAGTCCAAAAAAGTGTTTTTTAAAAGTGTCTGTCTGTCACCTGTCGTCTGTGCAGACGCGTGGAGCCTTAAACTAGAAGGCTGATTCTGACGAAATTTGGCATTCATGTTCGCGCTACCTCCCAAAAACTCTAAAAAAAAAATATTTCTTGAAAACGGTTTCACTATTTTGAATAAAAAATTCTAAAATGTAGTCCAATTAAATACTGATCTAACGATATAAGCCGTTTTCCCGGGAAAAATCTAGTTCCTGAAAAAATAGCTTAGAACGCGGACGGAGAGAGGCCAGGTTCGATTCCCCACCCAGGAGATGTTATTTTTATGATACATTTTGATGAAATGTTCAATAATAATTAAATGTACATACGGAAACTAATAAATGGAAAATACTGGGTTAAGTAATTATGAACTCTTATATGAGAAAGTTTGTCTGAGTTGTCTCGGACCTTTTTCTTTTTTTTTGAACATGTATTGACATTTTTGAATATGTATCATACATATATCCATCTAGCAATTTCTATCAGCATGTAAACACTCAAACCAATTTCTGTCTGACACTTGACATATATTTCCGGAGAGATGTGTCAGATGTAAACGCACCTACAGGCATTCGACTGAAAGAAAAATATCCATATAGTTAATCAAATATTAAAACATTGGGTCGACTATTTCGTTCGAACGATTTATCGTTGGACTTAGATTCAAATTACACTAAATTTGTGCGATTACAGTAAGCTTAACAGAGAAAGTATCACACGCAGGTTGTAATCGAAGTTTAAACTAATTTTCCAATTTTATTAAATTTTACTGTAGTTTCACTTACGCACCGATACATTGATGTTAATAATAGACGCGCCTTGCATTGCTAACCCAACTGAATAACGCCTTTAATAGCTATGATCTAACTCTGTAGGGGAAACCAGCCAATCGAACAACGCCTGAACCCTATGTACTGTGTGGAGATAAGATGTAAGACCAGGTAAGGGGGAAAGGTTGGGGACTCATGGTGAATAATGAGTGGGAGCGTGTAAGGTTAATGGAGATTAGTTTGTGATATCGTTGGAAGTCGAGATACAGACAGAGATCGTGAGATTAACCGGTCTTGTGCTACCAACGTTCAAAAACGTAAAAGGTTTACTTCAAATCTTTGACATAAGTACATCGGGCCGTTGAAGATCAAAAGAAAAATTGATAACCTGACGTTCATCTAGCTGGAAGAAGCATTTATGTTAAAGCCAAGGATCGATGCCTCATCCAAACCTCTCCTCTTTCCACTTTTGAAGGGAAAGATGGCTGAAAGTAGCAGTCCACTTACTCACGCTGCGCTGGTACATTGAAGTCCCATTTATACTTATGGCTATAAGCTTTGAGGTAAAATGGTCTAACTTTTTAGGCTGCTTCAAGTTCCTTCTATAAACTAACTGACCTTCAAAAAATTATATCCTTCCTCCTTAAATGATAACAAACTCTGTTATTTTTTCCCGTCTCCCTGGTCTAATTTATCCTAATTAAATGTCTAATTTTCTTAAGAGTATCAAGCCTTTCAAGTTTATCACCCTAAAAAAAATTATGCTCCTCTTTTTAAGAGATTTTAAGAGATTTAGAGTTTTTCCGGATCCATTTGGATAAGATTAAAATGGATTTCGACAGGGAAGAGTGGCAATAGACAATATTTTTACTATAAATTCATTAATGCAAAATCACCTTAGAAGAAGCCTGAGGTGATTTCGATTTAAGGCGGGTTTATTGACTTCTAGAGCGCATTTGATTTTTTGTGCCACATTATAATTTTTCGTAAGTTATAAGACAAAGGATTGAGCCCTAAACTTATAAGAATCATATTACATTCTACGACACCACTTCTATGAGGATAAAAACTAAAGGACTGAAAAGTAACGAGATTCCTCTTACCCAAGGGGTATTACAGGAAGAAATATTCAGCCCCCTATTGTATTTTTATCGGCTAATAAATTTTTATCGGACCTAGAAGAGCATCTTGAAAAGAACAGTCCAAAGGGAGTATCATTAGACGGTTGGATCGAAATAAGAGCCTTCTAATTCGCAGACGATTTGGTTTTTTTTTTCTACTCCTGTAGGAAAAGTCTCGGAGTCCTATTGGATTACTGTTAAGATAACAGACTTACAGTTATTACCAAAAAACATAATTTGTTAAATTTTGTAAGGGTCATTCGCCTATCAAAGGAAAATTAAACTTGGGGTCAGAGGAACTGAAGGTAAAAAAATCAGTACTTAATTAATAACGTTTTAGAAATCACCATGTCAAAATCCTCTCTTTTCAATGAGATATCGAAGATCGCCCGTATCAAATCAAAAATCACTTCATGAAAAATCTTAGGACTACTAGCAGCTTCAAAAACCAACTCGCTAAGTTTGCAACTTTACGGAGCATCGGTTTGGGGCTTAAGACTCGCCAACGACTTAAAAACAGCACAGACTTACTTCTTCATCTTCCTACAAACACGCCAAATTACATCGTTCGTTTAGAAACAGGAATCAGACACACTTCTCTGAAAACTCTAAAAGTTACCCTGTGTTTTCTATTCCAGGAAACTCGATACTTAAAAAAGGAACTAAACCGATTAGGGCACCTTCACGATTCACCAGGAAACATCCCAAAATACAACTGGTTCTCGGGGCATACAAGAAAAGAGCTACTTGAGTTTCTCTATCGCTATCAAAGTAATCAGGGTTTTCGCCCAGGTGAGGACTTATAGCGAATCTACAGCAAGAATATTTCATAATAACTGCCTCTACAAATTGGACTAGGTCCAGACATGCAGCCTGTCATTCGGAATAAACTGAAAACTGGGCCCACATCATTCTACGATGTCAATCCTACGACCACTTCAGGAGCCAATATTTATCCCACCTAATTAAAGATAAAGAAGACTAACTCAGTCTACCAAGATATTTGTATGTCGACAATACACAAGCCAATGAGGTGTACAACTTAATAACTAATGCCATGCAAATTAGATCTTTCATATTAAATAAAAAAATTATAAATAAGAAAAATTAAATAAATAAAGAAAGAATAAGAAAGTAAGTGTATTTTAATTTTTAATAATTATTATCAAATTACTAAAACGAATAAGAATAGCTTTGTTTAACTTATATATTATAAGTAAGCTGTAAATATTTTTATCTACGATTGATACGAAATATAAACATTTTATCTCTATTTAGATGCGTAGAAAGTGATTCTTTTCGTGTTGTCGTCTTTATCCCCACACCAGTGCGGAAATTAAGAAGAATTCTTCACCTTATCGCACGTTTAGCGTGTTTCTTTACATTTAACAAATCTAATTTGCTGATTGCTTAATTAAAGTAACTGTTTTTAGTGAAAAACAATGAGTGATTTAAGTGATTACGAAAATGAGGACTTCCTGTATTTATTATTAAAATCCAACAATCGTAGATAAAGTAATGTACGCAAGTCGCATTTTGCTTTGCTCGAGTGCAAACTCCACACTCGCATGCAATATGCTACTTTCCGCACTAGATGCGTATAATGTACTATATTTCATAGGTTAATCTTTACTTTTTCTAAATCTAAGAACAAGAAATTAAGTTTATTTTATTGTAAAGTTCCTTATGGCACGTTCTGGAGCCCAGGAGTGAATCCGAAAAAAACGACCAAAATCACCGTCACAAAACCAAGCGTCACGAAATCTACCGATGACGATAACTAGAGTAATTGATGACCGAGTTAGTTGAAATTTGGTGCACATGTTCATTTTACCAATGCCCATGCTAAGTTCGTAAAACGAACACCGACACTGCTATGAAGTGATAAAGATCGCTAAATTTATTAAAGCGGACCTAAACGTTTAAAATAAAGAAAACAACGTTTTTACCGATATCTTATGTTCTAACGTAACGATTTTAATAAAACTTCTTACACATTGTCTAAAGTACAATTGAAACAGGCACGTAATATGTCAACCTGATACAAGCATTTTTGAGTAGGGAAGAGATATATTTTTTAATATTTTAAATTTGTAGGCCGGGTAGAAAACAATTCTTTTCCCTCAGGCTATATACTACAAACATGCTCTTTAACTATAAACTCATCATGATTAACTTTCTTCTCAATATTCAATACATATTTATTGTAAGACGCTTGCTTTAATGATACATATAATGCTTTTCATTTAAATTTTCCTTAACTCCGCTAGGTACAAACAGTTAGTTACTTTTAATTTTGTCCCTTTTCTAACTCCGCCATGTATACGTAGTTAGCAACGTATGCGAACTTAGCAGTGTGATTTTATAATTTATATTTAATGAAAAATGTAAGGAACTTCGTTCCTACCCGCAGCCTCCTCACGTATTGTTTTATTTTATTTTTGAATAATTATTATCAGATTACATTTCTTTAAATCTTTACTTATATATTATAAGTTAACTATACATTTTTTTCCGTAGTAGGCTGTGAAATTGTAACTTTAGAGCCTAAAAAACATAGCTAAAATCCATTTTTTCTTTAAGTGGACTTAAAAAATCACTAATTACTTAAAAAATTACTTCTAATTTGACTTAAAAAATTACTTCTAAACTGTATTAAAAAATGTTTTACGTCCTACGGGTAGTTATCAAAATTACCGTTTTTAGCGCTGCAATCTTTGTAGACATGCTTTTAGTACGATAAAAATCCACTAGATGTCAATGCGTTTTATTTATCTTTTTTTATAGTGCCCTTAACCTCTTTAAGGTTTCTTTATCTCAAAATCTTAAGTATGTACTAGAATTTGATATAATTACATTGATTAATATTTAATGTTTTTTCAATGTCTGCTACCTGGTAATATTTACTGTCTCGCTTTGCTCGACATTAAATGTAATTGCCGCGGTAAAGACAAAACTCACTTAACAGCCTAGTAACATAATATACTATTATTACATCAGTTAATCTTTTTTTACTTTTTTAAATCTAAAAAGAAGAAATTTAGTTTATTTTATTGTAAAGTTTTATATTTTATTTTTGAATAATTATTATCAAATTTCTCTATAAATAAATTTCTATACAAATTTCTATATAAATTTATTACATTGCTTAATAATTTTTACTCTTTCTAAATCAGTACACCTCTCCTTCCTTCCTTAACTCCTCTGAGCATATAGCAGCTAATTACCCGTCGCCGCCCTAAGCTAAACACAGGTAACTGGCTGCCAATGGCAGCCACTTACCTGCCAGTGCTCGCAGCTTACCTTACCTTACTTTCCTCACTCTAGTAGAACAATAAGAACATGCAAAATAGTTCGGGCCATTTTAATAATCTATCCAGTAAGCACCTATTGCCCGACAAATGGTGTAAAATGACAAATTAAACTGGAGTTTTAACTCCAATTCACTGCAATTGTTCTTTCTTGTTTAGACAATGTATCTATGTTAACTCACAAACAGGTTGACGCAATAGAAGTCTCTAAGGCTAGGCGCAAAACGAAACGCATGTGAGGATGGTGACGTAGGGAGACTCACCCTGTGTGGCACGGAGTGGCACGGCGCGGGAGAATGCCAGCAGGCAGATAAAATATGTTGTTAGCAGGGGTTTATTTAAAAAACTATTCTAGTTTGCCCCACCCTTAAATAACGAATCCCCTCCCCCAAAAAAGTTCCAGACCCCCTTCCCAAAAAATGCAGGCTATCAAAGTAGTGAAATCTAAATTGTGGCCAAGTCTGCTCTTTCTTTACTTTATAACCTCACTTCACTTCTACATTCATGCGCCATTTGATTGTTTAAAACTTGGCCAATATCTGAAGAGGTATAATACTTTGAGGCTAACTTTTTGGGAGAGTGTCTGGAACTTTTTTCTTTCCTTCTGAAATCTCTTCTACCCATTACCCGCGTAACACCTATGGCTACATATGATATGATTTTATATGCCTCATTCAGAAACTGGCCAAATGTTAAACAATCAAATTAGAAGAGCAGTCTTGGTCTATGAAAGTAGGAGTGAAGTGAGGTAATGAACTATAGAAAGAGCAGACTTGGCCACGAAGTAGATATCACTACTTTGAAAGGCAGGCTTTTTTGGAGGGGGTCTGGAACTTGGCCCTTTTTTCACGGTTATCATTCCTTTTTCCAAGGATATCATTCCTTTTTACTGGCTTCATCATCGTGGGCGTCGACTTGGTTCGAGGGAGCATGGCACGTTACTCAGGAAAAACGTTACTCTCATGTTACCAGCAAACAGATCGAATTTTATAATACTATTCGATGTAATGAGCATTAGTGTGAGATTTGAGCCAACCAATAAAAAATGAAATCGGTCAAAAATAATGATGATTGATCAAAATAAAAATTTATAAAATATTAATCAAATCTAGCTCCAACTAAAGTACAACCGATGGAAGTACGAAAAAAGTCACAGAATCAAACTTGTAGATCTTTCAAATTCAGTAGCTGTTGGTGTGAGCCAGCTTTTCGATACGACTTTCCTAATGCACAAAAAAAACTTAAACGTTGCGTCCGCCATTTTTAGTTAAAATGTTAATTTACATTTTAATTTGCCCGTCAGTTACACTGCTATTGCTGCAAGTCTGCCAAATTTAAAGTTTCTAGGTATTCTGGAAGTCACTTATAATTTTGATGATGAGTGAGTGAGTCAGTAACAAACATGCATACTTTGAAACTCTCCCCTTTTGAAAAGGCTTAATATTAAAGACTGACTTTTCTTTACACTTTCCTGAGTTACTTAAGCTTAATTTATGTTTCATATTTCAAAAGCTCATCGCAAGAGGAAGCAGAGACATGAGGTAGAGAAAAACCGGGTGAATTTGTTCAAGTATATACAGTACATGCTTACTGGAACTTGGCCTTGCACACTGCCGTGTGCTCAGATATATCCACCATGTTTAATGAAACCTGAACATGTATATTTTCTACGAGTAAGATATATTAAAAGTATTATATGAATACTATAATGATAAATAAAATAGTGAATTTAAATAATTAGCTTTCAATTTCGATCGCATATAGTCTTGATGACTGATAACTTGTGTATCGCATACTTTCCTCGTTCTCACAATCTCAATAAGTTGTTTTAACATTTTGAATAAAATAAAAAAGAGAAGGTAGTAGATATAGATAAATGAAATAAATAAAATCACTAACTTCAAGGACAAGTGATCGCAGGATACTGTGGTTCGGCGGCCACGAGAAGCAGTCCCTACGTCACGCCACCCTGCGGCTTAACTTGCGCTGTCACATTTGTTTATGCTATTCACAGTATTATATGGTGAGTCCCCCTACGTCACCTCTCTCACCTGCGGCTCAACTTGCGCTGTCACATTTGTTTATGCTATTCACAGTATTATATGGTGAGTCCCCCTACGTCACCTCTCTCACCTGCGGCTCAACTTGCGCTGTCACATTTGTTTATGCTATTCACAGTATTATATGGTGAGTCCCCCTACGTCACCTCTCTCACCTGCGTCTCATTTTGCGCCTAGCTTAAGAGTTTTGATTCTCATGTTAATGCAGAGTTAGAGAATTCTATAAGCAAAGTCTCTATGCGTAAACCTACATGCCAAACTAGAAAGGTTATTACCGCCACTACTTCTTATGTAGTGAAAGAGGTGTAGTTCAATAACCAAACAATGTCTTCGCACAAAAAATTGTAATTGAAACAATTGAGCGGTTTCGGCTGTTCTAAAGCAGCCTTCTTCAGATAATCTACAAACAAAGTAACAGACTTAAACTCAAGGCACGAAGAAACGTATTAGATTGTAAAACAACAATTAAAACAGTACCTAATTAAATTAACAATAAGTAAAAACAATAAATAAAAAACTAACTGAAATAAATGGAATGCAAAATACCTAGAGGTTACTGAATCGACTTGCAAAGTACAAATGTTAAAAAAGTTTAACAAGAAGGCTAAGCGACAGGCATATGAAGAAATTGAGACAAAAAGGAGGGTAGGATTATTACCTGCTAAAAAGGTAACAAACACATACCCTGTGTACTAAAGACTAAAAAAGAAAACTTAAACATGACAAAATAAAATATCATTACAGACATATTAGAAATGAACAGTATAAAACGAATTGACATGAAAATTGCAATCACAAAAATATAATATAGAATAAAATACATTAAATAAAAAACTATTAAGATATAAAAAATAGCATGACGCTGTTTTGAAAAGGGAACTGAACAATAAAACCAACAAAAGAAAAAGTAAGTACAAAACAAAAATTGTTATAAAAAAAAGAAATAAAAGAAAGTATAAAAATACACCAAATAATTGAACACATACTTCAACGTATAATACAGAATAGATATAACAATATATAGTATAATATAAAATATAACAACCTATTAATACAAAAAAAATAATAAAAAAGTTTATACAAAATCTAAAATGACAAATTAAAAGAGATACAACTGAACAAGGTAGATAAAAAAAATGAAAACTAAATACAAAACTAAATATTGCACAAAATAAGAAGAATTAAGTACTTGAGAAGAAAGAAAAAAAAATACTTAAGGACAAAAAGAAAAAAAAAAATAAAATAAAATAAAAAATATATATATATATATATATATATATATATATATATATATATATATATATATATATATATATATATATATATATATATATACATATATATATATATATATATATATATATATATATATATATATATATATATATATATATATATATATATATATATATATATATATACATATATATATATATATATATATATATATATATATATATATATATATATATATATATATATATATATATATATATATATACAAAAATAACAGGGAAAAAATGAAAACTGTTTACTAAATGAATTGAGTAGAGGAGCCAGAGAGGCGAAGTGGTCATTAAGGCAATTATAATCTACACTATTTAAATGCTTGGAAATTTTCAAGAACTGTAAGTTTCATACTTTTATCACAAATATGTAATATTTCATATCTTTATTGGAATTGAGATTATAATTTTTATAAACAAGGTGTGCAGCAAAATGTGACTTAATTGGTTTATCGGAAGGATTTTGGATATATATTTTGTCCATTCTTTAACATGTTTTCTAAGTATTCGGATATTAAAGACACGAACTTTTTGTCCCACATAATAGGATTTACAGGTGGAACAATTATATAATTTGTAAACTCCGTTTTTTGTGAGAGGGTCTTGTTTTTGTAACAGGGGACTTTTATATTTTAAAAGTTGTTTCAGAGAGCTGGGTGACTTATAACATACTCTGAAATCTAGTTTCTCTAATATTTTGGCAACTTTGTGTTGGGTTAGTATTATAAACACTATAAAGTACTCATTTCCTTTCTTTTTCTTTAATAGACTATCTATTATACTGGGTTGGTAACCATTGTTCTTAGAAATAAGTTTTATGGTATTAAGTTCAGTAATGAAACCAGATTGTGATAGAGGGACAGTGGTTAGTTCTATGGATTAAGCTATGGAAGGTTGGTTTGTGCGTTTTAGGGTGAAAGCTATTAGCATGATAGCTAATGATTTTAAAATTAGGTTGGTAATTATTCTTCTTGGCAATAAGTTTTATGGTATTAAGTTCAGTAATGAAACCAGATTGTGATAGAGGGACAGTGGTTAGTTCTATGGATTATGCTATGGAAGGTTGAAGGTTTGTGCGTTTTAGGGTGAAAGCTATTAGCATGATAGCTAATGATTTTAAAATTAGGTTGGTAATTATTCTTCTTGGCAATAAGTTTTATGGTATCAAGAATTAGAACTAGGAGACCAAAAAACCGTCGCAGCTTAAACACACGAAAGTTCTAGCTGATACACACATTTAGGAAAAAGTCATTAAATATTTATTTATTAACAGACTTTCCAGAAATGTACGGACTATCTTTTCAATTAGTGACGAAAATCTAGATGTTATCAAAGATGGCAGACGAGATTAGTAACCCAACCCAACGCTACCATAGCCGCAGTAACCAGCAGTAAAGTAGTAAGTACTTCAAAAATACAAGATTTAAAGAAACAAATTCAAGAGCTTACCAACGTAGTTGCAAAACTCAGTGGCAAGCAAGCATCTGTCCCCTTTGTAGTAGTAATGCCTGCTACTACCACACAAAGTTCGGAGAAGAAGCGAAGAACTGTTAACTGAAAACTGCGAAGACTGGAGGTGGAGACTGCAGAAGGTTAATTGCAGTTATGATCCTAGATAGATATCATATACCAAAAATTCATGATTTCCGATACCACACAAATTGATGCATCATATTTAGCAAATTAGACTGTTACAAAGCTTGCCTCCCAATTCCGCTTAAAACTGCCATCAACACACCATTCGGACTTTTCGAATTCCCGCATATTGGATTCGGTTTTTGGAACGAAGGATCCTCGTTTTAGCAATAAATTCATATAGTAATACAGGATTAGATTTTACGTTTGTTTATTAATAGCGTCGAAGACGTTTGAAGAACATCTCAATCATATCGAAATTGTGTTGAATCAGCTAAAAAATAATTTTTATTAATCAATTTAGCTAAATGCAAGTTTCTAAAGTTAAGATTTGACTTTTTGGGATTCGAATTGACTAAAGAAGACATTAAACCTACACAAAAGAGAATCGAAAGCTATCGAAATAATCTCACAACCAAGAACAGTACACGAAATGAAACAGTTCTAAGGTGCTATAAACGTTTACAGAGAGTTCATTCCAGGAGCAGCAGGAATACAAGCCCCACTAATAGTAGCCTCTAAAAAGAAGGATAAAATACCTATATGTTTATCTTAATGATATATTAATAGCGTCAATATAACATCTCAATCATATCGAAATTGTGTTGAAACAGCTAAAAAAAAATGCGAGTTTCTAAAGTTACCTCTTGAATTTTGAAATGAAAGGCTAGTAGCTTTTGGGGCCCTTGAGACTATCCCCACTCCTGACCCCCTAGGCAATGCCCACATCCACCCTGTCAAGGCCATGCCTACTCCCCTAATACATATGTAATATAGGTATAATAAAAAGTAAGATGATAAAAAAAGCGAACAACGGTATTAAATAATTGGTTGTTTTTTTTAAATAGAGTGGAGGTTATGTACATACAGCCTTACAAAAGCACAAACATAAAAAGGATATTTAATTGAAAAAATATTTAAAATAATTATTAAATTACCCTATTCATATGTCTGGTTTACACTAGAACTTGCAAATAGCTCACAGGCTTCTTAATATTACTTGATTTCTATATATATATACACACACACACTCTTAAAGATGTAGTTCTAGAAGAATGTAAAGGGTGTGAATATACTTAAACACAATAAAAAACTAGTATATAAATTTCGAGGTTTATATTTCACAGTACAACACAGTTATATATATATTTTTTTTTTTATAAATATTCCTTTTAAATAGATTATAGACATTTTAAATAACATAAATCGAGTAAATCTTGCTTTTTCATAGACTCTCCCCTTTTAATTTTCTTTACCACAGCCTATGTTAACATTTGCATACACTCTTCCTGTTCTTTTATGCCCTTTTCCATATAATCTATTTGACGTAATAGCATTTGTATACACTCTTCCGTAGACTCTATTTCTTGCCTGTCCTCTTTCGTAAAGTCTGTACAATCTTCACAGAATCTGGTTCTTGTAAACCATCTTCCTTTGACCCTTTGACCCTATCTCTTGCATGCCATCTTTCGCAGGTTCTATCATAAGTAAGCCCTCTTTCGTAGTAGTATTAGGTTTCTTGCTGACGAACGCAATGGCTCTGGGGTTATAGTAGACCCATGTATCAAGATTTTTTGATACAGCCCTCGTACAGATTAAATAAGTATTATAAATTGTTTGGTACATGCAATTATCTAGATCAGGCATGGGCAACCTTTTCTCGTCTGGAGCCGGATTGTCACGGTTCCTCCGAGTCGCGGGCCGGATCAAAATATCTATTCAAAACTCCTGGGGGGGGGGGGGGGGGGGAGGTCTTTGCGCCAGATATTTAATAAGCATGAATGGTGAAAAATCATAATTGGTATAAGATATTAAATGTCATGAGAGTTTTAAAATGAACTGGTTTTTAAAGGAAACTCGAAATACGAATAAGTATTTTTAAAAATAGTGGAAAATTCTCCTGTGAGATCCTTTGTGTTAACGTTCATTGCCATTGTTTTCAATGATTTTATGATTGGGATTTATTAAAATAAAACAAAGTTGGAATTTCGAGTAGTAAGTATACGAATTAAAAAAATTGAATAAAAAAAAGTGAGTCACATTATAGAAATACTATATAAATTTAAAGAAAAACACAAGTGATACATTGATACATTATCGTAATATTATTATAGATATATCTAATTTTTCTTAACCAAAAATGGTTTTCTATTGAAATGTTTTATGTATTTAATTCCCATTTGAAAAATTGTTGTGGATTTTTCTCGTTCCACCCAAGCATTTTGGTAGGTACCGTACCTTTCGAACTTGAATTTCTCCATGAAATCGATTTGGAATCGCAATGTTGATTATACCGTTCGAAAGGGTATTGAATGATGAAGTTTTTGAGAGATTTGACACCCTCCAAGAGTTTTGGTTTTTTAGGAAAATAGTGAGTGAGCATTTCAAGTATTCCAGAAGTTTAAATTTTTCTAATTTTTGAATGTTTGAACTGTTATTTTGGTGTTTAGTTATTGGTTTCCAAAAATGAAAGTGCTATAGTTTTATAGGGAATTTAACTCTAATTTCCAAAATGTGTTCAAAAGTAAAAAAAGATCCAGTTGGAGTGGACTAAATTGTATTTGCAAAAAACGTGTTCTTCAAAAAATTCTAGAGATGTTTTTTGTCTAGTTTTATACAAAAACTAACTAGGCATTAAAAAAAAGAAACTACGATAAAAGTCAGCCTTTTGGTACGATAGAAACTCTGCACGTCCACGGGCCGGATCAAAACATGCCAAGGGCCGGATCAGGCCCGCGGGCCGGGGGTTGCCCACATGTGATCTAGATTATAGATAACTGGAAATGATTTGTTGAAACCCATCCAGAATAAACATATTTGTAACGTGCCTTTGATCTATTCTTTCAATCATTTCTATGTTACCATGTGCAAACACAAAACGGCTATATCCATATAACAAGGTATCAGCATAAAAAAATAATATTTAAGTATTAATTCCATGACCACTGGACAATATTTTCTTATTTTTACCTATCTTACATATAACTTATTTACTATTTTATTATATTTAAACATATTTATACTTAAGTGAATAATTAGAAAAACGCTCACCGTCAAGTGCTGCACTCTGGGAAGGAATCCGAGAATTACAGCCTACGAGTATGCACTCTCCCCTCCACTTTCCTATTAGTGTTGAAGAAGACGCCGCTAAAGACACCCGCATTTTTTACTGTTTTTCCGCTTTATAATTATTTCATTTAGTTTTCCACAATTCGGTTATTTTATGTTTTATTATTATTCTTATTAGTTTATTATACCATTATTATTTCAACTGTGGATACACCGGTGACCTAGGAGGATAAGCCTTCAATAGCCCAGGTGAGCCCGACTTTTTATTTTATTCACTTGTATATCATTCTATTTATAGTTTTTTTCTATTTCCTTATTACCGCTATTTTTATTTCAAATTTACCTTAACCGCACTACAGTCCACTCCCACTCCAAACCAGCACTCTGTGGTCAGGGTTTTCCCCCTTAATATTAGGAAAAAATTCACCAACCACCATTATAACCTAGATAATGGGTTTATCAATATACAGCAAACATTTATAAAGGATTTTATTATTATATGACACCTAGAAACCTTAAATAAGTAATTATATTTTGCTTCTCCTTTGTGTATGAGATGCCTAATGCCTCTTAAATTGATTCAGCATGCCTATATAACTTCTTCTTCTGGATCGTTTCCTGTTAACTCTGGAAGTCTTTCTTTGGTAACCTTAGAAGATTCGTAACTCCTATTTCAATTAGGTGATTTATCAACGCTAAATGATTTATAATTATTTAAGTCATATTTTAGAATTAACAATTTTTAAATATTTCGTTGGGTATGAATCTCCTAATAAATATTCCATACTATTTCATTTTCGGAGAGTGAAGAATCATCAGAAATATCGCTACTTATGATGTCTATATTTGGTAACCTCATAGGATTCGTAACTCCTATTTGAATTAGTTGATTTATTAAAACTACATGTTTTATAATTATTGAAATCTTATTTAGAATAATCAATTTTTAGATTTTTCTTTGAGTGTGAATATGTTTTTAATAGTATCTTTAACATCTTTTGGGTGTAACAACAAGCCTTCAACTTATATCATTAACCTATTTTTAATTTCTAGATCTTCGCTCTTCGTCAAGATCGTTTGAGGCCCCATTTTTCTTTCAAATGGAAAATAACTTTGATGACTTGTTTAGAAACAGAAACATTCCGGTTTTCATTTCCTCCAATGACTTTCTTAAATCTTCATCGATTGGTATACCTTTGGAGACATTATAGTCACCAGGTCTGTTTCAACAATGTTCATATTGATTAGATGTAATAAGAAAACAGTCACTATTGCTCTTATAATTGGAGTTTCTTCATCTTATGCTACTCGTACACTAAAAGCGCATAAGCGTTCATTCAATAGGAACTTATACTAATAGATAGTTGTACTAACACCGGGTACATGTATTGAGCATTGATAAGTCGACTATTGATTAATCGGTACTCTTGTACTGTGTTTTATCATTAGATTATATTAATGATTTTTGGTAATCTATATTACTACCATGAAAATAAAAGTCGGACTACTGTAACAATTAAATTTAGATATGTGTTATCTTTACACGTCGTAATTTTTTACTTAAAATGTTATGTAAAAAGATCAGGCAAGTGTAAGTTGAAAGGGGAAATTAGGTGGGCTACGGTAATTTTATTTATGGGTCATATTTTGTTTTGTTAAGGAGAAATATTCCTATGAATTGAGATTTTTTTTGTATTTCCTTAATTTTTGGAGTAGGTGGAACTCCTAGTTTTAAGTAGGTAGTTATTTTCTTTATTGCGGGGAATTTTTGTTTTGTAGAGGAGTAAGGTTAGGAGGGGAGGTTGTGTGCTTTGACGGCGTGGTTTTTGGTGGAAAAAAGTTGTGTGGTAGCTACAAAGTTAACCTGTCTGAGTAAAGTTTGTTTCACGTAGTTGATGTCTAGGGGCCCAACAACCTATTGTGGTAGATTTCTGGTCAACCTAGCTAGAGCTCCTGTGTCAGCAGCTATTACTCTCCAACTTAAGTGGGCTAGATACAGCACCAGCCACTCCAACCCGCAGATTAAATGCACAGGTCGTGGTGACTTCCCTGACAACCCAATTTTGTTAATTTCTTTTTTCCTCTGACGAGATCCCCCTTTACTGCTGGACAGTAAAACTGAAGGCCCGACCGACCTGGACTTCCTCCGCCCCCTTTCCTACGCAGTATCTTTTAAAATATTTGTTTAACTTTCCTGGGCCAGCCCGCTGTGATTTCCAATAACCAGTAATAAAGGCAAATTTATTTATCAAACTAAAGTATAACCAAATTTGTATAATCCTTATGTACCTCCTCTCCCTTTCACTGGCTTCCTCATTCACCAGTTCTCCTTTTCCCTAAATGTTTTTCCTATTCCTTCCTTTCGAAAATTGGTCCTCACCACTCTTTCCTTTCCCCTCCTGTTTACGATCTAGTCCTAGTTAATAAATAAGGTGGCGCTCCTTTTTTTTTAAATTTAATTCGAAAAACGAAATTTCCGTCCCCCTCCCCCTTCCCACTACCTGAGATGGGCAAAACCCACTCTCTAAGAGTCGTCGCAAAAAGAAGGCTACACTACCTACTTATTTTACTACATATTAAATGAAACCCAGTCCATTGAATGACTACCCTAGACTACTTAATGAATCCTTAGACCATTGAATAAAAATCCAACCACTGAATTAAATATTTAACACTTTTCTCAAAAAAAAAAAAAAAAAAAAAATCCTATCTTGTAGAGATATTACTCTAGATTATTTATCTTTGTGTTCATTTTTGGATTTGTGTAATTATTTTATCAATAATCATAACATTTGTTTTCCACGGAGATAATTAGAAACACTTTAATGTAATTGAGGATTAAACAGTAGCTATCGATTTTTTAACATGGTTAAATTCCAATAGAGGGTTCAAATATTTATATCAAATTTGTTTTGTCAAATGATGAGTGAAGGCTGGTGACCATATTATTGGTTTTATCAATTATCAAAAATAATAGTCTTTTAAGCTGACAAAAAGCGTAAAGGAGTACAACTAATACAACTACTTCACCTCAAGTGGGTAGAATGCTTACGCGTTGCAGAATATCGAGGCGAGGACAGTAGCGAGTAAAATTTTGGGTGACTTTATTGGCCGATTTGGAGTTCCCTATGAGATTCACACTGATCAAGGTCGGCAGTTTGAGTCCCAGTTTTTTGAATAATTGACCGAGCAGCTAAATAAGGCCAAAACAAGAACAAGTCCCAACCACCCCCAGTATGACGTGCTAATGGAAACACTTAATCGAACGCTTGCTAGCATGCTTTCATATTATGCAAACGACCACCATAACGACTGGGATCAGAAGCTGGCAATGGTCATGATGGCAAATAGATCGAGCGAGCACGAGTCTGCGGAAATAACACCTTGCTATGCTGTGTTTGGACGAAACTTTCGGCTGCCTTGAATCTCATGTATGGAGTGCCTGAGCAAGTGCAGGCTCTGACTGAGTATGTTGCTGAGTGTGGAAAGATAAAGGAAGACGCATATGAAGTAGTGCGGAATAGGCAAGGCCTGAAACATCAAGTGCAGAAGGAATGTTATGACCGGTCATGCAACAGGAAAGAGGCTATAAACGAGGGTGATAAAGTATGAGTTTGGTACCCACTCACTCGGAGAGGTAGAAGTGCTAAGTTCCATCGACCATGGGATAGGCTATATCTAGTTCGTAAGAAGTTATCGGATGTTTCGGTTTTAAGTCCAGAAGGTTAGAGGCACTAGTCCACTATCTAAACCGACTGAAGCTTCACAAAGCATGGGTTGGCAATTCTGTCTGGTAGAGGGGAAGATCGTCAAATATTTATAATATTATAATGATTTGTTTGAATTATTAGTTCATTTTTGTGTTGAAAAACACCACATCTCTTAGAAACAGTAATATTGAATTTGATTAATTCGTAGATAATGTTTCGTGTTTGTGTTCGGATACTAAGAATTACATCAAGAGTACTTGTGTTAAACTTCAAGTTTAAACACATAGGTTACCCCACAATGTAAATAATAAGATAATTATTTATAAACTCATGTTATGTTTATATTTATTTGCGATAGTATATATGTAGTGTATTTATTGTTATTTATGTATCATGAATGATTAGGTAAATTGTATTATGTAGTTTCTACGTATTTTAATTATTAGTATCTGTTTTATTATTTTATTAATATTAAATTTTCTATTTTTTTAATTAATATTATCTTTTAAATTAATGAATTTAAAATTAGACCTGTTAGAATCGTCCGCGCCACTTCGGGTAGCTCAAAGAAATGGAACAAATAGCAATAATAATAATAATCGAAAATGAAAACGTGCTCACCGATGATGGTTTTACGACGTATTTGAAGTGAAGGGGCCCCTCGGCGTTTTTTTCTTCCGGTCGGGTAATCCAAGTAACGATAACGGTACGATATAAATGATAATAATAATATAAACAATAAATTATAAATATAACTTTAATGGCAACTAGCTAAGTCACGCCCACAGGTTACAGGTGACCAATCAAAAATATGCAAATCGGTCATAAAGAACGAAATAAACAATAGAGGAGAAAACAAATGATAGCTGACACTAACAGAATAACTAGTAAATATTATGTATTTTAAAAAACTACATTTTATAGTTACTAATTATGTATAATGTTTTTGTTTATATAATTTGTAATAATATATAGGTTCAATATATTTTTTTATGAATAATGTTTAATCTTCAAATAGGGTACAAATATAATAGCACTGTTGTATTCATTTGTATAACTTATTTCTTAATTACAAATTAATCATTATTACTAGTTACTTTAATTTATTATTGTTTATATGTACTATACGTATAAAATTAATTACCTCATTAATACTTACTTTCCAAAAATATTAACTATTTGTAGCGATAGCAACTTCCCATTAACTACATTTTATTGTTGTATAATTATTAGATTTAAATAATGTTTATACTAGATTTAATTAACTTAAAAATAAGTTGCCCTATTACATTGCCTTCATTAAAAACTTTTTTAAAATTCAAGTTAAAGGGAGCCATATTCATCTATACAAACGTATAGCGTATAGCGGACGTGCGCTGGTTGGGCATCTAGAAGTTATGACCACCAAATGAAATGAGCTATTCTTGCATTTTTGAGACAGAATTAATTTCTCATTTAAAAATATCACAACTCTTAGAAAATTAACTCTGGGAAAATAGGAATAAATATCGTAACAACAGTAATATTATTAAAAATAAGCTTTCATAATAGACGAGTATCTAGAAATAAGATAATAATGTAAATTATCTTTATATACAATTATATTTAACTTTATTAGTAAATTTCTTTTACTATTTAAAAAAAGATAATGACTTCTGATACTTTCTAGATATGTCCATTAACAAAAAAGATAATGACTTCTGATACTTTCTAGATATGTCCATTAACAAAAAAGATAATGACTTCTGATACTTTCTAGATATGTCCATTAACAAAAAAGATAATGGTACATTAACTAACTACTATATGGTAGTCTAAAGTATTATAAAGTAATAGATTACTAAATTTCAAATAAAACCACCCAAAGCACAGCATTAGCAATAATGCATCTAACTTACGTTAAAAATTCGAACGAGCGTTAAAAATTACGTTTACAGAATTTAGTAATGGAATTAAAACCAAAATGTTTTCTATCCTAAAAGATAAGAAATTTGTATCTACTCAAAGTTATAAAATCTATTTGGCATAAAATGAGAAATAAAAGAGATAACACAGGCACTGAAACAATTAAAGAGAATAATTATCAACATCAATATTTTTACAAGCCTCACATATATCCAAGGACTCTCTGAAAAAATTCATAAAATAATGAGACAAAATGATTATGATCACAATAAAACTGCACATAAACCGAATGACAAAATGCTCAGTCTTTATAATAACCTGAAAGATCCAATACAGAAAATAGAAAATATTTAATTTATAAAATTGACTGTAAGAATTGTGATAATGAAAGGAATTGTGATGGGGAAACGTCACAACAATTGAAATATAGAAAATATTGTCACATTAATGATATTAAAAATAAAAATAAGAAAACTGCATTAGCCATAAAAGCATTAAAAAACATCACACCTGTTAGAATATTTAATTCTGGGAAAATAGGAATAATTATCTTAACAACAGTAATATTACTAAAAATTGTAACTAGAATTATTGTAGTTAACATAATAGATAAGTATATAGAAATAAGGCAATAATGTAAATTATATTTTTATATAACTCTATTTTATTTGTTTGTTAATTTATTCCTTGAAGATAACATCGGTGGGTCAACGGCCAACGGTTTTTGTGGTATTTTATTAAGAATGATTCATAATTAGATTTTGACAACGGAAAGGACATTTCTTTAATTAATGGAAGGAAAATCGCTAACGTTGCGGTTAAGTTACCGTTATTTTAGAAGCATGGGCTCGAATTATGGTTCTTTAATGCCGAAGCTTCATTTGAACTATGTAAACTTACTGTTGATTGAACTAAATATTTTCACTAAGTCAAGTCTCATGATAAATGTCCACAGATAAATATGGTGCTATAAAAATGGATAACGAAAAACAGCTTCATCGTTTGCTGAAACACTTACAGTTAGGTGACAATAAGCAGTTTTCCAGCCAAGTACAACCAATCCTTTTGGCCTGCCAAGAAAATTTATCGATTCTAGAGATAATTTACACGAATATGGTCAATTCTATAGACCCTTCTATGGTATCGTAAAATGCCCTCGTAAAACCCTTCTATTATTTTAAAATCGTAAAATAAAATAATGAAATTGAATTATTTGACAGACTCGGGCGCTGATCTCGCCAGGCTAAAAGTCCTACCTCAACCTGATTATTTGCTGCTAGTGGCTCTACAATTAAGACATTCGGTTTAACGACACTTATTCTAGACATCGGACTAAGATGTACGTTTAGGTGGAATTTCGAAGTAGCAAATGTATCTAAGCCAATAATAGTTGCTTTTCTTAGCAAACACTGATTACAAATTTACCTGAAAAATTCGCGACTAACTGATAATCTATCTAATGTTTCGACAAAAAGGGAGACAACACAAACACTCCCTTTAAAAATACGAATTGTACGAAAGGCTGACAAGAACTACGAGTTACTGCGACGTTTTCCAAAAAAAGAAAACTGCTTTGTGAAGAAACCGTGGACAAGATTTGACAACAAACCTTGACGGGAAAACAATGTTTTTACTACCTTAGACTTACGAAAAGCTTACCATCAGATACCTATAGAAAAAGACAGCCATGTTCACGCCATTTGGACTCTTTGTTTATTCACTTGCCGTTTGGTTTGAGTAATGCAGCTCAAATATTCCAACGGTTCATGAGAGAGGTGTTTGACGGACTAGACTTTGCACAATCTTACTGAGACGACATCTTAATAGCATCTACTACAGAAGAGGAGCACATGCAGCATCTGGAACTTGTATTTGAAAGACTTAGAAAGACTTACAGTTAATAAAAGCTGACAAGTGTGTGTTTGGAGTGTTGGATGTAACTTTTCTCGGACACGACATCTCTGCCGAGGGGGTGAAACCAATGAATAAGAAAGGGGCAGCAATTTTGAAATTACCTAAGCCTGAAAAAATCCAGCAACTTCGTCGTTTTATCGGTTTGCTTAATTTTAATCACCATTTTGTTAAGAGGATTTCACATCTTCAAGCCCCGCTAACCACTTTGATTAAAGATCCTAAGAAGAAGGATAAGGGACCAGTACAATGGATCCCAGAAGCAGAGCAGTGAGCCGTCTTTCGAACGCTGTAAGAAAGCAATCTCAGAAGCTACTGCACTTGTTTTCCCGTCAGGTAGCAAGATCTCGCTAGTGAAAGATGCTTCCGATGTCGCTGTGGGACCTGTATTGCAGCATACTATAGGTAGCACCAAGAGTCCTATCAATTTTTCTCTATGAAGCTATCTCCAGCAAAGAAACGTTACAACATGTACGACAAAGAGTTATTAGCTATCTATGAAGCCGCAAAATACTTTAAACATCTACTAGAAGGAAGACAATTTAGAGTTTACACTGACCAGAAACCTCTGACATTCACGTTTAGACAGAAAATTGATAAATGTTCCCCTAGACGTTTACGAAAATTAAACTACATTAGCTAATTCACGACGGACATTGGCACGTTTCAGGAAAAAAAATGACGTAGTAGACTCTTTATCTCCAATCAAGACAGTTCTTACGAAGAAAACAATCGACTACGAGACACGCAGCCGAGGGAACCATGAAGTTTAATCCCGAGGCATAGCCGAGGGAGTTAATTATAGCGAGGGTACTATGACTTTTTGCTCCCGTGGTACGTACAAGATTTTTCCTCAAGAAGGGAGGAAATCAATACAAATAAAACCTAAGATTTTGATTTATCTATTTATTTACGTATCGATAACTAAATTTACAAATGTTTATTCCTTTAATTTTAACAATGACTTTTAAAAACAATAAAAAAGTTTTATAACATCTTATAGTAAAAAAAATAATGTAAATTAAATGTGCAATTCATCAATTACAACTATGTTGTCTTTGATTTCTATAATAACTTTCTATATAACTATTTAACTATAATAATAATTCAAATGTTTATTAATACTACAAAATGATTAACTGAATAATATTTAATTTATTTGTGTTTATCTCTAAAATACGAGAAATCAAAAACATAAATATAACCTGATTAGACGTAACCTACCTCTTTTCTAAAAGTCTTGTTTAAACTCAGTTATGAAGTCATGCGACATTTTAAAGTGACGATAAAAATTATAGTATCACGGCAATCAAAAGTATGAGTTATTTAAACTCTCTAATATTTTTTAAAAAAAGCTGTTAACCAGTCGAGTCATTCCATTAAAAAAAATTGCTTCTACATAGTTACAAAACAGGCAACACTGATTTTTAAAGAATAATAAGTTGGCTCTACTGTTACTTTCCACCACGATTTTTACTTTCCGCCACGATTTTCACAACTAGGCTGTAATGGGATCGTTTCCTCCCTATAAACTAGGGCGGAAAGTTAATGTTTTCTCCCTTCTGGAGGAAAAAATATTTCTGGACTAATATGAATTAGAATATTGCCTTATGGGTACAAACATGTATAGACTGTCAAAGAACGAAGATTTGTCGCCATACTAAGTTGCCTATTGAACTTCGAAGATACGATTTGGACATATTCACATCGATCTCGTAGGTCCACTTCCACCATCAAACGGCAATAGATATCTGCTGTCCTGCATAGATAGACTCCTCCCCCCCCCCTCCTCTATCTTCCTTATGTAAAGTGCAAAACATCTGAAAAAATTGCTGAACATTCTTCAACCAAAAGTAAAGATACCACTTTTTGGAAATTTCGGTTTTTTTGTCACTCCAAACAGCAGTGGACCTCAGCTCTTCCTACAGTTCTACAAGGGCTAAGAACATCATACACAGGGCCGTTTCTACTAATAGGCAAGACTAGGCGGTCGCCTAGGGCGGCAAAATTTAGGGGCGGCAAAAGGAAAGGTAAAAAATAATGTTTAATCTAACAGCGAAAAAAATAGCAAATTACTAGAGAAAAAATCGGTCCGAGACAACTCAGACCAACTTTCTCATGTACGAGTTCATAATTACTTAGCCCAGTGTTTTTCATTTATTAGTTTTCGGATGCAAATTTAATTATTATTGAACTTTTCATCAAAATTTATCATAAAAAAAACTTCTGGGCGGGGAATCGAACACAGTTTTTGACAAATCATTTTTTTAACTTTTTTTTTAGAGTTTTTGGGAGGTAGCACCCCTAAAATTGGAGATAAAATTCATTTCTCGCCTCGGGGTATGATTTTTCTGAAAATGTATGCCAAATTTCGTCAAAATCGTCCCCAGAAGTTTAGGCTCCAGGCGTCTACACATACTACAGACAGATATTTTTTGAAAACCAATTTTTTGCACTTAGGGGACCTCAAAACGTCTAAACCCATCAAAATCGAATTTTCGCGCCATTACAATACTTTCTCTTTACATGGGAAAGTAAACATTGAGAGAGCTTTGGTTGATTCTCGAGAGCCAGCCGAAGAAATAATAAATATTGAAACCCAATTTTTAAGCCAAAAAGAAGAAGAAGAAGAAAAGGGAAATTGTTGTTGAAGCCTCATCTTTCCTAAAGGACAATGCCGTGACAGCTTTTTGTTCTGAACTTTCAGAAATAAGTAATCAAATACAAAAATTTGCAAAATCTGAATACGTGCTGTTCTGATCCTTCTATACATGATCCCAACAAGGAAGAATTCGTTAAGAAGTTAAACACATACATGGCTAAAATACGGTGTCCAGCGCAACATCACGGATCTCATGGAGTCTACACACACCCTGCTCTCAAAACGTGTACTCATATTTTTATTTTTATTAATTTCCCTTTTAAATCATCTCTACATTTTTGTTCCTGTAGAATTATTTAAAGTGATATTTCAAATATTAGAAAATATAAAATGGTTAGATTAAAAATATGAACAAAAATTTGTAACCTCCGAAACTTAGTTGTTTGCATGGTCAACATATAATTCGGAATTGCTTAAAAATAACGCTCTCTCATAAGCTTTAATATGATGTAACATATGCCGCACTTTGTTGAAAAATGTGAAACAAAAACATAATTCGATAAAAAATGTATTATTTTTTTACACTCATTTATTTAACTCCATTTGTCTACAGAGATATTGATTTGGGACAAATATCACCCATTTCCCAACCTAGAAAAATGAATATGCTCAGATTATGTATTTTAGATAACAATAAAATACTCAATCATTAGTTATTTAATTAATTAGTAAATTAATGTGCTTGTCTCCAAATCTTGTGACCTAAATAAAAACTATTATTTAGAAAAACCAATATTTAAATCAGAAGATTCAATTAATTACTGTGTGAATACGTACGGAGCACTGTCTGGTAGGTAAGTTTTACTACTCGAAAGTGAATTTATATTATATTTTATTCATAGTGAAGGTTGATAAGAAAAGAAAACACTTTTACTTGTTCAATAATTTTATTGTCAAACCATAAATATATTTTGACTTACATACCGGTTTCGACTTATTCAGTCATCGTCAGTGTAATGATTACACTGTCGGTGTAATGGATTACACTGACGATGACTGAATAAGTCGAAACCGGTATGTAAGTCAAAATATATTTATGGTTTGACAATAAAATTATTGAACAAGTAAAAGTGTTTTCTTTTCTTATCAACCTTCACTATGAGTAAATACCATAAAATCTCAATCAATACTACTAACTTTATATTTTATTCCATTATATATTGTACAATTAATTGCTAATTACAATACTGATATTAATATTGCTTTACTAAATTATACTAATTAGACATAATTAATTAATATGAAGTGGTTAGGATTTTTAATAGTTGTTATATATGTGACTAGGCAGCAAAATGGAATTTTACTAACGAGTGATTAAGTTAGCCTCCGAGCCGGACGCGAGGCTAAACTATTAAAATTAACCTAATTTTCCTATAGTGATTTATCTAATTGAAGGCCGAGGCAATGAATACACGAGGCAGAAATGTTCCTTTGCTGCCTTGTTGCATACAATATTTTATCTACTCTCGCTATTTAGATAAAAAAAAAATGGATGCTTAGGTAAACATATTAATATGTACATAAATAATACAACATTGTTTTGTAATAAAACAAGTATAAAACAAAATTAAAATAAAACTAAACAAAAACAAAACAGATGTTATGACACGCACTGGTAAACACTGTACTTTTCCTACCTAGGCAGGGAAATGTTTCCCTGACTGTTTCAATTACTTTCCTGCCTTTTTTTAATATTTAAAAAAAAAAAAAAAAAAAAAAAAAAAACAATTACAAATTAGCGAAATAGTACTTTTCAGCCTATAATTAAAAGTATATTTATTTCTGATAATTTAATTAAATGTTACTGTGTATTAAGTTATCTTGGTGATACTATTATTTTTTATATTTTTCCTGTACCAAAGTTTAACTCCTCTATTATATTTGTATTTATTATAATTATTATTTTTTATCTTTAAATTTACATTACATTAAATCTTACAGCGAATTAGAAGCCTTAGAACTAGATTTGCTTACTGGCCGCATAAGCCTAAGCTTGAGCGTGGCTCAGTTATCACCTTTGGAAATATAAATGTACATATAGATGGATTCGTATGAGTACATTAGTACATATCCACATCTATACACACACATATTCCCAAATCTTTTAAAACTATGATTATAACTCTTATTGATGTTGCCTGACTCACTTTTGTGATTAATTGTTTTATTTTTGTTTTGCAATAAGTGGAAAGCTTCAAGAATATGCCTTTTTTATTAACTTCATAGCCAATAATAGTATTTTTATCAAAATTAAAAGAGTGACCTGTATTATTTGCATGTATGGCTAATTTGCAGTTATCTTATTTTTATTTTTTATATCATTAATGCGATAGTATTTTATGGTTTTCAATTGTTATGACGTTTCCCCAATGTAGGTTTTATCACAATTCTTACCATCGATTTTATAAATTAACTATTTTCTGTCAATACTGAAGTATTGATTGGATCTATCATGATATTATAAAGATTGAGCATTTTGTCATTCGGTTTATGTGCAATTCACATATGATCATAATCATTTTGTCTCATTATTTTATGATTTTTTTCAGTGAGTTCTTGGATATACGTGAGGCTTGTAAAATATTGATGTTGATAATTATATTCTCTCTTATTGTTTCGGTGACTGTTTTGTCTGTTTTATTTCTCATTGTATGCCAAATAGAGCTTATAACTTTGAGTGGAATTATCTTATTAGAAAGAAAATATTGTGCTAGAAAGAATTTTGGTTTTAATTTCATTACTATATTCTGTATCATTATTTTTTAACGCTAGTTAGAAACATTATTGATAATGCTGTGCTTTGGGTGGTTTGATTTGAAATTTATTAATCTACTAGCTGGATACCCCCCCCCCCCCCCCTACGGAGTGTTATATTAATTTGGTAAGTTTATAAACTACCATCAAGAAATATTTAAATTATTTTACTATGCGAGAATATCTAGATTCTCTCCCTCCCACTTATTTCTATACCCCCTTCTCGATATGCATCAAAAGGGTATTAATTACTTTGACCCCGTATTCATTACTTGTACCCCGTACCTCTTTGTACCAATATTTAAATTTTCAAAATTCTGGTAGACAGTGATTTTCCCCTAGCTTTAAAGGTTAAGTATGCAAATTTTCATCGAGATCGGACTAAAACTGTAGATTTGTATAAAAAACATACACATATTTAAATATATATGGCCGCCATCTTGAATCAAAACGCCCGATTGGTAAACCATTTATCAAACGTTTCTACTTTCATAAAAGGATGCTAACTTCTAAATTTCAAGGTTCTGGTGCAATTGGTTCCGGAGATATCGTCTTATATTTTATATAAATGGCCGCCATCTTGAATCAAGATGGCGGATTTTTAAAAAAATCTTAGCGAGCACCTAGGAAGTAAGAGGAACACACCTACAAAATTTCATGGTTATAGGTCTAGTGGTTTCAGAGATATCGTGATGTGTCAGTGAGTGAGTGGTATTTGGATTTTATATATATAGATTACTTTTCAAATCTTTAGAAAAATATTTAGTAGTTAGTCTATGTAGCATTATCTTTTTTAGGGTTTCGTTGGTATAACCAAAAAAAGAAACATATGTAGTTTCGTTCCTTACTTTCGTTCCTACTATCGTCTGTCTATCACTCTGTACGGTTTCAATTACGTTTCAATTAAAAGAGATATAAACATGAAAATTTTCAGTTTTCCTCGCGCACAGGAAGAATATAGTGAACTCAAAATTATCAGCTGTTCAAATTCAAAATAGCGGATAATTCATGTCAAACAATTTTTTTTTTTAAATTTTGCGTGGTGTATCAAATAAAAGACATCGAAGATTAGGTTACAAAAATATTCAACACTTGTAGATAGTTAATAATTTATTATACTATTTTGTCAAAACATATCAACATTTTACGGCCCCCCCCCCCCCAAAAAAGAAACTATATTTCTGCAGTTACTAAAATTATAAAACAATATGCAAAATGTGCGGTCTGCTGGGCCATAGAAAAAATTATCATCACATCTTAGTGAAGGAGATTATAACGCTTTACTCATCTCATAGTGTTTGTTTATAATTCGAAATATACCAAACAAAAGTACTTTCCCCAACTACCCTATAACGGCTATTCCTAATTTTTTTAAATTAATTCACGCTATTACCCTATGGTAGGCCGTTGAAAATTTCCGGAAAAAATGTATTTACCTTTTCGTTATTACCAATAATAGTATATTATGTTACTAGGCTGTGAAGTGAGTTTTTTCTTTACCATGGCAATATTTACTGTCGAGGTTCGCTCGACAGTAAATGTAATTGCCGCGGTAAAGAAAAAACTCACTTCACAGCCTAGTAACATAATATTATACTATTATTGGTAATAACGAAAAGGTAAATACATTTTTTCCAAAACATTTCACAGTCGCGTAGCATATGCTATTTTTTCCGAGGTAGCAGACAATGAAAAAACATTAAATATTAATCACTAATCAATATAGTACTATAATAATAATAACAAATATTAGTACATACTTAAGACTTAAAAAAAGAAACCTTAAAAAGAGGTTACACTATAAGAAAAGATAAATAAAACGCATTGACATCTAGCGGATTTTAATCGTAAAAGAAGCATTTCTACAAAGACTGCAGCGGTACTAACGGAAGTTTTGACAACTACCCGCCGGAAAATAAAAATCTTTTAGTTCCTAGGACGTAAAAGATTTTTTCTTTACAGCTAGGAGTAATGAAAAGATTTTTTAAGTCCACGTAATGAAAAAATGGATTTTAGCTATGTTTTTTAGGCTCTAAAGTTACTATTTCACAGCCTACCACGGAAAAAAAAACATTGTGACCCCCGGGGGATCGAACCAGGAACGCCTTCCTTTAGTAACACGTGGAAATATGTTAATTTTCTGCTATTACTAGAAATATGCAAAATGTGCGGTCTGCTGGTCTATAGAAAAAATATGAATAGCAATTTGCTCTGATAAACTGGGAATCCAATATGGCGGATAAGTTATGTCACGCGAAAAATATTAAAAAAAAAAAAATGGAGTTGGGTATCAAATGAAGAGTAGATTACAAAATTATTTAACACTTGTGTAACTTGTTTAATTTACATTTTTATTTCATTTCCACGCCATTTTGTCAAAATGTATCAACATTTTGCAGGCCTCCCCCCCCCCCCCCCCCCCATTTTAACTAATAATATGTTCCTCAATTTTTAAGTTTTTGGTAGTTTTCATACTACGGAAAGTTAAATTTTAATTTAAATCAAATTATAATTATTATTAACTACGGGAAACAGACAGTGAAAAATACACTCCAAATTTTAGAAAAATACAAATCCCGGCGCTGGAGTGTATTTTTCACTGTCTGTTTCCCGTAGTTAATAATAATTATAATTTGATTTTTATTATAATAATATGTTCACAATACCACTTTTATGTGACACTTCACGCACAACCATTATATTTGATAATGGTCATTATTATTTTTAAGCTGGAGTTTTTATCTTCTTTTCAAATAATAAATAAAATTTACTAATAAAGTTAAATATAATTCACATTATTGCCTTATTTCTATATCCTCATATATTATTTTAGCTAATTTTTAATAATATGCTTTTTAATAATATTACTGATGTTACGATATTTATTTATATTTTTTAAGAGTTGTGATGTTTCTAATGAAAAAATAAATACTGTCTCAAAAATGCAGGAATAGCTCATTCCATTTGATGGCCAAAACTTCTAGATGCCCATTCAGCACACATCCCGCAATATGTTTATATAGATGTATAACGAATAATGCTCCCAGTAACTTGCCTTTGAAATTTTTTTAATAAAGGCTGTGTCACGGCTACTTATTTTTAAATTAATAAAATCTACTATAACAAATATTGGAATATAGTTATTGTTATTATACAAGATTAAAATGTAGTTAATGGGACGTTACTATCACTACAAATTGTTAACATTTTTGGATAGTAAGTGTTAAAGAGGAAATTGGTTTCACATCTAAATTATTAATTAAGTACTTTTAACTTATTATTACTATACTACTTACTTATTATTACTATTATTATTATTTATTTTAACTTGTTTATACTATACGTTTATCTACTATAAGATTCTATTTTATCTTATTTACCCGTATATACACGATAATAAGTTAAAAAAATGAATACAACAGTGCTATAATAATTGTACCTATTTGAACAGTAAACTTTATACATAATAAATACATTGAACCTATGTATTATTAAAAATAATATAAACAAAAACATTACCTATACATAATTAATAACAATAACATGTAGTTTTTTAAAATACTAATAACATTTACTAGTTATTCAAACAGGCCTAGTTTTAAATTATTTAATTCTACTGATACTAATAATAAAATATACATATATATTTATTAACACTTACTAATAATTATAATATATACAAACTACATAATCATTTATTATGCATAAATATTAATTAATACACTACATCTATATTATCACAAATAATATAAGCAAAAACAAAACATGAGTATATTAATACTAATCTAATTAGTCTTCTCTAGTTATCTTAATAGTATAACAAAAATAAATAATATTACAGTAAAAAATAAATGTTATGTATGTAAGTTTATTACGAATAAAATTCTAAGGGTTATGGCGTTTGTCCGGTGTAAATCGGAGCAGTAGAACAGAAGTTGTAGTTGAGGGGGGGGGGGGGGAGAGGGGGCTCCGCTGGGGCGAGTGAGCGACTACTGGAACGGTAGCGAGGAGCGAAGAGCGGATGTTGGGGCGTAGAGTCAGTTACCGCGCAAGGTAACTGACGCGCAAGCCCCTACGATGGTGAGCCCGCAGGGGGGGGGGGGGGGGGGGGGGGAGGCTCTGTCTACAACCCTCTAGACTAGATACTATGCTACTACGAACTACCTCCTGCAACTGCCTACCTTCCTGGTAGCAGTGTAACGCTTATTGGTGCCTTTTTTTGGTAACTCTTTTCGAGTTTATGTAGCATAGCCAAGACATGGAAATGTCAATACGAATTTTTTACGCTTGGAAATGTTTAGCTCCGAGCATTAGTTTGCCGTCCGGAGAGCCCTAAACCTCCTAAAATTGAAGCTTTAACTCCATTTTACAGCTAAACTAAGGGGTTTAGGAAAAATTGCCAAATACAAAAAGTTCTTATTCTTTTGCGTAAAATCAAAATCCATTATTTAAAAAAATGCATTATTGGTAAATTTTTCACGTTTTGAGCCCTGCTGAACACCTTTTTGTGGCATAAAAATTTACAGATAAGGTATGTATTTTAGACTGGATTTGGATTCTATGACTACAAATAACTTTCTGTATCTTGAATTTTGTTCCTAAAACTATTAGTTAAGCTGTAAAATGGAGTTAAATCTTCAATTTTAGCAGGTGCAGGGCTCTCCAGACGTCAAACTAATGCTCAGAGCGAAAAATTTCCAAGAGTAAAAAATTCTTATTTTTAGCCATAGAATCCGAATCCAGCCATAATAAATATGGCTTCCTATTCACTTATTTTTATTTTGTAAACTGCACACACTTTTACTGAACACAGAAAATGTTCAGAATTTTTTTTCAGAACCCTGAAAACCGCATCTTTCTATCTATCATGGTTCCGGACCGGATATATTTCGGTGTTCCATATTAGCTGGGACACCCATTATATATATATATGTATATATATATATATATATATATATATATATATATATATATATATATATATATATATATATATATATATATATATATATATATAATATATATAAACTCGCAATAAAGTTTAACACATGAACTTTTGATGTAATTCACAAAACATTAACTAAGAATTAATCAAATCCAATATTACTGTTTCTAAGAGTTGTAATGTTTTTCAATGAAAAAATAAATACTGTCTCAAAAATTCAAGAATAGCAAATTCCACTTGGTGGCCATAGCTTCTAGATGCCCAACAAGCACACATCCTACTTTACGTTTTTATAGATGAATGAAGCCCCCTGTAACTTGAGTTTAGTAGAATAAGTTTTTAATAATGGCAGTGTTACGGCTACTTATTTTTAAGTTAAAAAAATCTACTATAAAGACCGTTGGAAACTTATTATTATACAAGTTTAAACTGTAGCTGATGGGAAGTTGTTCAAAAATGATCGTTTAGAGGAATAGGAATGAGAAGAGCTAACTAGCTCTTACGTGTTGCCAGAGCTATTCCTTTCTTTGTTTCTCTTAGGCTTAGAGTTGGGCAGCGCCAGCGAGGAAGGGTATATGTTTAGGGCGAGGGGATCACCGGATCGGGATCAAGATCGCTTCGAGTAGAAGGGGGAGGACTAGAGGTTCTATTGGTTGAAAATTATCAGTGAGCAGAGTAGAGGTAAAAAGAGCTATTAGCGCGTTGCCCAAGAAACTGAAAGTATTACTAGACCTCTGTCTCTTTCACCTTTTCTCTTTCTCTCAGTGGCCCGGAGCACAGCTGATAAGGAAAGGGGAAGGGAGAATGGGAAGGGGAAGAGCTGCCACATTTTTTTCAAGAGCTCTTCCTTACACGCTGCTCTCTTGAAAGAGCTAGCTCATTTGATCAGCTCATGAGCGGATTGCCCACCTCTACACTTGATCATACCCTCTGTAAGGTTTAAATCAACCTGCAAGCGTTCATCGTTGTCGATAATTACTTGTGGGTGACCGATCTGATATTTACCGTACTTATTTACCCAGGGATACTAAGAATAAATAATATTTTCTTTATATCTTATTTTATTTTTTTTTCTCTCCTGATCTGCCTCCATAAAATGTATCTCTGGGGTTCAATGGTAAATGTACTAGTAGCGGGTGATTTTCAACGAACTCAAAAAAATAAACTCAAAAAACGAACTCAAAGAAATTGTTTTATCTGCTTTTAGCTCTTTACGAAAATTACACTCCCATCTCTGTGTGACCTCGTTTTTTGAGTTTACTGTTTTCGTAGTTTTGGCCTTAAAACGACACTGTCGTATTTCCGACGGGTCGTCATGCAGTTGGATATTACGGTTCTGTGAAATACATTTTGGACGACCATGGTAATAACAACCGTAGAATTCAAAGAAATTTTTAGTTACCCTACAAAAACCGCCAACCTTTACACGTAATACAGAAACCTCGCTGCTCTTAGCTGCGTGGACTGTAGAAGTATTCCTAGCATGGTCTTCCCATAATAAATACTGGATGGCTATTTTTGCTTGATTATCTCCTCACCTATAACCAATCATAGGGATAATACGTATTGTTTCCGGTTTAAAAAAATGGCTTCTGTGCTGACAGATGGAGAATTAGTGGACTCAGTGAACGGTCCAAAACCCTTTTCTTGTATTTACAGTTATCTAAATTTGTTTTCCTCGTTCCATTTTACGAACTGTTCTCAGTCTTCAGACTTTTTACTGTCTGAAGAATAGAATGAGGTAGGTGGGATGGGTCCTTTAAAGTTTTTACTTTGGCTGGTATTAAACAAGTGTGCAAAGTAACCCTTTTTCAATTCTTGCAAATTAAAAACTTTAAGCAACTTAGACAGAGCTATCGGGAAATAATTTAAACTATCTTGAAATTTGATAATTTCTAACATGTTCCTTGAGTAATTAACTCAGGGTGGTAGCAATTTCACACTCAATTTAATGTGAAGTAATAGCCCACCATAAGAGAGCAGCTGGTTCAACTAATATACTTTTCAGAGGACTGTATAGGCGGTAACGTGGTGGTATTGGTGAATGGTCATTGGTAGCTGAGAATGTAAGAGTAAAAGGTAAAAATTACTTAGCGGAACCCTAGGTTACAATATAACGGGCGGCGATGAGTAGATCTGGCCTCCAGACACTGCAGTTGTCTAGACACAACTAGTGACCTTGTAGCTCTGGGTTAATGATAACATTTGAACGATGAACGTAGCTGATATAAACATTAAACTACATACTATGAACTATTTACTGAACACCGCGTGAACATTCTCTGTTTATTTATGCCGGCTAAGAATCATGTGATCGATAATTGACTCTTAATTATTATAGAAAGCAAGAAACACACAATTAGCATTCCAATGAAAAACAAAATGCTGCGAGAATATGGACAAACTTATTACGTGTGAGGCAAAAAGGGAGAATGTGCGAAAAGGAGGCCTCTTCGAGGTAAGCGTTTCATCAAAATTTTGTGTTTCATCAAAAAATAGGGCATGCCTAGAAGTTACTTTGGCTGACAGGTAAAAACTTTTTAAAAGTGTTTTGGGAGATGTGGGAACAAAAAAGTATAGGTACATTTTTTTTTTTGGTGGAACCGTTTTTGAGGAAAGATATTAAAAACCCATCTGAAAATTCCCGTCGCACTCAATCTTTTGAATATAAATTAAAACCTCTTTCTGGCAATATTTAAAGTGTGTAAAAAAAATGGTTCTTTTCGCATTTGCTGCCGGAGAATGGTTTGTGTATCGGGCAACTGCTCTTGGAAAGGAAAGTCCTGGTATGTTATGTTCTGATTAAAACAGCTTTTCAAATCGTCCTCAGCGAACTCAAAGATTTTTTTTTTTATTTCCCAAACAGAATTTAAATTTTTTTTTTTTTTAAACAATTTACCATTATTAACCTCCCATTATTGCCGGAATACTAAAAGTAAATTATACGTTAAACCTATTTTTGGAGATAATGTAAATTCTTTGTATTCGGAATATCGAAAGCAATGTGTCCCAGAATGTGTAAAACCATGCTCGTGATTTTTGTGTGATTCAGTTGCTAGAGAAAGAAATTTGAGTTTTCATGTTCCCAAAAAGGATCTCTGCGATACATGTATAACGTTTGAAAACAATAATGTGGACGACTCTTCATACCAAAGGTATATTGTCAGAAAAAACAATGCACGGAGAAGAAAAGAGGAAGATAAAATTGCTGCACTTAATAATCTAGCTACTGTATTTACACACGAACTTCAGGCAGTAAAACTTTGCCCCTTACTCAATGCCTCAGTGCTTTATTTTAAAACAAAACTATGCGTTCACAACGTCACCTGTTATTGGTTTAATGAAACCGAAGCCGACCTCCAAGCATCTTCCAAGCCACTTGTACTGTCAACTATATTCTGACTCATGTTTCAAATTATTCTATACCCATAATATTGTGGTCTGACAGATGTATTTCACAAAATCGAAACAGTTTTTTTCTAATGCAATGCTTGCATTAAGCATTGAGAAAAAAGTTACTATAGGTCCAACAATTTCTGGAGTCCGGACAATCGCTGATAGAGATGTAGAGGTAGATTCAGCGCAGAAAAGTAAAAACAAATTTATTTATTTACCATCAGATTATTTGGGTTTCACTCAAGAAGCTAGATTAAATCATCTCTACTAGGTTAATAATTTAGATTTTAAATTCGTAAAAAATTATTCATTTAACACTGAGTTCAAATTAATTCGTCCTGGATGAAAATCTGGTGATCCCACTGTCACAAATATACTTGTGATCAAGTATACCCCGGATGGAAAGATGGTCAAAGCTTGATTTTGAACAAGATAATTGGCTGGAGTTGCCAGCTTCCAGGGCTGTAAAACCTAATAAAATACTTCCACTAAACAAATTTCATAATCTTCATTCTTCGCCCATTAGAATTAAAAGAACCAAATTTAACCACTTGCAACAGTAAAGATCTGTTTTACCTCAATGGTGTTATTGCTACTAGATTCACTACCTCATAAAGACTGAAGAAACATACTTTTTTATTATACCTAATATAATTTGTATCCATTTTTAATTATTTTTAAGCATTTTGTTACACATTTCTCTATTATGTATGTTTTTTATTTGTATAGCGTCAAAATTAAAATGTTAATTGTTACCTACAATGGTCTCAGTAATCTCACATTTCTGTAGTTTTGTTATTAGCTTAAGGCCCCCTTACACGATCAAACATTTTGCGCAAACATGATGTCGGGCAAATTTAGGCCATACACGTCAAACATCATGTTTGCGCTAACATCAAACAGCCCCATACACGGTCAAAATGTTTGCGCAAACATTTTGACCATGCATGGGGGCCTTTAGGTAATCTATTTTTTTAAACATAATTTATAAAAAGCAACATGTGCTCAAATTGTAAGACTAATATTTTTTAATTTTCGTTCAAATTGTTTTCATATTTCTTTATACATTTCCTTAGACACTAAAATATTTTTCTTTCTTTTTTAACTTTGAGTTTATACATTTTATATTTAACTTTAACTTGAATTAATGTGATGTTGAAATTAATCTGTGATGTTTTTAATTTTTAATACAATTTTTATTTTTAAAGAAACCTGTTTCTTAACCGTTTTAATACCTCTACATTGTATTTAGTGTTTTAATCTTAGTTTACCTTAGTAAGTGTTACCTCGTTTCTCAAAAAAAAAAAAAAAAAAAAAAAAAATTTAAAACTTTTTTTTTCTCCTGTAAAGTTAGCATTTTCGACTTACATGTTGTCACGGGTTAACCGACGATATATACATAGTTGCTTCCAATCTAGTAATTCCATGCTCCTTAGCCAGCAGATGTAAATGTCTCCATTAAGTGCTTATCTGGACAGTTAAAGTCAATAATATGGTTTAAATCTACTTATTAATTCTTAGATTTTTAAAAAATCATTAGAAATTTGTCATAATTTGTTTACTCTACTATTAAAATTTTGCCATGTTGAACAATCGATTCCCACTGTTTTATCGTTATCCAAAAATTATTTCCAGTTTTTCTTATACTCTCCTTGGGAACAAAAGTTATAATTACAGGTCAAATAATTACACATTTCCTTCTTGTTAAATACACCTGCAAAATCGTATGTTATATCTAAATCTAAAAGGAACACGGAAAAAAATGAGTAGTGTCATAACAACTTTAATAGGGGGTTGAGGCACATTTCTTTGTTTCAACACTAATTTAGGATCTGCGCTACACATTAAGTGTTGTTATAACTTCCTAGGTTTGAAATGACTCTAACTCTGAAGTTGGATTTACCACCGCTTTAGCGTTGTTAGTACTACAATTTTTAGAGTTGGAGTAAGTAAATTAGAGTTAGTATAAGATATTTAAGAGTTATAACAACACTTGACGTGTTGTAACAAGTCTAGTGATAAAGTTGAGATAACACGACATTGGAGTTGTAACAAAACCTAATTTAGAGTTGTAACAACCTGGATTGAGTAAAAATAAACAATATCAGTGTTGTTAGAAAAATATGCAAAGTTTTAACAATTCTAGACCAAGTTTTAATTTAACTCTAATTATTATTCGTAATACTCTATTTATAAAGGATTATAACAACTCTTATTGAAGTCAATACAAACGTGTTTAGTCTTTATTACAACTCTACCGTAAATATTTGTTTCAACTTTATGGTGAAGTTGTTTTGACTTTTTATAGAAGTATAAACAACTTTACTATGAAGTTGAAACAAATATTCTCGATAAAGTTGGTCTTTATTACAACTCTATCGTCAATGTTTGTTTCAACTTTATGGTGAAGTTGTTTTGACTTTTTATAGAAGTATAAACAACTTTACTATGAAGTTGAAACAAATATTCGCGATAAAGTTGAAGTCTTTATTACAACTCTATCGTCAATGTTTGTTTCAACTTTATGGTGAAGTTGTTTTGACTTCTTATAGAATCAACTTTACTAATAAAATGTTACTTATATAATTATTCCCATATAGTATTTTAAAGAAATAATAATTACTATTATTGTAAATTTTTAAGGGTATATACTCCTTTCAATTTTACTTAAATAAATGTTTAGTTCAGCTATAATCTTTTTTGAAATATACATTGTTATAAGATTTGTAAAAATACTTTAAATCTAAGTCCGTAGAGATTATTATAAGCGTGATATACCTTATACCTGGGTTTCAAGGCAATAGATTAAGTCTGTTGACTTGAAGTGGTTTTTTACCAACTGCAGAGTGAGTTTGACAACATCTTTAATCTTTTTACCTGGTGTATAAACCATTATACAGTCTACATAGGGTGACGAAATCGTAACCAGGAAAAAACCCTGTATACTCTTTGCCAGGTGCGTGGCTCATCCTATTATAAGGATTACCAATGCACCTGCGAAGAGAGGAAACGGGGAATATTTATAAACATATATACCCGGGTGTTTAAAACTATTCTGAGGCTTCATCATTTCATAAAATTACCTTAATTTTAGTAATTTAGCCTAAAAGCACGGTTCTGCAAATAGATACAAGATTCAGTAAATATATCAAATATTAATTAAATACATTCAACTAACATCATATAAATGAAAAATAAATTGTTGTATCAGCAATATTGAAATATTTATCGATTATTAAGATGAAAAACTTGAGGCAGGTTGTAAGACTTACTAATAATATTTACTGAATATTGGGAAAAAAGGGAGAACGATACATTCCATTTTCTTATCGATAAACTCAGAATAACTTAATTTTTGAAGTTATATACAGGGTATCCCAGCTAACGCACGGCGCAGCGAAATATCTCCCGAACCATAGATAGAAAGATGTGGTTTTTTGGTTTCGATAATGGCTAAAAAGAGGTGTGTGAAATTTACATAATTAAATAAACAGGTCAAGTGTGTACTAGTCAGCACACAGCGAGGGTCCGTAGCCAACCCTGTATATAGTTTAAGCAAGGAACACAAGAAAAGAAAGAAAGCAGGAAAATATAAGGGTCCTTGGTTCTGCCTACGGACCCTAAAAAAGTGAATAAGAAGCCACATTTTAAGACTGGATTTGAATTCTACAGCTAAAGATTAGAACTTTTTAAACTCTAATTAACTTTTTAACTCTTCTAAATTTTAGCATGTTCTGGGCTCTCCTGACGGTAAACTAATGCTCGGAGCGTAATATTTCCAGGAGTTTCAAAAGTTCTTATCTTTAACAGTAGAATTCAAATCCAGTCTTAAAAATGTGGCTTCTTATTCACTTTTTTTAATTAAGTAAATTTCACACACCTCTGCTATGCTAAGCACAGAAAATGTTCAGCATGTGTTTTGGAAGCGTCTTTTTAGCCATTATGGAACCCAAAAAAACGCATCTTTCTATCTAAAAGAAGGTCCTAATGTAACAACACCCTAAATCCACAAATATTTGTTGTATGCAATGCTATTATTTAAGGTTTTTAAAACGTGATAATTATGAAGATAAAAAGCCTTGACTCCCTTTTATGTTAGTTTTCTACAGCAAAACCCTAAATCGCATGATGGCAGAGATACGCTTTCAATATCGTTATTGCCTTTAAAAATTATTGGAGGTAAGCTTATGAAAGCCGCCCATGTGTATATACTTCTCAGAGTATTCTATATGTTTTCCCATGTATATTACGAACGATCATTATACGATGCAAAACAGCTTGAGCTTATTTTATTATGTTAGATTTGAACTTGGAGGAAGCTCGCAACTGCATTTTTCCTTTCTGGATCTAAGCAGCATGTATATAAATAGAGAAATAACATGACAAATTTTGCCCCAGTTAAAGGCTCTTTTACACGCATCAGTAGGTAATCAAGTGATTAATTAATTTTTAAGTGAATTAATGTGTGCAAACAATGAATTAAGCAATAAATTGTCTGTTATTCACTAAAAATTAAGGTAAAATTTGGTTAATTGGTACTTGATTACTTATAATAATAATATTCACGTGGTAATAGCGTCATGCGCTAGGCCAACACTATTTGGAGTTGAATTCAACTCTAGATAAAGTTACAACAACCCTTAATGGGTTTTTTTATTTTTTAGAGTTGATTTGAAGCTAACAAGGGTCAAGTTTACGCTACCTAGTTTTAAAGCTACCCTAAAGGTCTTGGGGTGGGGGGGTACCTATAAATACGTCCCCACCCTTTTTTCAAGACATCAGTCTAGTTCACATCACAGTTCGGTTTGGTAAAACTCCAATGCTCACGCTACGGCCTCAATTAACCTATATTACTAATACTAGTATATTTATATTTTACAAAATTTTCCGCACAGTTGTTTTAGAAGCAATATACTTAGTTGTGCGTTCTTACTTAAGCAGTGGCTACTTTTCTTAAAACCGTGAGTAAACTTTTTAGCAGTAATCGAATATATTATAGTTTTAGTTGAAAGGTTTATAAGGGTTGTGCAAAAGAATCGGAAGTTAATATGGATGACTTACTCGTTCTCTGGGGATTTCCTCATTTATTAGAGAACTTTAAAGGTACGTAAATTAAGAAATTAATAATTTAAAAGGAATTTTAAAAAAAATTAAAAAAACACAATAATATTTCCCTAATTTCCTTTTTTAATATTTTTCAAATATTTAATTATTATTTTTAAATATTATTCTTAAGGCTATTGGCGCTGTGCAAATTAAATTACTTCCTAAAGCACATCAACTTATAACTTTTGAGTAGTTTCCTTATAAATCTTAACTACTATACATATATATATATATATATATATATATATATATATATATATTATTATTATTATTTTTTTTTTTTTGCAGACATAACAAGGGATTTCATCCCTGAATTGTTGAAGTCGGATTTTGCACTTAAACAATTAGTCCCAAATACAAGGGACAGAATTGTTTTACACAACAAATTATGTAAATATTTGTCAGAGGATAGGACAGTATCAATCAATGCACCAAATGAAAGTGATGTAAGTCTACAATGTTATAATTTTAAAACATATATATATAAAAATGTTATTTTTAATTTTTCAAAATTAAATTAATTGATTTTAATTTTTTAAAATTTGATTAATTGATTTTTTTTAATTTATTCATTTTAATTTTTATAAATTTAATTTATTCATTTTAATTTTAATATAAATTTATAAAGTATTGACTTTTACATTTAACTTTTTACATTTAAGTATTTTTTTTTTCTTACATTTAACATTGCTTAAAGTTAGTTTTAATTTAATTTATTCCTATTTCGGCTCATCTATATCTTACAATTATCCGATTTGCTTGCAATTTTTTTAAACGGTTCCTTATTTCTTGTTATATCTACGGTTACATTTGCCTTCTACCATATCATATAATAAAATTTACTTCAATTTAAACATTAATTATTTATGTTGGATTGTTAACAGGCAATCATCTTGAATGAATCTCTGTTGATTTCGGATGAGTGTGGCACCACTTCACAAAGGAACAGTGATCAACTATTAACTTTTGAGGTGTTAGATGTACCGGTAGGAGTTGATGACACTTTAATTGACGTTGATGGAGCACTTATAGGCAAATGTACTGATCCTGTAAGTAGTGTTTTTAAAATATTATTTATTTTCCGTTTTATTTTTTACTTCATTTTCTTTAAAATTTTCAAATTTCTTGCATATGCATAAGAACGTGTCACTTTGCTTGATTTTTTAATTAATCTGCACTTAATAAAATTTAAATCTCTCCACCATATTAATGATGTATTTCGATTTCATGTTACAGTTGGATATAGACTTCAAGTTTATCTATCCGGACAAGGTGTACAAATTACTCTATGGTTGGCCGGACTTTTCGACAAAAGTAATCAAGATAGCAAAGGAGAGGGTAAAAGATAAATCCAGTCTGACCCTGTGGCAGAAAAAAACGATTATGAGAGTGAGTTTCATATTATTATATACTCAATGCAGTTTATATATTCTTATTATTACTTACGTTTTCCCTTTTTAACTCCAAAATATGAAACAAGTGATGCACCCCAAACAAAACTTATAGATATTAAAAACAAAATTTATTTAATTAATACTTGATTTTTCTTTTTACAGATGTAAAATTGTGTGCTACACTTTTACTTTTACCAGCCTTAATCTTACCAGGGAAGTCGGACACCAGAGAGGACATCGTCACAAAGAAAAAAGCCCAGTGTAAATTTTCTATCTCTGAGAACCAAAACGCACTCGTCACTATCATCAAGGTAAAATTAGTTCTATGCTATTTTTAAGCGATGTGTGATTAATGATTAATGTCAGTGTCACAGTGTGGGGTCAGGTGGAGTAAATGTAAACAAAATTTTCATTTTTTAATTTGCTTTTCTGCTATCTAATCTATCCTGATAATTGAAACATTTTTGGATATACCAAACTACATTATATGGCCACCTTCTTATTTTTATTTATTTAAACAAATAAATAAATAAATTGAACCCAGTAATAATTTTATGCTTGTAGTAACCTCTTGTTTACATTTACTCTGCCTATCTCGATAGATATATTATATTTAATAATTGAGGTTGATAACTTTTAATTAAACATTTAAAAAGTAATTAATAATTTAGATTAATTACTGGGATGTTTGAATTATTAAACTATCACATTTCATTCCAAAAATAACATTGATATTAAATGGATAACAAATGATTAATCTCATTAAAATATTTGTTTGTTGTGAAGCCCTTTAGGTTTTAAAGATAGGGTTTTTATTATTTTTATTAAGATAAATAATTTTTTCATACTCCTTTATATGGTTTAAAACATTCACTCTCTCCTTTCTTCTTATAATTTAGCTACAATTCGCCCTTAACTCAAAGCTTCTATAGATGTTAATTATTTTTTAAGAATAATTATATTAATCATTATTATGACTAGTGAGGTTAATAAAAGTAACACTACAATATTGTCACCACAATTTTATATTTGTGTAAAAACAATAATACAATATAAATAAATAAATAAATACAATATAAAATTGTGGTGACAATATTGAAGTGTTACTTTTATTAACCTCTCTAGTCATAATAATGAAGTGCTACCACAAAATCTCGCTCAAAACAACCAATTATATATTAATCATTATAAGTGCTCTGAAGGGGGGGGGGGGGCGTTGTATTAACTACAACACCGCATGCTATTACAGTAGCTATAATAATTTCTAATTTTTGTTTTGTTATTTGTTACGCAGGCTGGTAATGAACTGAAGGAGGTGATCAAAAAGAAAAGGGAGGAAGCTTTAAGCAAAGGCCAGACTCTATACAGCCTTACTTAGTCTTTAAAAAAAAAATCATTCTTGTATTGTAATACTAATTATATATTATAAATGCAAATAATTAATTTTAATATATCATGTTCTATGTAATTATTTTTTTTTAATTCACTTTTTTTAAAAAAAAATCTTTCTTGTTTTGTAATACTACATATTTATTATAAATGCAAATAATTAAATTTAATGTATCATGTTCTATGTAATTTTTTTTTTTTTTTAAATATATATTGCTTTGTACCATATATTTATTTCTTTGAATTCATCTACTTCGGAAAAACCTTTCCCTTATATGTGATTGCAATGAGTAAATAATGAAGCTTCTATGTATATTCAGTAACTGTACACGATGATGATTTTATTACTTCTAATAACTTTTTAACTTTTTCCATTAAAAAAAAACGAAATTATACGTAAAAGCTTTGTCATTTCCTCAGTGTTGTCACATTTAGCAAGCAAAGGCTACAATAACTTAAAATTGTAACCCTTGCTTACTTTATGGCTTGTTTAACTTAGTTCCATTATAGGAATTTAAATTAAACAAATATCAAAAGGCTGATACTCAAAGAGTATAATTATCTATATTATACTCTTCGATATGAGTCCCTTCAACTCTAAGAGCTTTCTCTTTCCAAGGAAAAGCATGTCCTTGGGAACGTATCTGCTGGGATACTCTTTGAATCATTAATCAACATTAAACAAAAATAAATGTTGATAAATGATTCAAAAAGTGTCCCAGCAGATGCGTTCCCAAAGACATGCTTTTTCTTGGAAAGAAAAAGCTCTTAGAGTTGAAGGGACTCATATCGAAGAGTACAAGTGACACTATTACAGTGTTGGGACAACCTCTAATAAGAGTACAAGGAACACTACGTAGAGTTGTAAGAACTATATAGAGGGGTTGAAGGAACACTACAAGAGTTGTAAGAACTATATGGAGGGGTTGAATGAACACTACAAGAGTTGTAAGAACTATATGGAGGGGTTAATGGAACACTACAAGAGTTATAAGAACTATATGGAGGGGTTGAAGGAACACTACAAGAGTTGGGAAAAAGAATGTAGAGTTTGTATCAACTCTAACGTGGGGTTGCATTAACTTCATAAATGGTTACGGGGACCACTGCAAGAGTTGAAAAAAAGAATATATAGTTTTATCAACTCTAAAGTGGGGTTGTATAAACTTTATGAATGGTTATATGGGCCACTGCAAGAGTTGAAAAAAAGAATATATAGTTTTTACCAACTCTAAAATGGGGTTGTATTTACTCCAGAAGAAAAATTAGAGTTGTTTCAACTCGAACTCTGCTTTGTAAAAACGTTAATAGAGTTCTTATAACCCCATAATAAAGGGGTTGTTAACACGCTTGTAGGGTTGTTACAACTCCTAAAGGTTGTTAAAACCCCTTTAGAGTTGGATCATACCCTAAGAAAAAGCTTGGGGTTGTATTTAGAAAACAAAGTTAGAGTTATTTCAACTCTTAAGAGTTCATACAACTCTATTGATTGTATTGCTGTAACTCTACAACGGTTGTTTGAATGCTATAAGAATTGATTCAACCTTAAGAGGGTCTTAGAGTAAATTCAACTTTTCAAAAATTAGAGGATTATCAACTCTAGTGAAGTTGAGTAAACCCCGGCAAATTTTAGCTCTAAAAAAATGTTTTATAGACTCTACAAGGATTGGTGGTAATTGAACCCCTCAGTAGAGTCGGCGTATAGCTTCAAGCGTTGTCGTTACTCTAGATTTTTTTCCGTGAAGAAATCTTCTTCTTGGAGCTGCTTCACTGTTTCTGGCATTTCTTCTACCAGAGTTTCCAGATTGAAGTCAACTGATTTAAGTTTGTACGGAATTTCTATTGGAGAAAAAATATTTTCTTTACCTTCTTGTTTAGCAATTCAATTTGTTCAATTTTTTTTGCATAATTCTCTTAGCCATTTTTCTGTCACTTTGCAGACAAATAGGCAGCTTCGCCTTCCCTCCATGCCTAGCAGAAACGAAATTAGAGAATTTTCCTTGAAAATACAGATTGTAGGCCCCACATAAGTCTTGGAACGACTGAAAGAAAAACTCTAAAATCAATTAATATTTGTACTGTCAGAAAAATAGCTAGTCTCAAGTGGGCCTTGATAGTGGGACATTGGTCTAGGGGGTCAGGAGTGGGGGTTATCTCAAGGGGCCCAGTAAATACTAAGACACATTCAGTAAACATAAATCCGCTCTAAATAAAAGCACTGAATTAGCATCACCGGTAGCAAGTTTACCATTAGAGCTGTACATGGACGAATCTAAATTGTCCATAGGAGCATCGCTGGATAAAATAAACGAGAGGAAAAACGACAACCGTAAGCATTTATTGCAGAAAAGTTAAATGGTGCTCAGAGAAAGTATAGAACTATGCGGTTGAGAGTTGCTAGCTATATTCGAAACGATACAGCATTCCCAAGAGATTATATCAGGCAGTAATGTCCCGATATATACTGACCTCAAACCCCTCGTATATGGCCTAAAACGAATCGTTTCAAAAATGACTAACCGCCTGTTAGAGATGAAGGAATAAGCACTGAGAAGATAGTCGAAGAGCAAGAAAATGACACAGAGTTGGCCGATACAAAGAATTTTATTTCTAATGTAAGGGGAGTGACGTCAAGCACATGTGCTAAGCCTAGAATTTCAAACTCTATTCTAATAACGGATGCGCTTATACTTTTTAAGATTACAACAAACATGCCTTCGTTGAGTATTCCTGCTTATATTTGTTGCCAATTTAAATATTTGATTCTTACCGGTCCTAATTACGACACTCTGTCTAAAAATCACAATGTACCACACCCTGAAGATGCTTCCAGTAGTGGAAGCGAAACGTCGGACTTCAAGCCCTTCATGACGCGGATTTCACCCGAAAACCAAGCTGTTTATTTCTTTGTTTGGTGTACATTTGGCTTTCGTTATTTTATTTTCTTTTTCTTTCTTTTTTTCTTTTTGCCTTTTGTGTAATATATAATTTAATACTTTAATTTCTTAATGATTACATAAAAATAACATTAAAATCACAGCATTATAAAGCTAGGACCGATGGCCTTCAGCTTAGAGTAGCGGCTAGATAAATATTAAATAGCAATTAATAAATTTGCTTACACTATAATACAAAGTAACTCTTAAAAAATACTATACAAAAAAAACAAAACATAAACAACTATATTGTTAACTTAGATAAATAGATTTAATATTGTCTTTGTAAACACACCAAACAATAAAATTCTTAATACTATAATAAAGCATTCATCCAACTTATATAATTAACCCATTTTGTTTTGTATTTTAAATTTAATTTAAAAAATTTATTAGACTTATCATTTATTTATGTGCTTATGACCAAAATAAATATTAATTATCACTTAAGTTAATAAATAAATAAAAAAAAACTTCTAACAAATCTTATAATAAAAAATCTATAAAAAAAAATAAAATAAAATAAACAGGGAAGAATAAAATTGATTTACTCTTTTTTGATTTTAATCTATAACAAGATATATAATAGTACATTACGCGTCTAGTGCGGAAAGTAGCAGTTTATATGCGGGTGTGGAGTTTGCACCCGAGCGATAGCGAGGGTAGTAAAACGACACGAGCAAAGCAAAATGCAGTTTTCGCACGAATTGCGTACCGTACTTTATCTACAATTGTTAATTTAATAAAAGAAGAAAAACATTTAATAAACTTCCTGTATTTAAGTTCATGATGACATGTATGATAAAGATGTCATTAATTCATTAGTTGTATTTTTTGCCGAATTAATTATTTCTGGAGGAGTATTATTCTCCACATTTTCGTCAAAGTCACTTGATTCACTCATTGTTTTTCACTAAAAACTCGATATAAACAGTTACTTTAATAAAAGAACAGCAAATTAGTTTTGTTAAATGTAAACAAACTCGCTAAACGTGCGTAAAGCTGAAGAATTCCTCTTCTTTATCGCGCTAGCGTGGTAAAGAAGAGGAATTATTCAGAACTTTGAGACGCGCATGCGCAATGAATACAAGTACGTAAATAATCACTTTCTACGCATCTAAACAAAGATATAATGTTTATATTTCGTATCAATCGTAGATAAATAAATTTAATGTTTCTAGTTGTTTAGTAAATGTGTCCAAAAAATTAACTAATTTGTGTAAAATGTTTAAACAATACACTAAATCTAATCTAGGTTCTAAATATATTATTAGGGTTCTTAAATCTAGTCTGGACACACTAACCCAAGGGTTAGAAGGTGTACCTTACCTTCATTAACTGAAGGAATTTTTAAAATTAACCATTATAGGTAGGTACGGCGAAAAGTCTCAGAACCTTTTATGAGTTAATTAATTAATAAAATTAGTTAATTAATTTATTTATTTTTTGACAAGACATCTAGCAAAAATACATAGAAATAAATAAGCCTTATGCAGCAAGAAAACTCTTCTAAGAACAAACATTTTGGAAGTTAAAGTTGTGAACAACTAAATAATAGATTTGCAGAGCAATAAAACTATGAGTACCAATTATAGCCAGCATTCTTATTTCTTTTATTTATTTATTTATTTTAGCATGACATCAATAAGCGGATCTTCTATTGTATGGTTCGTGTCCACATGTAATGTAGTCACAAAACTGGAGCCTTAATTATTTAGCAATAATCCCCTATCTCCTAAACCCTAAACCATTAGGTAATATTACAATTAATGAAGCATTTTTTGGGAACTGATATGTGGTTTAAATTCACATATCGCTATAGAGCGATGAGGCGAATGACTGTAAAATTCCAAGTGAAACTTTAATTTTGTCGAATACAACTCCTAATTAGTCTTTCTGAGAAATTATGTAATTTAAACTCCCTCGTATCCCTAAGGCCTCTTTCACACGAGGCAACTTAGTTGATTCAACTAGTTGACTGGTTGACTCTCAACTAGTTGACTGCCCGTGTGAAGACTTTTTCAGGCCTCTTTCACACGAGGCAACTTTGTTGATTCAACTTCTCTTCCCAACGGAGATTCAGTACGATTTTTGGACCCGAGAAAGCAGGAGTACGTGAACTTCTTGTGCTTGCTCTTCTGCAAGAAGAAGAGCAAAAAAATTGTTTGTGTGTAAGGAAAGTCTCACGTAAAAAGGGTTTTGTTGGTTTTATGAATAGAAAAATTAATAATAGAAAAGTTAATATAAGGGAGGTGGGGCACGCAAAAGGTTGATGTTTTTTACAAAATGGCATGAAAAATGAACTAATTTCCACAAGTGGTATATATATTTGTAATCAACTCTTCAATACCTTTCATTTAATCAATCGTAAATATTAAATCATATTAATCGTAAATTTGAACAGCTGATAATTTTGAGTTCGCTATATTTTTCCTGTGTGTGCCTCAAAACGATCTTTAAGACTGGAAAGTTTCAAATATTTATCTGTTTTAATTCAAAAGTAATTGCAACCGTTCAGAGTGACAGATGAAACTATAAGGGTTTCTTTTTTTGGTTTTATGACTGAAACCCTAAAAAGGAGAAAATCTAGTCGAAGAATGTAGGCTCATCCCTTGCTAGAATCGGGAAACGGGCGCTTACCCACAATTATATCCGAAACTACTAAGCCACGAGGATTAATTCTTCAATTTAATTGGAAGAGAAAGTAGAATCCATATCAAACAAGTCCAGTTGAATCAACTAAGTTGACTCGTGTGAAAGGCATAATGCCTTGTAGTGTCTTTTTAGTTGAATCAACTAGTTAGGATGAGAACGTGAGCGGCACATGTGCCTGGCCTCCTAGTTGCCTGGGCGGACGAGTTGACTCGTGTGAGGGGTTCGGGCGATTCCTTAACATTTGCTACCCGGCTACACTCCTTTTCAATCGCCAGTCAACTAGTTGAATCAACTAAGTTGCCTCGTGTGAAAGAGGCCTATCTCAACTCAATGCATGTTAGGGGAAAAATGTATAAGCTCATTTTTATAGGACTCCTCAATCAGTTGCAATTCAGTTTTCAAACTTTGACTAAAAGTCAATATTCTTTTTTATTTCTCATATACAAAGTATATACAGGGTTTTCAAAAGTGTGGGATCTCCCCATTCCCATGTCTTGGAAAATTACCTAAGTAAAAACTGTAGGGTTTCAAAAAATCTATTAGCTGGTAACAAATTTGATCCTTGAATTACCCTGAAAGGCCCCGTGAAGGGCAACTTTTATATCTTGAATGGGAACGACAATTTTATAGCAAAATCTTATATCAGAGGTCAAATCCTTATCATTTAAAAAAAACAATTACATCTAAAACTTCCTAAGTTAAATGTTCAAATAATGCTGGCATTAGAGTAACTTAAGGTGAGGGAGAAATGGTACAAAGGCAACACAAGTCAAAAGAGCACAAAAATGTGCTCTCGATCTTTGCAACTAATGCAATAACCCAGGGGTGCCCAACCTACGGCCCGCGGGCCGGGTCCGGCCCGCGAGCCGATTTTATGTGGCCCGCCGTGTTGCCATAAAAACGAAGAATTTACAAGCATTCAGAAAATCTAAAATATATTAATTTCCTAATGCCGAACAGCCCGATTTTGCCCAGCAACATTGGAAAACTGGTCGTCTTGAAATAAGTAAAGCAGTTGCAGCCAATGATACTATGGCGAGTGCCTAAAGAAGTCTGTTTGAGGTGGAGTTTATACTAATTTTTTAAACTTAAAACTGCAGGGATCTAATTCACTTGTTCATAATGCCTACCATCAGGTGAAATCTTTTAGGAAAATTGTCCTTCTAGGAAGCATAAAAACGTGTTTTATGAGGGCCCCCCCCCCCCGGTACACCACCGGCCTACGGCCCGCCTTCCTTTTGAATGTTGACAATGTGGCCCTTGATTAAAAAAGGTTGGGCACCCCTGCAATAACCAAATAAGTCGAATAGCGACACTTGGGTTTGCTAAAACTTGTAATGACTTAATCTGTGTGAAACTCGTGGTGCGATTGGACCAATAGACTAACTCTAATTCCTGCAATATTCAAACTATAAAAGCTCGTAACTCGGGAAGTTTTAGACAATTTTTTAGGTAATTCATTTTTATTTTGATCGATAAGGGTTTTGACCTATACTGTCCGGGTATGCCATGAGATGGGTTCCCATAAAGATTTCTCTTTACAGTAAAAAGTTGTCATTTCAAGGTCATGTAGTTCTTAGTGTCTAGCAAATTTATTAATTAATTAATTTATTCTTTTAATTTAATTTATTTTGGAATTATTAAAGGGGTGGCACACATTTCCAGTACCCCGGTTAAAAAAGTATTGTGATGGCGCAAAATTCTATTTCCATTTATTTACACATTTTAATGTCCCCTAAGTCAAAAGAGTCTCAAGAAAAAAGGGTTTCGTTGGTATTGTGAACATGAAATTAGTTGGTATAAAGGGGAGCACGCAAATTGTTGATTTTTTGACAAAATAGCATGAAAAATTAACCACTGTCCACAAGTTTTATATATTTTTGTAATCTACTCTTCAATACCTTTCATTTGATACCCTACTCAAAATAAAAAAAATCCCCTGACAGGAATTATCCTTTGCCTTTTTTTTATGTTATTAGTAACTGCAGAAATATAGTTTATTTGGGAGGAGGGGGGACTCTTAAAATTGTGGGATAAGAAAGAGGCCTTGCATTTAGCTGTGTGATATTTTTACTACATTTTTATTAACTTGCTTTCGTTTTGTTTGTTTGTTTGTTTGTTGGGGGTGTCCAGTACAAATCTTGCAATCGATTTTTAACTAACTTCCCGAGTAGCTAGACATTTGAGACTTTTAGAATAGCTCAGAACACGATGACAATGCATTATTTTAGTACTTTTAGCCATATTTCAGCAGAATTTAATTCGTTTTCAGCAAATTTTGCTGTATGGAAAGTTAGTTCGGAAAAAATCCGCGTTATTTTATTTGTTTTGACATGACCCATATTTACGATCTTCCTTTTGACGGGTTTCAAATTTATGATTTATGACAGAAAATTTAAAAACGTAGTATATAAAATAGCTATTTGTGCAACTAGTGCGCAAAGTGGCACTTTTCTGCACTCGAGAGAAATATATACGCACGAGCCGCAGGCGAGGGCGGAAAGGTTTCTCGAGTGCAGCTAAGACACTTCAGGCTCGAGTTGCTCATTAAATTATTCCTACAGTTAGTTTTTAATCTGTAAATAAAATATAAAATAATAGAGTGTTCATCAACATGTAAAAGGTTTTACAATATCAACTAAACCATCTGTTCTGTTTATAGCCAGTGTTGTCTATTTTTACCTGATTCAGCAAACCTGATCAAGCGCTGTTATTTTTTTTCATCATAACACTTACTCATCACATTTTATTCTTTTTTTAGATTGTCTATCTTTACTTTTTTATATCTGATATATAGTGCTTAAATCATGTAGTTAGTTAAAAGATAATCATTAGTTGTCATTGTTATTATTACTATAATTTGGATTATTTAATCTTTGTTTAGATTTAAGTTCTTTATGTTCGTAAGTTGAAACACTGGAGTGCGGCAAAGTATAATGAGTGCGGTAAAGTAAAACGAGTTCGGTTAACTAGTAGGTGCAGGAATCTGCTGTTTCGCGTACTATTTTGAGTGCGATAACAACCACTTTATCGGTCAACTGTAGGAAAAGTTCTTTTTATCTTGTAATTATTATTATTATTATAATTTAAGTACAAATTTTAATGAAGTTTTTCCGATGTTTTTAGGCATCAATATACCCCGGAGAGGGGTGAAATATAGCCAAATTTAAACCCGATTCACCTTAGTTAAATTTCCTAGTTGAATTAGTGTGTTGTGTGAACACGCCCCCACTGAAAATGAAAACTGATCCGCATAAACAAGCGCATGCAATAAATAAACTATTTAATAAATTAATTCAAATTATATTTTGGGGTTTAAATTTTAAGTAGAGGTGGGTCGGAAATACCGTAACAGTTAAAAATAACATGATATTGTAAGGCAACCGGTCCTCAGATAACCTAATATTGAAAAATACCTGTTATCGAGTAACTCGATAACAGGCAGGGCGGCGGAAAGGAAGGGGTTCCTGCCTTACTCAAGGGTACTGTAGTAGTTGCAGCCTTAGCCTAGTTCATAATATTCCACTGAGCGGCGGCACTGTACTCGTACTCTGCTCCTATGATACGATGCGTTATATAATAACTTTAACTTAACGGGAACGTGAACGGCATTAATACCTGAGGTATTAGGTTTCCATGAAGCGTTATATTATAACTTTAACGGTATCAATAACTCCTGAGGTATTAGGTTTTAATGAAGCGTTACATTATAACTATAACTCTTCATTACGTTACGTTATCAATTCAGTTCTGTTCTTTATTTCCATTACCGTTCTCGGATTCCGTTTCCGTTATCTGTACTGTTAACTTATGTTATTTCCATTTAAATAATGTTATTACAATACAAAAACGGCATAGATTTGCTAGACGTCGGTTGGGTAGAGTAGAGGTCCTAGTAGAAGGGTTAGAACCCTACTTGGAGTCCTCATCCCTTCCTCTGTCTAATTAGTAGTTTCGCTCCTAGTGTGAGTGTCTCTGCCGTGGGTCCTGCGGCGGACTGACGGCAATACCTTAGCTTAGAACCCAGATCCAGGTTTGCACTCCAGCCCCGCCCCGCCCCCGCTTTTCATACGGAACTAACATACATTTTATCTCCTGTTCTACTAGACCGATTTTTCTCAAACAACTTTTATTATAATTATATTATACGACTCTTTAGGACTTAATCGCTGCAACTATTTTAGACTCATACTTATTACATGCTATTATCAGCCTCAGAAAGGGCCCTTTTTTTGTTTTATTTTCCTTGTTAAATATGTTAAAAGCTCCAACAATTTTAAATAGATTAGATCTTTACAGCGATCCCACTCATCGGATTTCTAATTATTAATATTTGTATCATAGATAAACGCTAATGTTTGTAGAATCTTCAAGCTGCATAGAATATCTACACTATTAAATATGTACGATTTCATCAAAGGCATATTATTTCGTCAACTTTTTTTTTTTTTTTTTTTTTTTTTTTTTTTTGTTCATATTCATACAGACACTAATGGAACCAATTACCCAAATAACCGATTTTAGTAACGTGCTACCGATCGAGAACGGGAACGTCATAACCAGTTACCATCAAATAACAGTTATTACCCTCCTCTAGTTTAAAGTCAGAATCACTATATAAATGAGACAGTTAGTTCGAGGTTGTCACGCCGTTTTGGTTAGTTTTTTTTTTTTTTTAAAATACAAGGTATCGTAAATTTAGGTTGAGATTAATTTAGAACTTAGCCCTATACTCGAAGTCAACCCCGTCAACTACAACGGGTTCATTTTCATTTTAACGTGTTCAATCAACCGATAACACAACTACTACTCTTTAGTAATGTAACATACTTTTTTTTTTTTGGAAATATATGCATAAGGCTACAAATTATTTCGTGATAATCTTCGTAGAGAGAAAATATAAAATAAAACGACAAATTACGGCATGGATTTTATTAAATTAATGGGAATGTATTTATTTTGTTGTGAGATGTGGGAGAACTCGTGCAGCAAGCTCAGTCAGAAGGTGTCACTTATATAGTTAGTTACCTGTAATTCGTTTATAGCGACCCAGGAGTTCGGAGGGAAGCCCTGCAGCATAGGGACTAAGAACTGCAGGCAGCCGGACCAGTGCCCTATCAACAGCATCATGCAGATCAAGTTGAATATCCTCATAAATACACTGGCCATGTTTAGGAACTGAAACAAACAAGAAGACATTATTCATCTTGCAGTATCGACAACATCAAACCAATTAACTCAACATGACTATAGTCAAAAAATAATATTAACGGAAAATATTATTTGTGAATGTTGGGCTCTTAAACATTTGTTTTCCATCCTCTACGGAAAACAAGAAACACGCTAACTTTTGTTAAAATGTTTTAAAGATATTTTAGCGAACAGATATTAAACAGGTTTATGCAAATATTCGCGTGGGTGTTGAACAGACTTAAAGGGCTGCGAAGCACCCTCAGCGTCGGCATCTTTTGTCGCTAGGGAAGAGGAAGATTTATTATTTACATTACGATTACTCAAATGAATTTGCTTGAGACTTAAATAAGAAATACCATGTATTTACCATAAATAGTTTAGTCGCAATTAAAAACCTTTGTAGGAATTTACAAAATTGTCATTTATACTATGGAAGAGTACATGACGTTGAAATAAAAACCATTTGGAACCATAGTAGTCCAGGAGCCAGGTCGAAAAAACCAGGTCGAGCTGGAAAGTATTTTGAACTTAATGGAATTTTTACAAGTAACTCAGACCTCCTCTGGGATGTAAATGCTGAGTTTTCGACCTCGTGGTCCTTGTGCTAACTTGGGGAGGGGGGAAAACCCCCAATTTTTCCACCATTTGTTTGGTTCTTCGCCTCTAGCTCGAAAACTACGCGTCAAACAAAAAAACTTTACCAGTACAATGTTAAAGAGCATCAAATTTCCTATAAAAATTACTGGTCATACGACTGTTTTCATCCATTAGGTACTGTGATACAGCATTTTGAAAAAATGCCAAATTTGAAAAAATGTGGATTTTAGCGGAAAAAAGCGTGTTTTTGGGCTATAAAATAGATTTATCATCATAAATTGAGTATTCAACATATCTATGTATACCATAATAATATGTAACCCCCTGCCTCCTCACTGCCTCCCCCCCCCCCCCAGAACCAAATTTGAAAAATAAGTTAAATAAAACCTCTTCTTTCCTGAAACATTCAACATGGTGCTATCATTAATCTTACAGGTGGAGGGGAGGGGGAAAAGATCCGCTGATCAGTAGCGTACCGAAGGCAGGGGGGGGGGGGGGGGGGGCTGAGTTCTTCTGCAGAAAATTAATCCAAATAATGATACACTAAAATAATGTTCAATATAAAATAATAAATATACGGGCACAACACTCTGCGAGAGGAAGAGACTAATACCAATAACTGAACTGTGCTTGGTAGTCCAGTAATTAATGCTCAAAAATGGCAAAACCTCGCAATTGTTTCGTCCTTCATCGAATTAGGCTCCTCTTACCCTTCTACTTCAAAATCTATATTATGCCGATGGGCGCTGTTTATTTTTTAGGAGTGAAAACTACCCCCAATTATCAAAACTTATAAAGTAACATTTTAAAGCTAAAGGTGGGTGAAATTTCGTTTGGATTAGTTGTATAATAATTGTTTTATATTTTGGAACACAATTTCAAAATATTTCAACCCTTAAAATCAACCCTTGTTAGACCTTAATGTACAAAAAATATTTTTTCATCATACAGGATTTATACTATTTTGACTTTAGTACCTCGTACCCCATACTTCCGCCGTCTGGATATTCCCGAAAAGTTGGAGTTAAGCTGTCCTCATGTGTCCCATGTAATCAATGCAAAACCGTAGAAGGGCGACGATCAATTTGAATTAGGGTGGTAATTAGGGGGTTGTTTTCACTGATTTTTTCGTAGAAAAATGTAGGAACTAACTTTATTTTCATCGTAACTCGCTTAATTTTGATGCTATCGACTTCTATTTTTTTAAAAATGAAAGCTCTTTTTGTCTACTTTAAAAAAACTTCTATACGTTTTCCTCGTAAAATGCACAGTTTTATCGCTATTTGACTCTGAATCTCTCAAATTTAGCATTTGACGAACAAAAGCCAACAATTAACAAGCCGTAGGTCGGTCCGTATTGGTCGTACATGATTCATAAAATAAGGATTTTCTTTCTTTTTTTATAGGCTACAATTTTGTTCTTACAGTTTGTTTGATAAAATGCATATTTTTCGAGATATTCGCGAAAAACCGATCTAAAAGGTCGAACAACTTTTACTTTCAATCGCGAATAACTCAAAAAATATTAATTTTTTTAAAAAAATGTATAGATAATTTTTGACTTAAAATTAGCTTTTCCATCGATTCCTGTGGTTACAATAAAAAAAAAAATTTCAACCCCCCGAGATGGGGTGGCAACCACCCCCAGGGTAATAGCAATGATGATATAGATGATATAGATTTTGATGCTTGGACTATTCTCTACCTACTGTCAAATTTTCAAGTAAATCGATGTATGACGAAAAAATTGCGAGCCAAAGTGCTTCATTTCCTGGACTATTGATATTTTTATTTTAGTAAAAGATAAAAAGTCAAAAATGAAGGGAAGGATAGAACTTCTTATCTACGTAATCAATAAGTCACGCACATTATTCGTCATCAAATTTAGTTCTGGGGGGAGGGGGGGGGGGGGGGGGGAGAGGGCAGTGAGGGGGGAGGGGTTTACAGGGGGTTACAATATTATTATGGTATACATAGAAGTGTTGAATACTCAATTTATGATGATAAATATATTTTATAAGCCCAAAAACACACTTCTTCCGCTAAAATCCACCTTTCTTAAAAATTGACATTTTTTCAAAATGCCGTATCTCAGTACCTAATGGGTGAAAACAGTCGTATGACCAGTGATTTTTATAGAATATTTGATGCTCTTTAACTTTGTACTGGTAAAGTGTTTTTGTTTGACGCTTAGTTTTCCGGCTAGAGGCGAAAAACCGAAAAATTGGCGGAAAAATTGGGGTTTTTCCCCCCTCCCCAAGTTAGCACAAGGGCCACGAGGTCGAAAACTCAGCATTGGCATCCCAGAGGACCTCTGAGTTACCTGTAAAAATTCTATTAAGTTCAAAATACTTTCCAGGTAAATCTACCTGGCTCCTGGACTATAGGTTTAATAACCTTTAGCGTCATCCCTTTGCTTCGGCGTAGCCTTAGGCTTAGGCCCGGCACATATTGAACTCATTCCTCGCTTTGGCAGCCCCTACGCAATTGTGGGGGATGCGTAACATATGGTTTTGAATACTGCACCCCAAATTGAACCCATTCCACAGTCTTGAAGCAAGTGTGGAAAGATTTGTGCCAGTTGTACAGATATTGTAGGTCGTGGATCGAATCTAGCAGGAATCCCCTTGTTCCCAAGGAGATAACCAAACCCTTGTTAATTCTGAGTCTCTATGAAAGTACATAATTATATGTATAACCTTTATATTTATACCAATAAATTAATTATAAAAACTTCAAACAATTAACTAGAAGCAAAGTAATAACTTTTAAGCAAAATACTAAAACTAAATAAAATTTACAACCAAATATTAAATTGATATATAAAAAAATTAGAAAAATGTAATTACCTACCAATACTTTTTTTTTTTAAAAAAACTATTTTTTTCGCTTATCTTCATTTATTTTACAATTGATTAACCATTGCTTTTATCAGTTCATGTATATCTGTAAACTAGTACCAATTGAGCCGGAAGAGATTTTTAGGGACCTCCTGACTCAATTTAAATTTTCTATGGGTAATTCTAACATAAATACTAATTCGGTCAACTTTTCATTATTTTTTAGAGCCCGTATATAAAAATAACCGAGGGACCTTATAATTTCCTATGTTGGTCTGTTGTTAACGCACCTGATCTCTGAAAGTACTTAACACAAAAACTTGAAACTTTGCAGTTATGTGTAATAACCTAAAAATAGGACAAATATAGGGAACTTCAAAAATCATCTCTCAGAAACAAAGGGTTGAAGTAAAGGGGTTCACTTTTTTTTTATGGAAATACATCCTGAAGGGTGTTGATTGAAAAAAGAGGAAGCTACGAGTATATATATTATATTTGTTTTAATTGTTGTACTAGCTATTCATCTTTTCTTTATCCGTCCCTCCCCCTCATATATTTTTTTTTCAAACAAATCAGCGAAAAAAATAAATAGTTAGTTTTATGTAGTAACTTGCTAGATTCCGTTCGGTCTCATCGAGGTCGCATGCAAATTTTTATTCTTAAATTTTATGCTATTGAACGGCGGGGCACTACAATGATTCTTTACAACAAGCGTTTAAGTTAGTAATGATATGTGAACCGGTAAGTCGTGAAAATAAACGTAGATTAGAATATAGTTGTAGAATTAGGCAAGGCAGAATAGTGTTTTATATTATGAATGTGTTTTATACATTTTCCTTTTCTTGGATCTTTAGGGATAATATAATTAAAATTATATTAATTTATTAACAATATTTTGCCCAATCCTGAGCATCATCAGGTGATATGTCTGCATTTAATATTGCAATATATACATATTAACAAAATTTATTTGGAGGGAAGGAGACACAGTAAATTACGCTTTACATCACTATAGTGTTTACATTACTTAAAAAAGTGTGTTTTATATGTGTATTAAAACCAGCTAGTCTGTCCAGCTTCGCCCGTGAAATAATTGATTTTACCATATATCCGGGTACCAGAAGAAGGCTGGAAGAAAAACGAATGGAAAATAAAACTGTCAGGTTGTTTCCTATGCCCTAGACAACACTGAGAAAAAATTCTGGTAGATGGCAACTAGGTTTCTAATGTCTCTAAACTGAATTTCTAGTTTAGCCAATGACCACTAGAATTTTTTCAAGCCAATTGAGCGATAATAACATAATAATAGCTTTATCGACACTTCAACTTTTTGAAGCAAAAGCCTCCCTAATTAGGAGTATATATGGGTTAACTATCTGAAGTTTTCATTTGTTAATTTATTAATTTGCTGCATATCATAATTTTCTGCTCCTATTCAACTTTTAGTATTTAACTATTGCACCATTGTAAACCTACCATTGTAACCTGTTACCTATTGAACTTAGATATAAACTAACTTTTTCCAAATTAACCTATTTAAAGCAGTCATGTGCCATACCTTCCCTGACCGTTACGATAGCTTTTGTATGAAGGACCAAGTCTGGCAACCTCACATTTCAGCTGGAAATATGCATCTTTGCAGAGTTTGTATTTTTATATTTTCGGATATACATCTCTTAAAAATCTTTTTCCCAACACTTTTTCTTGTAAAATTATTCTTCTATTTATCTCGCTGTTTATTGAGTCATGAGAAATGATACTAACTGACCAAGGTAAATATATTCTTTCATGCACTCAATTACTCCTCTTTTTACATTCACTGGTTCCTGACTTACTTTTGATTTTGTCCAGCTGATTGTTAGACCATACTTTTCGCATACTTCTAATAATTAACTAATCATTTTCCTCATTTCTGTTTCATTTGAAGAAAATAGAAGGACATCGTCAGCAAACATTAGATTGTTTAGCTTCCGACCACATATATTTTGACCCACATTATTCCATATTAGTTCCGGAAATGCTGTCTTTAGTACACAGTTGAAAATTACGCATTTTCTAACATTAAATCTCGCTTCATCCTTTTCTAAGTTTACGAACGCTTCACTATTACTGTATATTTCCCTTATAATATCTATGTAAGCTTCTCCTATCCCAACATCTCTGAGTGCTACCCATATCTCTTTGTGCTTCAGTGAGTCGAATACTTTATTAACGTCTATGAAACATAGATATAATGGAATATTATATTCATTTCATTTTTCTATTACCTGCCTTACTGTACGAAGATGGTCAGTGGTGGATTATCCTACTCTTAAACCTGCTTGCCCCACTGAATGTTTTTCAGATACTTTTCCTACAATCCTTTGCTGCACTATTCTGGCAAATAGTTTTTAGAACACTGATGTTGGACTAATTGGCCTGTAGTTGTTTATCAAACTCCTATCTCCTTTTTTATGTCAAGTATAATTTTACTTACTTTCCAGCATTATGGTATTTTTTTTATTTAATCAACTTTCATTGTTACCGATAGCTTCCTCGTCATAATATATTTTCCTGTAAAAATCTGTTCCTTCTTTTAGAATCAGTTTCCTCTCAGTAATTGTTCCTCTTTCTGTTTCTAATTAGTTCACCCAGTACCTATCTACACTTGTAAGTTCATACACTTGTGCATTCACTCATTATCTTCATTATAGTCTCCTCTCCATATTTTTTAATCTCATCTTTTATTTTCTTTCTTATATAAGAGCGAAAATAGTTGAAGGAAAATGTTGGAATCATCTGTAAAAAACTCAGATTTGCCTCCACAACTACTTTTCTATTTTCCTCAACTAATTATTTAGTTGACTCCAACATATTTATAGTCTTCAACTCTATTTGCATGGTTTCCTTAACAATTTTTATGGTCCCATACATACTTTTTGCTACAACTTTCTCCTTTACCAATATTTTGACAAACCAATAGGAAACAAAATAATTAGGCTCAAATTTCACCTATTGTATTGCTAAAAAGTAAATTTGATAAGCAAAGCCCTTGATCGTCTATTTTACGAAATAAATTTTGATATTTAGACCTTACTTTTTTTGTTACCTATTGATTTGTGAAAAAATCGGTACAGGGAAATTTTGTAGCAGTTTTTATTATATTTAAAAACTATCTCTTGTATTAAACCAAAAAAAACATTTAGATATATATACAAAGTTAAAGCGAAATTAATATTTTATGATTTTCGCAACACAGCTGGGACAGTGTAAAAAGTTGGAAGATGACAACATTGAATTCTTTACGGCCAAATGTTATTGAAGCGAGTGTAAGCGAGATTTTTACATTCAACAAAATGTGTATCCTGTCTATCCGTCTGTATAACGCTTACGTGTCCGACGATAACTTGAGTTAAAGTTGAACAATTTGGTTGAAATTGGGTATTCTGTTCCTTTCACTAATGCTTAGTCTAAGTTCGTTGGACAGCTTGATCCTTCCAAGAGTTCGCACGCAACGCTCACCGCTCGCGTAAACGAGAGGTTAAAATATAAAATTGGAATTTCAGGAAGGGAAAGGGTTCCATCATAACCTGTTCGATGATGCGAAAATTTTGTTGAGATACATTAATTTTTAGTAAAACCAACAGCGACACTCCTATGAAGTTATAAATATCGTTAAAACTATTAAAGCGGACCTAAACGTTTAAAATAGAGAAAACAACGTTTTTACCGATATCTTATGTTCTAACGTAACGATTTTAATAAAACTTCATATAAATCGTCTGAGGAACAATTGAAACAGACATGTAAAATTTCAACTTGATACAGGCAGAAGTTTTTGCGTAGTGAAGTCATACATTTTATTATAATTTAAAAGGAGATGTGTGGTTAGAGGAGTAATAGTAAAAATGCAGGGTGGTTCCCTTACAACTAGGTAGCCACTGTACTATTATCATACCCTTTATCTATCAACTCATCATGATTCATGATTATCTATTTTTTCAATATTCAATACATATTTATTACTATACGCTCGCTTCAATGATAGAGCCACGCAATGCCTTGTAACCCTACAATAGCTATTTTATCCGCCAAAGGTTGTTGGGTTTATAAATGCCTGTATTTATATGGCCTTAATTTTAAAAACGATACATACGTAGCAAACTATAGAAAAAAATGTTACAGGGTAAACTTAAAGTAAATTTTGTGCGTTACAAAAAAGGTTATTACTAACTTTTACTTATAGCTTCAACGGGATCAAAGATATTTTAAAAAACGCGAAAAACTACTAATTTTTTCCATTTTTTTTTTTTTCATTTTTGGGAAAAAATCCTATTTTTTCACAGAGTAATAAGCACAATCGAATAGCGATTTAAAACATAAATCAGCGATGTTGAGCATGCACTCGTAGACTCATTACTCTATGCAGACGACTTCCAGCCCTCCCGTAGACCAGATCATGGATCTTATCAGCACGTGTCAACACTTAACACGTGTAACTTTAACTCTCAACATTTTCATAAAGTTAGTCTCAGAGCCTTCAGCTATATTTAATTTCATGTAGCGTAATAATTTTAATTTATTGTCTGTATTTGCTTCGGTACAAATCATAGACAATTTATCTTTGATAATTAATTAATTTCAATTTAAAGTAAAAATAATGGCTGGTAACCAACGCACAGGTGGCGTCGCCATAATTTTCTTATTATTTAATATATTATGCTCGTTCGTTAAACCTACTTTATCATTTTTTTTTCGTTTTGACATATTTTCCTTTTTAAGGTGGTCCTTTAGGTATGATATTTTTCAATCTCAATTTTTTTTTTTTTTTTTAATATCACTTCAATTTAGGTACCCATTTAACGTTTAAACCCTAAGACCCTAACACTATCATTAAATCACGTATTAAAATTTTTCCTTAAGTTCAACTTTTACATCAGTTTTGATCATAGCTGCTAATGATCAAAGTTAGTCTCTCTCGCTCTACTACTTTGCTTGCTAGTACGCAAACAAACATGTTTAAGTTAAAAATTTAAAAAAGTTAAAATAATGCTAACATAAGATAACTACCATGTTTGTTTCCTTATTTTGTGTTTATCCATTCAAACTTCAAAAGAGAAGGGTAGTATTATAATTATAATTGTTAGCTTTTAAACACTTTTTTTCATGGAAAAAAGTGCAACCACCATTCTTTCATCATTTATGTCTAAGTTTCAGCGTCTGCATGAAATGAGAAAAATTGGTCCATATTAAATAGGCACTTTTATTGGTTTATTATTTTATTCCCGTCGAAATGATCCAAAGTATTAAGGGGGGGGGGGGTGCTTCAGAGACATGTCCAGTGTAGGGTCCAGAATTGGACGCATGAGATATAGAATAATTATTTTATCATATAAGAAAAATACCCCAATTTTCAATAATTTAAACAGTTATAATTGTTAGCTTTTAAACACTTTTTTTCATGGAAAAAAGTGCAACCACCATTCTTTCATCATTTATGTCTAAGTTTCAGCGTCTGCATGAAACGAGAAAAATTGGTCCATATTAAATAGGCACTTTTATTGATTTATTATTTTATTCCCGTCGAAATGATCCAAAGTATTAAGGGGGGGGGGGGGTGCTTCAGAGACATGTCCAGTGTAGGGTCCAGAATTGGACGCATGAGATATAGAATAATTATTTTATCATATAAGAAAAATACCCCAAGTTTCAATAATTTAAACAGTTCAAACTGTTATGCTTGTCGAGAGGGTTATTTAAAACCCTTTCCACAGCTTGCCTAGATTAAAGGAAATTTTATAGACATATTTTACGTCCCTTTCTATCTAGGATAGGAACCTGACATTACTATATCGCAATAATGATAATTTTATTGTACATAAATATCTATATCTTTACTGAAATTTTTTAAGTTTTTAAGCAGTTTATATAGAATTTTAATCTCTTATTTTACACATTTCATTGTTAATCCTCTGGAAACATAACATTTAATGACTTCAAAATAATAGATTACTTTAGAATTTCAGTACTCAATACTATTCTGTATTATACGTGTATACAAATTCTTGTAGGACTTAACCCTTCTTAATAGCTTTTAAACACAAGTAAAATTCCCAACCTGATTACAAGAATTCATCAGGTATAAAAAAAGAAAATATTAAACATAGAATTTCACTTTAAGGATAATTCCTATTTTATAAACCATACACAATACACAATATTATCATAAGTTTGCATAATATATTGTAAAGGACATTATAATTATTCATACAAAAATTAATTAATAAATATAAAATTAATTTTATCTACGATTGATACGAAATATAAACATTATATGTCTGTTTAGATGCGTAGAAAGTGATTATTTACGTACTTGTATTCATTGCGCATGCGCGTCTCATAGTTCTGAACAATTCCTCTTCTTTACCACGCTAGTGCGGTAAAGAAGAGGAATTCTTCAGCTTTACGCACGATTAGCGAGTTTGTTTACATTTAACAAAACTAATTTGCTATTATTTTATTATAGTAATTGTTTATATCGAGTTTTTAGTGAAAAACAATGAATGAATCTAGTGGCTTTGACGAAAATGTAGAGAATAATACTTCTCCAGAAATAATTAATTCGGCAAAAAATACAACTCAAGATTAATGCCATCTTTATCAAGAGAAGAGATACGAACTTACATACAGCAATATTTTTTTTCTGTATTTATTATTTAAATCTAACAATCGTAGATAAAGTACGGTACGCAACTCGTGCGAAAACGGCATTTTGCATTGCTCGTGTGGTTTTACTACCCTCGCTGTCGCTCGGGTGCAAACTCCACACTCGCATGCAAAATGCTACTTTCCGCACTCGACGCGTAATGTACTATTAACTACGATGCGATTACACATATGAAGCGTAATATGATGATCATTTATAGTAAAAATTCAAAAAGAAACTAATTAACCGTTTGTCTTCACTATAAAATAGTTAAAAATGTGATATTTTCACTAGACTATTTTGTTAAGTTGAACTACACAAACTTAATAATATGAACTGTTTAAACGTTTACCTCGACTAAAAGATAGATAAATCGTAAAATTGTTTCTCAACTATTTTTGTTAAGTTAGTTTAACTACAAATATTTAATGAGGGTAACAATTAAGACGTTTGAATTAAAAATGATATAGTTAAAATAGCAAAATATCTTTTTAACTATTTTCGTCAAGTTGGCTTAAAAAACTGATTATTTGTGAGAAGAAATTAATTCAAATTATCTACAATACATTTCTGGTTTACACCACTGAAAATGCTCGTAACTACAAATAGTTAAAAAAAAATCCTTTTTTTTCTCAGTCTATAATTGCAGTGAGTTTTAGCTTTCTAAATTCAAAAGGGAGAGCTTTGGAAAGGCAGACTCTCATTTATATAAATAGATTTAATTGTAACACGTGAATTAAAAGAGTACCAAAACAATGAAATTTTAGGAGTAGGTGAAACAACGAGTCCCCCTAAAACCTAAAAATCACATTAATTTCACGTTAAAATCAGTATTGTGTGTCTCTGGTGCCATTTCTCTATTGAGTGGTCAGTCTGCCTCTTTTTTTCTCGGTATGTCTTTGATTACACGGCGTTGCAATATTTGTCTTTCAATCACCTGAAAACAAAAAAAGTATCTTTTGTAATACATGTCAGTCTTATCCTCATTTTAGTATTTCTCACAATATCTGCTCCTCTACAGGCATTTATTACTTTTATCGAAATCTTGTTACCTAAATTTGACCAATTTCCCGACAACCTAGAAAGCTGAAACGTTAGCAGATTATGTATTTTCGGTAAAAAATACAATAATCAGTCATTAGTTTTACAAAATCGTTTACCGGCAAATAAATTAATCTTTTTGTACTTCATATTTTGCAGTTGGCGAGTGAAACTATGATACTTGCTGTAACATTTTCTTGTCTATCCGATCTTAAAGTGAAGATCATTTTCAAACGACCAGTCTTCACCCATTTACCTTTCCGTATGTGTCGAGTAATTTTCTTGTTGGATTTAGCCGACTGCCTACTTGATTGTTAAGGTCAGCCGTAGTAATTGTTATGCCCGAAAACATACTAGTATCTTCTGTCAACGATCGTCATTACTTGGCACAAGTAATTATTATTTCAGTCAGCTGGTGCTTAAAGCTTAATGGAATATCATTGTTTCAATAGTGTTGATTCCGAGCATGGAAGCATTGTGGTCATTCTGAAGAACCTACAGCAATACATTTCAAAAACTATTTTGGACTCGGTTTATTTGATCACTGAGTCCAAAATGTAAAAACTTATTGTCCAATATTAGATGGTACGAAATTAGCCAGCGGACATGTAATATTTCAAAATCGAAACAAGTCATCCTTTAACCACCTTCCAATTCTCAGCGAGGTCACATTTTTTTTTTTTTTTTTTAATATAAATGTGCACAAAAAGCTAATTTTGACGTTAACGGTGGCTCTTTTGTTTCTCCTGTTACGTTTTAGAGATTTTTGTAATAGCTTTGATTCGAGTTTCATTATAAAGCTGTTCGTTATTAATTGCTACTGTTATAGTTATGTCTTAAAGTTGTATTTGATGGTTCTCTTCATGCAGAGCCAGTAGAAGAATAAGATTCATCCTTCTGCATTAGTGAAGTTTTAATGTAAACCAAATTATTTAACGCAGTCCCATTGGTCCCATTGGTTCATAGCAAGATTTTCAAACATCAAGTTCATTTGATCTGACAAAGCACTTCATATGGGTGATTTTTTTGTTTTTTAAATTGACAGACCCTAAGAAAGAAAGACCTTCCTATATAAATATAAATATATAAATTTATAACATATATATATATATATATAATATATATATATATATATATATATATATATATATATATATATATATATATATATATATATATATATATATATATACATATAATACGTCAAAGATCAATATTAGGTTTATACATTTATTTTAAAGAGACGGTCCCGGGAAACATGAACAAATAAAAACATTAAATCAAATTTTACTGTATATTTATGTCAGCTTATAATAAATTAAATAAAGGTTGGGTTATTGAATAGTACCTAGATGAGCGCGATAAAGCCATTACAACACTTTTCATATAATACTGTTAGTGCGATGTATAAGAAAATAAATTATTCACTATTTACCTTAAAATATGGCATCAGCGAAGGTTTTTATCGTGGCATGGAGTGCATTTTTTTGCGTCGATAGGCCACCAAACGTAGATAAAGACACACACACTCCATGTGGAGTAATTGCATATTAGATAATGAAATAAGACTCGCCAACCTCTGAAAAGCCAAACACTAGATGGACCTCTAGCAGTTAACACTTATATTTTACCAACTCTTATTAAACAGCTGATTACCTAAATGACACTTTCGGTGATCAGCTCATGACCACATTGGCATTCACTTGGACTTGAATGCGGTCGGTTTCTTTTATACCTTTCAGGACGCATTGCTTGCTCTATAAAATTCCTTTCGGCGCCTTTTACTTTCTTATATAAAGAGAAAGTATTTTGATGGCACGAAAATACGATTTAGAGATTTTGATGGATTTAAAAGTTTTGAGGTCCCCTGAGTACAAAAAAGGGGTTTTTCAAAAATGTATGTTTATCGAATGTCGTCTGTGCAGACACGTGGAGCCTGAACAACTGAGCCGATTTCGACGAAATTAAGGATACATGTTCAGAAAAATAATGCCCCAAGATATAAATTTTAGCTTCAAATTTAGGGTCGCTATTCCCGAAAGATTCTGAAAAAAAAGAAATCGAAAACGGTTCCCACAATTCTGATTAAAAAAATTGTAAAACGTAGTTTAGTTAAATACTAATCTAATTATATTAGCCGTTTTCCCGGAAAAAAGCTAGTTCCTGAGATAATAGCTCTAAACGCGGACGGAGAGAGGCCGGGTTTGATTAAGTTGTTTTATGATAAATATTGATATAATATTCAATAATAATTAAATGTACCACGAAAACTCGAAAAATCACAAATTGAAAACACTGGGCTAAGTAATTATGAACTCGTATATGAGAAAGTTGTATATTGAAAGGTTGTTTGTTGAGTTGACAACTTTTTAATCTATATTTATCAGTTTTTATTCATTCTTCAAACTGGATATCCGCGATATCCAAGGTGCAAAATATTAACTCTAAGTTATCAAGCATTTAATCCTTAAATGATGAGGTCTGTAGTCAAATACCCATTATAAGCTTCGTTCACTCAAAATCTGTCTGATGTTTATAGGTCACTCTTCAGATATCCATTAGTTTTTATTTTTAATTATTGGAAATTTTGGGTGCATTAATTAAAGCATTAACTAATTTAAAATTTTCTTTATTTTCACAATCCAAAATATTAGTTTAAACTAAAAAATATCTAAAACAAACCAACCTCACCAGTTATGTTACAACAAAATCACCTCTCCAGTCATGGATAATATGGAATAAGTCAAGTTATTTAGAAAGGTGATCTCTGTTTGGATAAGCACCTTACTGCTACCGATGCACTTTTTAATGTCGTCGTTCTTCAATTTATTAGACCAGTGCAAAAAATCCTTGAATATGTGAAACAGCTTTAGCCTGGGTCTTATAAGAAAGTTATAAAATCGCGCATTTTTTCACACATTTATAATATACGTATTGGACGAAGTATTGAAATGCTGTGGTTTCATAAATCCGATTCAAATTACTGGACAATGAAAAATTCTAATGCGAGCAGCTTATAAATAAGGTATCCGTAATCAAAGCATTTTCCAAATGTTTTTTAGAATCATTAACTTAATCAAACTTTCTGGAATCCGTTGGAAGTATTGTTGAATGCGAAATGAAACAGGATTGTCTCCTCTGGAGTGTTTGGTACCCTGAGGGTACCTGTATACGAGAGTGCTTCGTATGGGCCGAAACACACACGGTCTAGAACAAAAATAACATCCTTACTTGAGGTCTCCATTTTTACGACTGATGGCGTCACCCGACCCCTCGAATGTTATATACCCGTCAAAACCCCGACTGAATCTAACCTCGTCAAATGGGGCCTCTTTGTCTATAACTATAATGTCGAACCTTTTGTTCCAGCATGGACCACACATTTCAGTGAAACGATTCCAGGCCATGACGGTGTTAACATGATTGTCGTATACATGACGAAGGTTGATATCGTCCATTTTAAACAGAACCATCATGTTGCACTGGTTTCGGATACAATGCTTTGGTACGTTAGCATATGATAGCGAAAGATAAAGCGGGTTTTACCCCTTGTGTCGTCCTCGGGTGAATACCCTTTAATCCATTAAAAAAATGGAAAATCCAATTTCAGGCATTTCGCTAAACACACTACTCAAATACCTATAGTATGGCTGGTCCAATGACTTTGTGTACAGGTATACATTGTCAAATCTAAGTCCATTGGCGTGTAAAAAAAGAGTTACCATCAACTGGGTTTTACCACAGCCTGAAGATGCATAAATGTTAGCTCTTATTGGTTGACTACCAGAGAGAAGGCTATGTCGCTTTAACCTTACATCCCGTCCTCCTCTGCAAGACGAACCATTACTTGGAGGGACGTGTCCTGTTTGGTAAAGCGCATTGTACAGAGAGGTAATTGAAATTTACTAATTTATTTATAAAAACAAAAACTTATTTTTTAAAAAAAAAGTATTTAATATTTGTTATACAATTAATTTTTTTTATTTATACCAAATGTACAGTTTAACAGCATGGTCTCAGGCGCATACAAATTTTCATTTATTATTGTTTATTCAATTAAATATTTGGATTTATAGCATATGTACAGTGTAACAGCCTGGTCTCTGGCA